>CM053600.1:45050-60146 GCA_028646575.1 Pseudocheirus occidentalis
ATTTAGAAGAGGCAAGGTTTAACTGTTACAATGGAGGGGAAGAATAGGAAGGCAAAAGGGAATGGGTCAACTTTACTCTCATTAAATTTGGCTTAGGGAGGGAATGACATCCACTCTAAAATGGGTATCTTGCAAACACAGGAGAGTAGGGGGAATGGGGATGAGAGGTGAGATGACAGAGGGGAGGGCAAGTTGGGGGAAGGGTTGTTAATGATTGGGTCGCTGGGGTGCCTTTATAATATCTGGGATGCTCTTGTCTGTAACTTCAGTTTGTAAAATCTCACTTGTGTTTAGGTACCTATGTATGTAACATTAGTTGTAATAAGCCTGTGCAATTAAGTTGTAAAATCACACTTTCCCCCAGCCATAAAGGCATTAAACTCTGCTTCTCCCCTAGCCCCTAGCCCAAAAGTCTTTTCCCCTGAGCCTAGATACAGTATCTATGAATCTTTCAAAAGAGTTCTATAAACAAATCCTTAGAGAAATGTATACCTCCTTTGTTTTAAGTGGGCCAGCTGCACCCCAAATCCTTGAACAACATTATCAGAAGAGATAACTCCCTTCTGATATGGTACCTCCTGGATCCCTAATCAGTCCAGCTTCCAGACTTGGCACCTCCTGAAAAAATGTAGCCTATCCTCCCAATAACCACATTGTCAAAGAGTTGACTGGATATATCTCATTCAGCCTTGACCAAGAGTAACCTAGTGATGTAACAAGGCTAAAACCAAACCTTCTGGTTGCCCCACCTAGAGGGATGTCCTAGTGAATTATGGGCAAAATGCTGATATGAAAAGTGCATGTGCTTTTAAGCACTGACCACTCCAAACTCCTCCCTAACTCCACGTTTACCCACCAAGTTAGCATAATTAACCGTTGACTGACAGTTTTATCATTAGTGTCTCCAGCCCCTGCACTTTGCAGGTTCCCTTAACCTTCACCTACCCACTGCAAAGGGTAACACTTTATAACTCTGCCTTGGATCCCTGCATCTTGCAAGGTCCCCCTTCTTCTCCTACCTGCTGCTAAGTCAGCATAACAATAAACGTTGTAACTTTGCCAAAAGATAGCTTGAGTCTTGTGAAATTCTTTCCAGACAAGAACCAAGTGATTCATATGAAACCCCCTTCTTATACCCAGCTCTTCCTTAACTCTTCAGTTAGAAGCACACACTTCTGTAAATGGACAGAGACAAAGTAGAGAGTAGATCAAGTGGGGGGTGCAGGATAAGAAGGAGGGACATATTATAATCAGTCTCTTACAGCATGCCCACTGTGATGTTCTGCATAATTACACATGTACAGCCTGTATGGAATTGGTTGTCCTTCTAGCTGGGGTGGGTGAGCAGAGAGGAACCGAAAGAATCTAGAATCAAAGTTTTAAAATCAGTTTAAAATATACATCTATATAAAATATATTACTATTATTATTATTATCATTTACCTGCAACTGAGAAAAAAGATATACAGGTGCTGGAATAGAGAGATCCATTTTGCCCTACCGGAAAGGCAGAGAGGTGATGGGGGAGGACGTAGGAGAGAGGAGATTGGGGGGAACGGTATACAGTGGGATTCCTGTTTTGGAGTGGTAGGTAGGGAGAAAATTTGTAAACCAAAATCTTGTGGAGATTAATGATGTAAGCTAAAAAGGTATTTGAAACATTCTTTTATTTTTAAAAAATTATTTAACTATTTAATTTATTTATTTGTAACTTGGAAACTGTGTCATCCTGGTCCCCCAGGTCCCCTTGGGGCTCTCAGCCATTGAGAAAGAATTTCATGTAGGTCTTGTTCATTTCCTCCAAGAAGACAAAGAAAGGTAAGGACAGTGGTGGGGGAGGGTAAAGTGGGCATAGCAAGAGGGTGACATCTCTTCCGGAGGCTGAGGAATCCTTCCTGTGGAATGGTGTTCAGCCCACTACTCATGATGGACCAAAAATGAGAGAAGGTGTTGTCAGAGAATTCACGTGAAGTCAAGAGGAATTGTTTAGAGTATCAATAGGTGGCCACCTGGGTATCCTCCACGCATACAGCTCTCCAAAGTGTAGGGACATGACCTCTGCAAAAACTGAATCTGCTTTGCCTCAGAAAGCCTCGGGAATATATCAAAGATCGTCTCGTATTTAATGGGCTCATTCTACTGAGGAATCAGGGTATGTGCGGAAGTTATCCCTACCCAGGCTCTCACGATGCCAATCAGGGCTTTGGTAAAGTAGTTATTGGGTGTCTGATCTGGCTTAGTCGGAGCGTGAGAAATGCCAAGACGATTTGTTGTACTACTGTAGGTGGCCCGGCTCATGAGCCCAGTGGGGAGCCCCTCAGCCCTCAGGTTACTGGGGAAAAAAACGTGGTTTTGATCGGTCTGGTCCCCTTTCGGGAAAAAGTGGTCTCCTCACCTTTCACGGTCAGCGTTGGATTCTCCATCCAAAGCACAGGCTGCACAGTGATTGTGATTGGAGGCAACATGCCAGCCAAGCGTCCAAACAAAATATTGAAGGACAAGGGAGATATCTGGCGTTTGACAGGAAACCTTCCGCTCCAGCCGCTCGTCGCCAGCACCATCTCCACTGATGCACTAATGCCCGTTGCCTTGGGCGTTATAGGCACAGACGGCTACACGTGCACAAAGCGACCCTGCGCGTGCCAGGTCTCACAATTCCCTCTCCCAGGCCTGAAGAGCCAATCAGGAGGAGGATAGAGCTGGAGTCACAGTGAGGCACAGGAGCAGATGCGGAGTTTGGGGAATGCCAGTTGGGATGGCAGGATCTGAGGAACCTGGAGAAGGGCATAAATTCGCAGGGGGTGGTGAAGGCTCCGCTGGATGGAGCAATGAATAGAGCACATGCTAAAGAGGGACCAACACACACATTTATTCGGGCACCCCAGCCCACAGTTAGTGGGGATGAGCCTAGAAAAACTTGGGATCCTCTGGGTGTGGTCTATACCAGACAGAACCCAGTCCTCCATCAGCTCATCGAGGTACCTTTGCCAATCCTTCTGCCTCTCCTCTGTGCGATGGAAAAGAAAAGGAGACTTGTTCTTTTGAATTTTCTTGTGGGATCTCAATCCTTGCCCTATCTCCATTCCTCCCCTCGCCCCACGTGTTCAGAAGGCAGAAAAGAAATCCTATCCTCAGTATCCCTGGGAAGCCGTGCTAAACGGACATCCTCTTTATGCTTGTTATTGGGGTGGAGAAGGGAGGGTGACCAGAAGAAGACAAAAGATTCCTTGCTTCTCTTCTCCTTTGGACCACATTGCAAGTGCCAAGTGCAGAAGCTCTTCAATTTCGTAGAATCAGAACGGTCTATGTACCCTCTTTCTCTTGTTTGCCCAGCCACACTTCCCTTATTCCTACATCTGAGCTGCCTTTTTCAGAATTCCTTCCCTGGCATCATATGACCCTTTAGTGACTCCCCCCTGGCTCTGAATAGTAATTCATTCTTTTGGGGGTTAGCAACCCCAAGGGTTTGATTTTTTTTTAATTCAAAAGGGCCATCCCTGCACTCACTTCACAAAGAGGTCTATTCCCTGAGTGGGCATTGCATCAGTCAAAGTGGGAACTTGAAAAAACTTTCCCTTCAAAAAAGCCCAGCTCTCCCACTGCTTCCTGGGCGATCTCCAGTCGTCCTGACGAATCTCTGGCCTCTGAGCCCAGGTGGCTCTTGAAGACAAAGTGAGTCTGATGACTTTGCTCATCCCTGCCTAACTCAAATCCAATTCAGTTGTAAGTCATGTCCTCCTGTCCCTGATGTTGTGATCCACATGGAGAAGGAAGGACAAACCACACCCAGACCCTTTATGCCTCTCTGTATACTAAGAGTCCAGGGATCCCACCAGCGATTGCCACTTATCCACAGCAAAATAATTTTTTTCTCCATCTGTGTCTTCCCGTTCCAAAGAAATGATCAAGAAACGACTCAAATGGATGAGGTGGGGTGAGAGGAGGGGTATGGAAATGGGCTCTACTCCAGTCAGATCAAAGAGCATCCAGGGGCAAATCGTCAGACGTCGGATTAGGGTGAATTGGAGGCTCTCGGAGTCTGCACTGGGTATGACTTGTGGCTGGAAACACGCACACCTTGGCTTCTGGAAGGAGAGGCAAGACGTTGGACGCCTCTGGTGGACACCGCCGCCTCCTGGGACTCCCAGCGGGTTGCCCTGGCTCAGGGGGAGCATCCGGGCAGTCCTTGGCTGCGGGGTGGGGGGTAGGGGGCTCCCGGAAGTGTGCTCCTTCTTAACGCCCCCAGGACTGTCGCGCCCATTCTCCCTCCTGGCACCTCTGCCTCAATGCCCCAGCCCCGCACTGCCTTCACCCGCGATGAAGGAGCCTGTTCCAGGTAAACCCACCCTGGGCTCGGGTCGGAGGAGCTTCCTGTAGGAAACCCCATCCCACCCACACATCTACCCCTGGATGCTTCGTCCAGTCTCCAGGACGAACTTACCTGCCCAGCTCTCTGGCAAGACCAGGGTCCCCAACAAAAGGAGAGAACGCATATAACGATCCATGGCCCAGGGGCACAGGAGCACAAGATCCCTGAGTCCAGTTTGGGCTGGGTTTATAGAGGGAAGAATCCCTCACTTCTGATTGCCTTCAAGGAGGCTCTGCCAGCCAATAGCAAACGGGACACAACAAACATCATTGGTGACTGGGCAGAATAAGCTGCACAGGTAAGGAGAACAAAATTGAAACTGACCACAGCCTATTCCATGGAGGCAGTCTCCCTTCCTCCCATCATCGCTCCGGGGACGCGCGGCTCTTGTGCTCCCAGCTTGAACCAGAGAAAAAGGTCACCTGGCACAGAGAGTTAAAATGGACACACACACACAAACTCTCTCTCTCTCACACACACACACACAAAACACATTCATACATGCACTTACACACACACACACACACACACACACACACACACAGTCACCCCTTTCCTGATGGCCTTCAAGCCTCCGCCGCTCCTCAGTGTGACCCTTTCCCGTCCTTAGAAGTTCGCAAGAAAATGTCTTCACCCCAAATTGAGGGCGTCTGCTGAGTGAAGAAATTAGCAGACTGGTTTGTGGACGGCTGGGTGGCCACCTCCGTTTTGATGCCGTCCATCCCAGCTGTGACTCAGGCAGGTCAGTTAACCTCCCCAGGCCGGGTAGATAAGCAAGAGGGACCTCGAAATAAAGAGTGAATCTGAGTCCAGTACATGGAATTTTGACTCAGAATAAAAGACTTTGTGTCACCAAAAAAAGGGGGCAGGTATGTGGCACAGTGGGTAGAAAGAGGGTCATGGAATCAGGAAGACCTGAGTTATACTTTAGGCCTCAGATATACTAGCTGTTTGACACTGAGCAAGTCACTTAACCCTGTTTGCCTCAGTTTCCTCATCTGAAAAATGAGCTGAAGAAGGAAATGGCAAGCCGGTCAGATTTATTTGACAAAAAAAAAAAAAAACCAAAAGGGGCTACAATGAGTCAGACAAAACTCAATAACAACAAAAGGAAAGAGCTTAATTATTACACTAGGGAGAAGTTCTATTTCATCATAAGGTTGGATTAATCATCAGAACTGGTTCTGAACTGCCTGAGATATGAAGGTGTGAATTCCTAGTAACCTTTTTTCCCCCAGAAAAAAAGAATCCCAGCACATTGGATAGGAGTTTCCCTGTTGCTCATCTCATCACCCAACTAAGAGACCATGAAACTTCACATTTTATGGAGAGCATAAGGTCACCCCTGGAAAGGATCCCAGAGATAATCTTCATTTTACAGATTAGGAAACTGAAGACCAGTGATGTTGAGAGATTTTTCCAAGGTCATAAAGATAGGAAGCAGCACAGCTGAGATCTACACCTTCATCTTCTCTCTGCAGATTCAATTCTGTTTCCCCAATTCCAAGCTGGGCTAGAGACAGTTCTTAATGAGCCTCCTCTGGGAAAGGACGCGTGGCCCCTTCAGAGTATAGTGGAGTCTGCCCTATGGGGAAAGCAAGGGAAGAGCTGGAGGATCCCGTTCCTTATCATTTTCTGCTTCAAGACCATTCAGATCAAATACTTTCCCATCTTTCTTTTTTGGATCCCAATGGAGCTTAAAAATTTTTTCTCCTTAAAAACCCAACCCATTGTGCTCTCTTCTCCACAGCACAGCTCTCTGGTGCTCTAGTTTTCTAGGGAAAATGTAGACAAGTCCTGAGACTTTTCCATTCTTTGAGTGACATCTCCCCTGCAAAAGATTAGGAAGTGGTCACCTCAGCCCTTTCCTCCCTCACTTACTAACGCAGCTTTACAGACTTTTCTCCTCCTTGTCATTCTCAGACAAGACCACTTCTAAAATACCTTTCTGCTTCTCCCTAAGGTCCCTTGTCACTTGCTGGGTCATGATACCCTATCCTTCCTCTCTGTTGGCAATCCATTTCCCAGGGTACTGTCTCCCTTGATCCTACTCAAACCTAAACTATCCATGATTTTCCCCTCCCAAAAGACAAGTGCTTTCTTGGGCCTTAATGGGTCCTGCCTGCATTGCCAAAGTCTCGACTCCCCTCTACCTGTCCAAGGAACAACATAAGCCTATAGAGTCCATTAAGGGCCCCTCTCTAAACCCCCTGCTCTGGTTCTTACCAATTATTCTCAGATTTTTGTGCTCTTCCCCATGGAAAAAGGGGGGATGCAGTAGGAGTCTTAGCACAGTAACGTTGGGATGGGTACATATCAGTAGGGTACTATAGCCAACAAGTGGATGTAGTACAGGGGCATGCTGCCAGCCTTCTTAAGGAACATTATCACTGTAGGAGAGGCTCTCAGATAAAGTGAGGACACTATCCTTAATTTGTCTTTCGACCCTCTGTGCCCATGCACATGCTCCTCTGAAATTCACATCGCACCCAAATTGAGGCCCAGCTACTGACATGGCCCCAGATCACCATCAAAGGGCTTAATGTACTGAACCCTTCTAAGGTTTTAGAAGCTATACCTAGCCTTGAGGCAGACCAGTCTAACACCACTGACCATGGCTGCATCATGATCTGGACCTGCTGACCCCAAGAGTCAACCTCCAAAAGACACCCTTCCAATGCTGACCTCATAGATTTACTGACAGCTCCTGCCTAAGAAAACCAGAGGGAGGAGAGGCTGAAGGTTATTGCATCACCATGGTAACTGAGGTACCAGAGTCAGGTGCCCTGACCCATGCTCACTCTGCACAACAGGCAGAGCCAGAGGCAGGGTCAAGAGCCTGTGAACTGGGAAAGGGACTGAAAAATCACTGTCTATACAGAGAGCAGGTACACTCTTGGGGTAGCTCATGACTTTGGAATGCTGTGGAAGCCTCCATTAGACAGCCAATAAAAAAACGGTCAGCCCAGCTCTAGGTTACTAGAGTGTCTGCTGTTCCTAAGCAGGTGACTGTTGTCAGAGCTGCTGGTCACTCTCATGAATTCAGCCCTGAGGCCCAAGGAAACAACTGGCTGACCAAGCAGCCAGAAGGGCGGCCCTCTCACCCTCGATCCCTATAATGGTCTTCTGAATCTCCCCGTTATACCCCCACACACTGATCTAATAGCTTTAACATAGGCCTGAGTCTTGGTCTCTCCAGAGACAATACACCAGTGGGAACTTCCAGGGCTCACCTGAGCATCTGAAGTGAGGCTCTGGAAGCACAGGCACCTGGTTGTCCTCCCCTACTGACTGCATTGGCCACTACTGAGCCACCCATACCATGTGTCACTGGAGACCAGATAGACTTTATGAACTTGGTTCTCAGCACCGATGGGGAATATTCACAAAAGAGGCCACGGAAGTGGTGTCTGGGTGTCAGTTTTGTCCCCAGCACAGCCCCTCCAAGCCCCTCAGTCCTCCCCAACACCACCTCCTGCTTCTCTTTGCCCTTTGATATCTGCCTGATTGACTTCATCCAGCTGCCACTATGCCAGGATCTAAACCCAACTTGGCTATGGGCTGTTCACAGCCTGAGACCAGTCCTTGTATTTCACCTGGTGATTGAGTTTACTGCAAGCCTGTACAACATATGGCCCACAGGCCACTTACAACCTGCCAAAGGATTTCCAGAGGCCTTGAAAAATGAAGAGGAAATACAAGAAAGTAAAGATGTAAGGACTGCTTTGTCTGAGCCTTGCTTAACCACTTTCACCTGTCACTCCTGTGACTGTGATGTAACTTGGCAGGCGGGTTGGGAGCACACATCCTCTCCTGTTTGTCACATGACCCTCACCAACCAACCACCATCAGTCTGTTTCTAGTCTGAGAGGAGCAATTTCATGACAAATAAAAATCTTAAAAAAGTATATTTAATTGATATTAATTGAAATTTCCATTTTAACATGGTTTATTTACAAAATAATTTGATCATTAATTATACCTTTACTTGGAAAGTGAGTGACTAAAAACCTGTCTGGACCCAAAGAAATTTAGCCTGTTTTAATTTGGCTCCTTCCTACTGCCAATTTCTATAGGTCTGATATGCTAGAAGTGCCCCCTGTGGTGATATTCCATGGAAACTCGGTGGAAGGGGCCTTTCTAGGTGCTACTAACCACTTGCACTGCTACCAAACTTCAAGGGATCGGCTTGAGGATTCATCTGTCACACCCGAAGACAGCCCCCACCCTGGGTGGACGTCTGAACCCTTGAGAGATCTTACCCTGTAAGGGCCTGGAGAAGACAACATCCGAGGCTCCCCAAGAGTCTGGACAAGGCCTGAGAGAAGATCACCCCACTTCCTGAGCCCTCACATGCCCAGTGCTGCCACCTATGCCTCTTGTCCACCCTAGCCTGGGTGGTACCAGCTGTACCTTCTTCCTCCATTGTGCCTCTCCTTAACCATTCTTTGGTTTCCTTTCTGACCTGCTCCTCTGCTGGCTGACAGTTGCCTTGCAGCTCATCTCTAAGGATGCCCAGCTATGGAGGGAAGATAACTTCTCCTTTTCCACACTGGCTCACCCCATGTGGAGGCTGGGCCACGAGGCAGTCAGGCTGTTTAACCTGTCCAGTGGCTGGTTGTGCATTATCCCCCTAGGGACCACTTCAGTACATCCTCTCTCTGCTGAGGACTTGGGGTCTATTGAATTAGTAACCCAGGCCCACCCCAGCAAGGGCCTGAGATTTTCTGAGATTGGAGACCCCAAAAAACCATTTGTGATTCAGGGGGCAGACCAAACTAGGTCTGCTAGAAAGTTAAACATTTTCCTCAGTTCCCCCTATTTTCCAGAAGCAGTTGTGTAAAGCCCACATTCACCTGGATCTTAATAGCTCTCAGGGTCCAGTCTTCTCTGAGGCCAGCTAGACCTCCTTAGTTCCCCCCCTTACCCCTTCACCCCCACCCCCACACCCCCTTCCTGCCATTGCTTTTTGCTATTTATCACATCACTCTTCTGGAAACCCTGTAGAGGTCCTTGATCCAGCCCAGTGTAATTACACAATCTAGGTTAGTCTGGTTGAGCCACACCCAACCACAACAGGAGGCTCAAATTTAGTCTATGAGGACCTGCCCTCTCCTCAGATCCTTGGAATGAATACAACCCAAGGTGCCTCTGACTCATTCCTTGTACCAGTGACTGGTTCCTCATCAATACCACTTTCTCTGCCCAGACCTGCTTGGAACTTTGGCCTGGCAAAATGGGAACAATCATTTACTGTGATCACTACAGAGGGCACCTTTGGGCAAAACACAGGTATGGCCCTACTTCCAATGGTATAGCTAACATCCCCTGTCTGAACCCTTCTAGGGGCATTCTTTTCTCCCAGTCCTGGCTAGTGTACAACACTTCCAGAGACCTGAGTGAGACCTGCTTATTTGTACTTGGGTCTGGGGTTAGCTTTAAGTCCTCAGTTCCCTCACATTTTCCCTCACCTTACTATCATCTCTGGCAATGTCCCTTTAGCATACCCTTCCTTCCTGGTGGATGTGGCTGGATACCATTGTTCATGCTGTACCCAACCTCTGGTCTATTTCAGGTACCACCCTGATACCTCTGATACTCCAAGGCCTTGTAACTACTGAACCCCACACTCAGGTCATATCCAACTTCTCATAGAGCATGGTCCTGGCCCTAAACCTTATCACAGGCAGCAGGATTCTGGCTACTATGGGGATGGAAACAGGAGGTCTCATTTCTGTAAATGAGTTTTTCAGAAATCTGCCTTGAAAGATGACTGACCAGATAGCAGGAGTGGTGAGAGCCTAGAAGGATGAAATAAACTCCTTGGCCAGAGCAGTCTTGCAAAATTGGTGGGCACTCTATGCCCTTCTTGCCCCTAAAGGGGGCATGTGGTGCTTTTCTTAATGAGGAATGCTACTTTTGTGTCAACAAGTCCCAAGAAAGCCAGGGTAGCAGAGGTTCTTGCAGCAGGCATGCCACTTAGCTGAGGGAGCAGGATGCTGGAAACCAGAGCTATGTCCTTAGTTCTCTTTCCCCAGGGTTGGGAAGTTTCATTTGGTCTCTTCTTCTTTTGGCTTCTGGAATACTTTTTATCCCCGTAGTAATCCATCTCGAGGCTCACTTAGATCTGACTTTGGCCTAGAGGCGCTCCACCATCTCAGCGAACAAATTAATGTTGTTTGTAATGGTTCCCCTTGGTCTGCAGGGAATGCCTTGAATATTCCTTTCACCAGAAGGAGTGGATGTAAAAGTTATGAAAATTGTGAAAGTGGAGTAGTTGATAACATTAGTAACAACTTTGATCTGTTTGAGGCTATCCAGAAGCCAAACTGACCTGGGAAACAGAATCATCTAGTCAGGAGGCAGACTGAGCATCCCTCAAGCTGAACAAACCTGAAATCCTTGTGGTGTTTGTTTGCTGAAGGCAGAAAATCCTCCAAATGGACATTACTGATAATGCAATTGCAGGTCTCTCCTTATTCCAATGAGCCCCCCAGCCAGAGGCCCCTCACCATCCTCCCCAGATGAAAGGAGGTGAATCTAACACAGGAGAAGCCCATTGTTCTACTCAAGCTTGGGTAGAGACAGCGGGTTTTGTGGTTTTTCTATAGCCCAAATGGGGAGGTGGTCTGATGGGAGAGGTATTTCCTTTGTCCAGGGATAATGTGATGATGAAATGACTTCAACCCCTGTTAGAATTGTTTAAAACCTATGTACCCCAACTCCAAAGGGAGCTCACCTTTTGACTGCACCTGCTCATACACGATTTACCTGCTTGAGAGGAATAAATACACAGAGAACTTGACTTGTTTGTCTTCCTTAGACCAAACTCTGACACTGACATTATTTCCTAAATACACTTTAAAGTGGTTCCAGCTCCACTTGACACCAGGTCTAGATCATGAAGATCTGAGGCCCAGTTCACCCAAAGGAGAAAGAGAAAGTCTAGAATTTCTGGGGGGTTTTTCATCCACGATCATTTTTCCTTTTTTCTTTTGGTTGCTCTTCGTTGAGGCAAAGCATTTTTCTCTTCCCTTCTTTTATTCCCTGGACCAGGACAATTGTCCAGTGAAATCCTGAAAATTAGGAAATGGTAGAAGGTCCTTTAGATCTGTGGGGTTTTGGGGCGGTATGTGATAGGACCAGGGGTTTCTGGTTTTCCCAAAACAAGGATTAGTTTTCCCTAAAAGGCAACAAAGCTGTGCTAGGATATGATGGGCCCTTATCTCCCTCCAGGTACCATTCTGGTGACCTAAGGACACCTAAAGTCCCATCCGCAGGGAGTTATGGTTGCTTCAACATGGTGGCTTCTTTGGAATCACCACACCCTGTCCTGCTGACCAGACAAGGTTCCACATGGCAATGACAGGAGCCCTATCCAGAAAAGTGTCCTTGTGTCCTTCGTGTACATCCATGCTGTATTAGGGCAAAATCAACCTTTCTTTGATGTTCACTAATTTGCAAGGGTTTCATTTCATCCCAACATTGAACCTGGACTATCAGAAAGCTGCTATTAAGCATGCCCCTAACAAGAGGAGGGGACCAGATACTGAATATCTTTGGGAAGAATAGTACAGGGAATCACTGGAAAGGATGAAAAGACCAAAGACCAAAGCCGGGCTTCTTGTCCCATGTCTTTTCCCTGTGACCTCTTTGTTCCCTCATCTCCTTCCTTTCTCCTCACTCAGAGTGGTCCTAGTGAACTGGACTCTTAACAAACTGAGCAACACAATATCAGCAAAGCTGTGACCTTGAATGTGATTTAGTCACGGATACCCAGCCTTCAGCCAACAGGAACAAGTTGTAGTTTTAATTTTTGTAAATTTTTATGTATTTTGTTTTGAACTTGTGAGATAAAACAAGCATTTCTATAACATAGTAGAATAAAAAAAGATAATTGTCCATGAAATTGCAAGTCTATTATCTACAACTTGCTATTCCTGTTAAATATATAATAAAATTATTGTGGAACCTGCTTTTTTTCCCTTTTTGATTTTCCCAGTCTTAGAGATACATATCCTTAGACACAAGGGTGTGTGTGTGTGTGTGTGTGTGTGTGTGTGTGTGTGTGTGTGTAAAACCATTCTAGACACACTTCTATTTATTGGTTCTTTCTCTGGATGGATATAGCCTCCTCCTTCGTAGGTCCTTTGTAATTAATTCGGGTCCTTATAATAATCAAAATGACTTAGTCATTCAAAGTTGCTTTTAAAACAATGTTGCTGTTAGTGAATACAGCTTTCTCTTCCTTCTTACCATGTCACTCTTCATTATTTCCTTCAGGTCTTTCCATGTTTTCATCATTTCTTATAGCACGGCAGTATTCCATAACAATCATACACCACAACTTGTTCAGTCACTGCCCAGTTGATGGGCATCCCCATGTTTTCCAGTTCTTTGCCACCAAAAGAGAGCTCCTATAAATATTTTAGAACATTTAAGGTCCTTTCCTTTTTCCCTAATCTTTTTTGGAAATAGAGGTAGTAGCGGTATTGCTGGGTCAAAGGTATAGGCAGTTTCTTAACTCTTTGGTCATAACTCCAGATTCCTCTCCAAAGTGATTGGATCAATTCACACAAAGATAACCCAGCTATAGCTTGATGGGAGTTAGTCATAACTATCAGTGGGACTCCTCATTCTTGTTTCTTCACAGGCCCTGCCCATACTCATGAAGCTCTTTCTTTATGGTGGGATGCCTCTTATACCTACAGAGTCAAAGACTATGATGGGGAAGTGACAGAAGCAGGGGAGATTGTTACTAGAATTACCCACAAGGGTAGGGACTTAGCATCATTCAGAAGAGTCTCTTGGGGTGGCTAGGTGGTACAATGAATAGAAAAACCAGCCCTGGAGTCAGGAGAACCTGAATTCAAATCTGACCTCATACATTTGACACATTTACTAGCTGTGTGATCTTGGGCAAGTCACTTAACCCCAACTGCCCTCCCTTCCCCCTGCAAAAAAAAATTCATGTTGTGGTAGAAAAGGGGTTTGAAATTCAGAAGTTTCTAGAAGTTTTGGAACTTTGGCCTAGCAATGGAACTTGAATTTGGACAGTTATAAATGAAGAAATGGGATTTTAGGGTTAGCTTGGCAGAAGGGATGAGAAAAGCAGAAGTTTTGCATTTCAAGAATGGGAGAGGGGAAGGGAGAAGCATTTATGAGGCATCTACCATGTGCCACGTGCTCCACATGGATCATTTCCTTTGATCCTCACAACACTGGGAGGTAGGCTGGTGATGAGGGTGGATGCTCCCTACTTGTCCATGGTCAGTTTTGCTCAAAGCTTTGTTGTTCTCTTGGAAGGAAGGGAAATATTGGGTGGAAATAAAGGGGTCATTGGGAAATTAATTTTGTCAAAAATGAAACATGATGATAAAATGTTTTTAAAACTAAAAATATATAATGTGTTTGAAAAATAAAAATTCTCCTTAATGGAGTTAAAGCATTTAAAAACCAGAAAGCCATGGAGGATTTATGAATGGATAAAAAGTGAAATGAGCAGAAGCCAAGAGAATAGTATTTATAATAACAAAAATAACTTTGAAAGACTCAATAATTCTTATCAATGCACTAACCAGCCATGATTCCAGAGGATTCATGATGATACATACTACTCACCACCAGGCAGATAGATCACGGGTAGATTGGAACATATTTTGGGGGGATATAGCCAATGTGAGAGTTTTGTTTAATTAGCCAGTTTTCATACAAATATTTTTGTCTTCATTTCTTTTTATCAATGGAAAGGGGGACTTAAGAGGAAGAGAAAATTCATTTCTGTTAATTAAAAATTAATTGAATTTTCTAAATTAAAAAAATTTAAGTTGGGGGATGGAGCCAAAATGGCGGCATAGAAGCAGCAAGGTCCCACAGCTCCCACACCACCACCCTAAACACCCATAAAATATGAGCCCAAAGTCTAGGAAAGTCTAGGACTCTCAGACTCACAAAAATACAGAAAACACATCTCTTGCTGAAGGCAGCTCGGCAGCAGGGGCTCATCAGGGCATCTGGGAGTGGAGGCTGGCCAAGCCTGAAGCAGAGACCATGGCCAAGCCTGAAGCCAAGACCTCAGCCAGGCCTGGGGAGGTGGGAAGGAACCAGGATGAGCTGAGCTGAGCAGCGCTGCAGCCAGTCTTTAGAGGAGAGGATCTACAGCCTCCAGCACCTCCACATCAGCCAAGGTGTGAGGAACTGGAAGGGAGAGGGGCAGCTCTCAAGTAGCAGAGACCAGCCCAGCCTAAAACAGCAGATGCAGCCAGACCAGGCCCCGGGGCAGCCAGGAGAAGCTGAGCCTCCCAAGCCCAGCTTGAGTCTACTTCAGAGATCTAAAGCACCTGCCTGAGGGAATCTTTAAATCCTGCAAACCAGGGTCAGAGATGGTTAGTGAAAGTGAAACTTTGAAAATTAATTTGGGCGAGGAAAAGCACTTAGGACAATCTGCCCCGGGGCAAGGAAGTAGTGGGGGAAGGGAATTGCTAGAACCGGTGGTAGTGGCCCCCACAAGACTGCTTCAGAGCCCCTGGGCTACAGACTCCCCTGGGGGGCTGAATCAATTGATCAGGGCCAAGTGCTCTTGTGTTGAGCGGCCTGGATCTGGATCGTGGTCTTGGGTGGTGGTCCTGGGGTGCGCTTTCAGCAAGCCAAAGCTGGGGGGATTTGCAACACCCCCCTAATAGCTCTGGCAGCTGGGAAAACCCCAGCAATTTGGAACAGAGCTTTCC
>CM053600.1:60646-76603 GCA_028646575.1 Pseudocheirus occidentalis
TCTTATTTTGCTTCCTTTTCCTCATGTTGGCCAGTCAATTAATTGGTTGGGTTTTTGTTTTAGCTCTGTGAAACTCTGCTTCCAGGGGGAAAGCTCTGTTCCAAATTGCTGGGGTTTTCCCAGCTGCCGGAGCTATTGGGGGGTGTTGCAAGTCCCCCCAGCTTTGGCTTGCTGAAAGCGCACCCCAGGACGACCATCACCCAAGACCAGGATCTGAATCCAGGCTGCTCAGCGCAAGAGCACTTGGCTGTGATCAATCGATTCAGCCCCCCTGAGGATTCTGTAGGCCAGGGGCTGTGAAGCAGCCCAGTGGGGGCCACCACCTGTTGCAGCAGTTCCTGCCCTTCCCCCACTGCTTCCTTGCCCTGGGGGCAGATTGGTTGAACTGCTTTTCCTCCCCCAAATTAAGTCTCAAAGTTTCACTTTCACTTTCACTGACCATCTCTGATCCTGGTTTGATGGATTTGAAGATCCCCTCAGTTGCTTTAGATCTTCTCTGAAGTAGACTCAAGCTGCGGCTTGGGAGGCTAGGCTCCTCCTGACCATCCTGGGGCCTGGCCTGTTTTGGTTTTGGGCTGGGCTGGTCTCAGCTCCCGGCCTGCCAGCCTGCTGGATGAGCCCCTCCTGCTGAGCCGCCCCTCTCCAATCCCTGTTTTTCACACCTTGGTAGATGTGGAGTTGCTGGAGGTTGTAGATCTTCTTTCCTGCAGACTGGCTCAGCTTGGCTCATTCCCACCACCCCGGGCCTGATCTTAGTCTCAGCTTCAGGCTGGGCCAGCCTCGGCTCCCGGCCCGCCGTGATGAGTCCCTGCTGCCGAGCTGCCTTCAGCAAGAGATGTGTTTTCTGTATTTTTGTGAGTCTGAGAGTCCTAGATTTTGTCTGGGGTCATATTTTATGGGTGTTTAGTGTGGTTGTGTGGGAGCAGTGGAACCTTGCTGCTTCTATGCTGCCATCTTGGCTCCGCCCCCAGCCTTAGAAACCCCTTTAGTCTTAAAACAGCTATATGCAAATGAACCTAGAGACCATCATGTCCCACATCTTTAAGTTTTCAGTACCACCTCAGTCTCTGGGACAGTAGGTTCACAATTTGGTTCGGTTCCTATATAGCATTGGCCCCATAAAATTCATGGTCAAAGGTGGTATCTCTGCCAGACGAGTCCTTTTTATGGCCCATCTCGCTGATGCTAAGATGACTATAAAACTTAGATTCTGAATCCCAAATTCCTATGGCTTTCCCAACCTTTCAAAACCCCACGGTTGGAGCCTCCAGTCTCTTTCACTTAAAAAGGAAAAGAACCAAGTCCAAGGACTGAGGCCTGTTTCTTAGGGTCATATGACTTCAGTAGGGAGAAGACCCCATGGACTCTCTCTTTTACAGAGTGATCTTCCATGGATCATAATGAGCAAAAGAATCAGCGAAGATCACAAGACAAAATGAAGCAAAAGAGGAAGGTACTAAAAATGACAGGGTTTTTTAAATTAACTCTATAGCCAAACAAAGAGCCTCTTCTTCAACAGCTGGTCAACCAACTAGAATGTTTACACATGATCCAGTCTCTCCAAAGCACTTCCATTCCATATTTTCACAACTCTCCTAGAAGCAAAGTCCTTAGCTTCTCCAGGTGGAGAGGTTGTATCAGCTAAGCAAGCTCATGGAGACTGTAACTTGTAAGAGGCTTCAGTTACATATGATTAAAATTCTACAGGGAAAGTCAACCCCCCCAAAGGATGAATAACTCAAGAATGAAATTTGAGAGACTCGACTCCAATGGGGGGCAGGGGAAAGTGTGGGAGAAAAATATGCTCTTGCATTTTAGGCAAATCTATGAGATACATTTTTTAAAATTCATGCACAAGTATTCTGCTCAAAGAGAAAGCTTCTTAGTTGGCAGAGTTTCTCCTTCTGAATTAGAAAAACTTCCTACCCATGAAATTTTTGGCTTATTCTTTATAGCAAATATAAAGCAAAAGTCTATTCCACCAAAAAAGGAGAATTAAGGAAAACATAAATATAGTTTTAAGTTTATGGTTTCTGATGTGCCAGATACAACAAGTGTAGGGCTAATTCCAACACACCATTGGAGAAGTATCTGTCTTGCTAGAGAATTACTGCTAGGTGGCACAGTGCCTGGAATAAGGGAGGACTCATGTTCAAATCCAGCCTCAGACATTTACTAGCTGTCTCACTCTGGGCAAGTCACTTAAGCCTGTTTGCCTCAGTCTCTTTATCTGTAAAATGTAGGGATCAAGTGTGAGTCAAAAAGCGCCTTGTGGTGCTGAGAGTCACAGCTCAGTTGCTAAGCTCACAGGGAGGTTTCTGGAGAAATTACTTGCCTGAAGAGTGGCAGCTGAAACAGCTGGCTCAGCTCCTCCTCCACTGATCAGTCTCCTCCCGCATTGGTCAGTTCCCCTCCAGTGCACGTGAGAATCATGCTAGCTCTGGGGCTATAGGGTATTTAAGGAAGGATGCTACAATACAATAAAGGTCAGCTGCTGTACACCTCTCTCAGCTCTGGTCTCTTCAGTCCCTCCTGAGAATACCACTTAAGGCTGGTCCTTAGGCTACCAAGAAAAGTGGCTGCTACAGTAAAATGACCTGGAGAAGGAAATGGCAAACCATTCCAGTATCTTTGTCAAGAAAATCCCAAATGAGATCTCAAAGAGTAGGACATGATTGAACAGCTGAACAATGACAACCTCTTAATCAAGTTTCCCAGTTTCTGTTGTTGCTTCATCCATTAGATGGTAAACTCCTGAGAGTAGGGACTCTTTGTTGCCTCTTTTTGTCTGCCTGGAACATTAGTAAATATTTATTGACTGAATGACAGTAATTCCCACTGTGTCAGGTCCTTAATAAACTAAAGGACATGACCTCTCTCAATTTGGTTAATAAGACATTTTCACTTTTACTTTGGTCACCAATGAGTAAGACGCTCTCTCTGTTGGTGTAAAAAACTTCATCTATTGATTGCCCTTCTTTTCTTTTTTCTCAGTATTTCTCCTCTGAAATTAAAGCCTCTATTCAAGGGAGACTGAGTAGGTTTTTAATTCAAGGGCTCAGGTTGGGTATACTGTTGATTCTTGGCTGTTTAGTACAACTGAAGTCTTAGTCCACCATCCTTCCATAAAGCAGAGTTTTTAAAGAAGCACATGGAATTCCATAGCAAATTTCAATTTTCAAAAGATCCCCCTCTCTCTCTCCCTCTCCATATACATATATGTATGTGTGTATGTATATGTGTGCATGTATATACACACACATGATCAGTTCACAGTATAAATAATCATTTCATGGTCCTATAAGAACAGTGTCAGAAGTTATAAAGCTCAAAAGGAGCTGAGACTGGAGAGAAGGGGACATGAGGAGAGTGTAGTCCTCCTTTTAATCATATTGGGGAGGAAAAAACTGGTGTTGGGAGAAAGCAAAGTCAAAAGTTTTGAGCTTCTTGAAAGCCAAATCTGCCTTCTGCATTTTTTTGTCCCCCCAGTGCTCACTATAGCACGTGGCACATAGTAGGTATTTAATGAATGTTTACGACAGACTGACTGACACGTACAGAGTATTTGTGATGTTACTGCCCACATAAGGAGGCTGGGGAACTGATTCCAGAAGCATGATAATGGTGTGCAACGGAAGTGCCCTTGGAGATATTTTAGAACATGCTTTGACATTCTGCAGTGGATTCCAGTCTGATAACCACTTGACACACTGTATAATCAGAGCTAAGTATATCTTCAAAAGGTACTAGTGGACTACAGCCTCAGCAATTTTCCTCAGTTTCTCTCTCTTAAAACATTTCTCTTTTTTGTTTGACTCATCGAGAGAGAGCGAGACAGTGATAGAAGTGGAAAGGCCTTTTGCTCTGAAGCAAAAAGCCTTTTGCTCTTTATCTATGAAGCTGCCAGGTAGCCCCATGAAAATGGGCCTCAGAGGCAGACTCTTCACCCTTCCCTTTTTCTCCCCTGTCCCTTCCCTTCTCTCTCCCTTTCTTTCTCTTCCCTTTCCTCCACTCTCCCTTTCAACTCCCATCCCCATACTTCCCTCTATCCTTTCTCCTTCCTCCCTTCTCTAACCTAGACAATGCAGAGGTGGAGGCAGCTGAGAAGGCCATGGAGCCCACTAGGCGGACATCATGGGACTGTGCCAAGACATTTTCTCCAAAATAGCCATATACCTGATAGGCAAGCCGACAGTCACCAGTGAAGACTATAAACTTCTGGGAAATATGAACAAATTGAGGTATGAAGTATCTGGAAATGAAAGATAGTGCAGTAAACATAAGTAGAAACCTAAAGGACTTAAACACAAAATGTGCAGCACTTCAGCCTTCTCTGGATCAGATCTCGTTAACCAAGGAACAAGTAGCAGCTCTTGAGCAGGCAGCCCACAAGTTGGACGCATAATTGAAGAAACCAGGAGCTAGAGAGGTGATGAAAGAATTCTTTAGCACCAAGATTTTAACTACAAGAACGTTTCTTAAGAACTGCAATGCGGGGGATGAAACTTTTCAAACTTCTATGCTTCAGTTCTATGGAAGGAAGCAGCACTACTAATATAAGGAGAATCCCAGCCCCCCCCACCTTTGGCTGAACGTGTAACTTTGGCCACCCCTTGATGTTTTCCTAAAACTGTACCTCCTGGACCTTCATTTTATCATGTGTTTTATCATGCGCCCTGGACCAAGGCTCAGAAATCAGGATCGAGCCCATCTAGAGCAGACTCCAGTCTCCCTACCTCCTCCCTCCATCTTTGACTCTTTGTGCTGAATGTACCCCCACTCCCTTCAAAACTTGTTCTTGAACTGAAATAATAAATGCCAATTTATGACCCTTAAAAAAAATGGGCCTCAGCATTTGTTCTTTCAGTTTAGGTGAAGGCATTGGAGAGTGTGGAGGACCTGACTTGACATTCAAAAGATCAGGAGGCTGAGCCTTCTAATTCTGCAGCAAGGTCAGTATGATTTACCTAAGAAGCTACATTAAGGACCAAACACAGTGGCAGCCGAGACAAAGATTCACCAGGAGTCAGTTCATATTTGGAACTGAATTTGATGGGGCAACGCTATGTAGAAACAGGCTATGTAGCAATGCTAGAAAGAAACTGTGGTATGCGAGAGCCCACTTTTCCCAGAGACAGAGGTGATACAAGGGACAGTGTATGGCAGACATGTTGGGGGGGAGATTGATACCTCTGTTGTTGCTAGATTTTTCAATGTAAATATTACTGTGTAATAGTTGATGTTGTGTGCTGAAATGTAACTGGTGCACATAGACAACTGGTAGGAGCTTGGGCTGATAGCAGCATAGGAAAGACACCTCTACATCTCGGGCACCCCAGTACCTGCCTCTGAAATTGTGAGCCTAGAGGGTACCTGTTACTCCAAGTTTATGGAAATTCGGTTTTCTGCTAAACTTTTACATTCTTCTTATGCTCTTTACTTGGAAACAATGGTTTAATAAATGACCTCATATCATAGACTTGGAAAAATTCATTTCATGTGTTTTCATATTTCAGATCCTAAAGACATAAAGTGTTCTTCCAATTGTTTCACCTCTTTCTTTTCCCTTCCCCTTATTGACCCCATGATTAACCAGTACAACTCTGCTGTCCTCGAGTCCTATGGTCTGCCAAGCCTCAGCCTTGAATTGCTTCTACCATCTTCTGCCTTTACTCCTACCGATAGGCTGCTGAATGAACCTGGAGAAAACCACAAAACTCTACCACCTGGAGCTGCTACAATGTTCTGTTACATAACCGCATCTTTGCAATGCAATTCTTTTCTATTGCCTTAATTATCACTCAGCTGAAACTGCTCTCTCCAAATTTGCCAGTGATTTCTTTTCTTTTTTTTTTTGTTTGCTTTTTGGAAGGGGGAAGGTAGGGTAATTGGGGTTAAGTGACTTACCCAAGGTCACAAGGATAGTTTTTGTGTTGTGTGTCTGAGGTCGGATTTGAACTCAAGTCCTCCCGCCCCCAGGATGCTCCATTCACTGCGCCACCTACCCACCCTGACCAGTGATCCCTTACACACACACCTAATGGCTTGTTCTCAATGCTCATCCTTCTTGACTGACCTCTTTGACAATGTTTAATCACCTTCTTCTCTTGAATACTCTACTCTCTTGGCTTGGGGTGTGTGTGTGTGTGTGAGTCTCAATCCATGTTTTTCCTCTTTTTTGTCACTGCATAGATGATCATCTGCCTGTTCCATTTACACTCCAGCTCATTTGTAGCTTTGGGGAATTATGTTACGTAAAATAAAGGGGCTAGACTTGCTAAGCTCTAATCTCTCTTCCTCCTTCAGATCTACACTTCTGTGTCTCATTGGTCTATCTGTGAGCTTGTACTATTTTCCATGGAGGCCAGTTCTCAGTGCCTCAAGGCCAGGCCCTCCCACTCATTTTCTGTCCTATCCAATAAGGAATTTGGGAAAGTCACCAGAAAACAAAACCAAAAAAACCTACAGATGTTCATTGGGAGACTGACTTCTATTCAAACTGAGCAGTTGGTATCAAAAAAATGTCTTCTCACATATTCTAAAAAAAAAATAATATTAATCTAAACTCTACTAAATATCCATTGATTTGATAGCACCCTATAGCTCATACCTCAGGGAAAAACAAACTTCCAGAAGAGAACTTAGAACAGTGAAAAGAGCACTTGGCTGCATGAATAGAATTCTGTTCTACTCCCAGCCCAGCCACTACCTGTTTGACCAGGTGATGTCAAGCGAGCCACAAGGAGTCATTAAAGCACTTCCTGCGTGTCGGCGCCGCACTAAGCACTGGGAATAGGAGGACAAAAACGAGACCGTCTCCAGCGCTTGCAGTATTTACATTCCAACAAGGAGACAATATGTCTGCGCGTCATTTTAGAAAATGAACACAGAGTAGTTTGGGGAGAGAAAGCGTCAGCAAGTGGAATGGTGAGAATAGGCTTCATGGAGAAGTTGGCTCTTGTCTTGAAAGTAACAGGAGATTCCAAGAGGTAAAGAGAAAATACATTGCAATTATGAGGACTGGTTAGTACAAAAGCGTGGGGGAAAGTACATCGTGTGCTGCGGGTGGTGTATGCCAGAGCAATCGGAAGGCCAGGATGGGTGAGTCACAGAATCTAAGAAGGCAGTTAATACATAAGAAGGTCAAAGGGGTGACAGGATGTGAAGGAATTATGTGCCAAACAGAAACTTTACATTTTATCCTAGAGGCAAATGCACTGCTGGCATTTATTTTTAAAATGGATTTTATTACCCTTCTATTTATTTATCTGTTTGTTTACTTGTTTGTTTGCTTGTTTTGCTTTTTGGAGGGGGGAGGTAGGGCAATTGGAGTAAGTGACTTGTCCAAGGTCACACAGCTAGTTTTGTGTTAAGTGTCTGAGGCAGGATTTGAGCTCAAGTCCTCCCGACTCCAGGGCTAGTGCTCTGTTCACTGTGCCACCTAGCTGCTCCAAGCCACTCTTTTATTTTTACACAGCCTATATTTCCTCTGTATCTTTATCTCCTCTCACAGAGAGCTATCTCACATATCAAAAAAAAAAATTTAAGAGAAAAAAAAATTAGCCAAAACTGTTCTTTACTATAGAACAAGTCTGACATCATTCACTTCTCATGTCTATGGATCTTTCGCTTCTATAAACAGTTTTGGCAAAGTATCTTCTCATGTCGCTTTTCTTTGTGGCCCAGCTTGTTCTTTGTAATGATTTATCATTTTTTCTGGCCACTGTCTTGTTATTTTCTATCACTGTAATCATTGTGTAAATTCACCTTCCTGGGTCTTTCCACGCTTCTCTGTGCTCAGCATATCCATTATTTCTTATCACACGGTGATATTCCATTACAATCAGTTGATGGGCAAGTGTTTTGTTTTCAATTCTCTGCTATGACAAAAAGTGCAGCAAAAAGGATTTGGGCCTAATATGGAGCCTTACTTTTTTGCCAGTGACCTCCACAGGGTAGATGCCAAGAAGAGAATTGTCAGGGTCAATGAATATAAACATTTTAGTCACTTTATTTGCCTAATTTAAATTGCTTTCTAGGATGGTTGTCCCAGTTTACAATGCAACCAACAATTTATTATACTTTCAACACACGCGGTGGTCTCCTTTCTGTCATCTTGGTCAATTTACTGGCACAACCTCAAGGTTATATTGATTTGCATTTCCCTCATTATTGGTCATTCGGAATAATGATTTATGGGAATGGTAATAGTTTAATATTCTTTTTAGAGCTATTTGCTTATATGCTCCTTGACCACTAATCTATTAGGGAATAACCTTTGGACTGTTTGCCTATTTCTGAATTTCTATATATCTTAGATACCAAAGCATTGCCAGAAATCTTTGATTTAAAGACGTTTTCCCTTCCCCTTCACTTTGCTTCTTTTCCTAGATGCATACATTTTGTTTCCAAGTTCATGTAATCAAAATGATTTGTGCTTTCTTTCATGCTTGCCTTTATCCCTTATTTGACTGAGAATGCTAGCCCTGGAATTGGGAAGACTTGAGTTCAGAGCCAGCCCCTGTAAAACAGAGATATCGTAATTACCTTCCAGGATTATTGTGAGAATGAAATAAGGTTCTACTTGTAAGGCACTTAGCACACTTCCTAGAACACTGTAGGTGTTAACAAATGCTTGTTTTCTTCCTGCCCTTGGCTCTGAAAAGTATAATGCGTGCTTCTTTTCTAATTATTTTATGGCATGATCTTCCAAGCACTGAAACTTATTGAGCTAAATATGCCAACCACCCTACCTGACATTTATGTATAGTGGGGAAAGGCTCGAGGTGAGAACACTAAACCAGGTGTTTAGTGTTCAAATGAGAGGTGATGAAGGCCTTAATGAGAATAGTCTCTGGGGGAGTGAAGAGGATACATATGTGAGAGACGTAGAAGGAGTTCTTTAGTCCTCAATTTCTTCATTTAGAAAATGAGATCACAAGCGTAGGGTGCTATTGACTACTTCACTCCATTTAAAGGCACTTTCTGGTGTGGCTGGGTGACGCAGTGAATAAAGTACCAGCCCTGGAGTCAGGAGGACCAGAGTTCAAATCTGGCCTCAGACACTCAACATTTACTAGCCTGGTTACCTTGGGCAAGTCACTTAACCCCAATTGCCCTGCCTTCCCTTCTCCAAAAAGCATCATCATCAATCATCATCATCATCATCATCATCTTTTCCTTTATTAGGTATGAACTTTTTTTATTGATTCAGTCAGTCAGAACTGAATGCAAATAGGGCCTGTACCCCACCTTTAATCCAGGCACTTGGTCATGCCCCAAAGAATTTATATAAAAAAGAGGAGCTATTTCAGAACCAGGGAGATTCTGAAGGTCTGGAAATGGAGAGGAAGTCATGGAGGAAACCTGAACTGAGCAGAAAAAACCCAGAGAAAAGAAAGGTGTCAAAAAGGAGCTGTATCCAAGAGGGGAGATAGCAAGGAGGCTCATAGGTCCTAGAAGCATCTCAGAGTAGAAGATTGAGCCGATTCTACCAGTTTTACCCACTTACCCAAGGACTGAGGGAAGTTTCTAGAAAAGGTCTGCTCTGTTCCCAACTCTGCCCACCATACATGTCTATCAATAGAAATTATGTTTTCAGTAATCTGAATTTTGCTTCAACCATAAAGGGGGCAGGTATTAATGAGAGGGAGAAATAAACAAAAATGAAATCAGAAAGCCAAACCTGTATATGAAAATTAGGAACTTTCCTAACTGGGGATACAGAGCAAATCTGTCTATATGCCTAACTTTCCCTCTAAAATGGGATAAAGCATATGGATGCCAAGGGCCATTGTATTGTTTTTAGGCCAAAAATGACTTGATTATTGCAATGGGGCATTACAAGAGGCTCTCTTCCATGTCTCATATTTTAAATCTCTCTGAAATTATAGGAAGAATTGCTTTCTGACAAGAGTTGGTGGTTCAGGGAAAAATTCTCAGGCCATACCCATAATATTAACTTCAAAACAACTTGGGCAATATCTTGGGCAATAAATACTTGAATTATTTGCCAAGTGAAAAGGAATAGCCACCCTGCTTTTACAACAGGAAGACATTTGTAAATCTTATACAGAAAATAGCTAATGAGCATAAGCAGTACCATTTCATCAAGCAAAGAAAAACAATGGAGAGTAGAACCTATTTGTGGAAAGCTTGGCAAGAAAGCCAATGAAGCAAAGCCATCCAAAGGTCCTTTAAGGTCAAAATGGGAGGACAATAAACAATTAAAATGGAAAAGATCTACAAAGGTCATAATAATATGCTTTGATTTGTTTTTTTTTCAACATTGAGGAAAGTAGAATTATCTCACTTTGATTCTAGCATTAAATTCTAAGATGTCCTTGTAGGGGAGGTAGGAGCTAAAGA
The DNA here is from genome assembly GCA_028646575.1 of Pseudocheirus occidentalis. Taxonomy (NCBI): domain Eukaryota; kingdom Metazoa; phylum Chordata; class Mammalia; order Diprotodontia; family Pseudocheiridae; genus Pseudocheirus; species Pseudocheirus occidentalis. The sequence continues at coordinate 71,015 of CM053600.1, forward strand.
CAACAAAGGTATGGAAAGTAGCCAAATTGGACTAATTAGAATAGGAGAGACCTATACTGGAAATGCTGCATTTGTAAAGGTGTTGGGTGATAAATGCATTATTTATCTGAGGAGATAGGCTTGTAAAAAAAATCTCTTGTTAAGCTATAGACCTTGTTAAAACTATAAAAGGTGACTGAGGAAAAAAATCAACCATTATTGGCATATGTGTATGCCTAATTTGCCATACATACAAAATCTTGATGAGAATTATCTATACTTGAATGAAGAACCTCCTTAAGGAAGATATTAAGAGCTGCTTAAAACTCTTAGGACCAAGAAGTAAAATGGAAATGGAAAGAATCCACTTGTCACATCCTGAAAAAAATCTCAAAATGAAAACTCCCAGATCAAAGAAAAAAGCCTATATTTAATCAAAAAGGGTTAAACTATCAAAAAGCAATAACAGTCATCACACAAGACTTGGCAGCTATGATTTTTGAGAAAAAGAGATCATGTGATACAATATTCTGAAAGGCAAAAGAAAAAAAGCTTATAACCAAGGAAAATCTTTTTGAAGAAAATATTTAATCTTGCAGGGGTTTGGATGTTTTCAATGGAATAAAGATGATCAATTGATGGAAATTAATAAAGGGGAGTAAAAAAATTATATACTCTTATGCTATATATTGCTCCTTTACAAAAATTGACAATGTATCAGGGCATAAAGACTTCACCAAAAATGTAGAAAAGCAGACATATGTCATTTTTATTTACTGATGACAATTCAATAAATATTATATTCAATAAAAGTTCCTTAAAGAATTAAAAGTTAATTGGAAACTCAATAACATAACTCTAAAGAACTGATGGGTCAAGAAAAATTATAGAAACAACAGAAAGTTTCATCAAAGAAAATAAAAATAATTAGATCACAAACTATAACTTACAAGATGCAGCTAATTCAGCTGCATCTTGTAGGGTGAAAATTCACAGTAATAGATCTTTGAAAAAAATAGAAAAGGAAGAGTAGTCAGACACAAAGTGTTGGACACAAGAGAAAAAATGGGACAACAAAAATCAATGATTCAAGCACTACAAAGAAACCTAAATGGATAAAGATTCTCTATTTTTTAGATTTTACCATGTAATTGATGGATTGTCCTTTGAGTTGAATACATCAGCAAATATATATGAGACATGCACTGAAGACTGACCACGAGACTCATAGTTGACAGGGAAGAAGAGAGTGGACCAGACTGCATTTGCACATGTTTATCATCTCTACTTCTAGGGGAGGCTGAGGTTAGTGGATTGCTTGCTTTCAGAAGTTCTGAGCTACATTAGTTGACAGATACTCATATCAAGTCCAGCTTTAATATATTGAGCCCTATGAATCAGAGGGATCTGAACTTTTATTAAGCACATCCTATATGCAAAGCACTATGTGAGACACTGAAGAGACAAAAAACAAAAAAGAACTCACACCCTCAAGGAGCTTACACTCTACTAGAGGCAGACATGTACATGAATAAGTATAATACAGGGTAAAATGGGGAGAGAAAACTCAGAACTAAGGGACTGGGGAATGCTTGATTGAACAGATGACCTGAGTTGAACCTTGAAGGAAGATTCTAAGAGGTGAAATGAAGAAGGGATCTGCCCCCAAGAGAAAGGAATGGCTTATCCAAATGTAAAGAGGTGGGATATGAAGTATTTAATGACTAGTAGTCCAATTTGCCAAGAATAAAGATCATATGAAGGGCAGTAATATGAAATAAGGTAGAACCAGCTTATAGGGAGCTTGAAATGCCAGGCAGGAGACCACCAAAAACAATAAGAAAGTAGAGACTTTCAGGCAGGAAAGTGACATGGCCAAAACATTTCTTTTGGAAGCTTATTTTGGGAGATTTTGAAAGATTGGAGAGTGGAGAAACTGAAAACAGGGAGTCTCATTGATTTAACATAGCATTCTCACAGTTGTGCTACATGGTTGGTTGTGAATATTGGAACATGACACTCTTCAAAGTATAAAAATAGTAATCGTCCTAAAAGGCAAAGGGTGAAACACCAGGGAACCACCTTGTAAGTAGAAAGTAACATATTTTTAATAATAAACTGCATGAAAGTGACATAAAAGATATTACTTAGAAAGTATATGATTGGTGGATACTGAGGACAAAAACGGGTTGAAAAAGCCAAGCTGACACAGACTGAAATGGAAGGAAGAGACATAAAGAAGTAATTTTCTGGCCAATACACTGTAAAGCTTTGGTTCCCAAGGTTTCAATACTTGCTGGTAACTGTACCAAGGGAGAAAGGGAAGTGGCCAGGAAAAGAAACATTTAAACCCTGACCTCTCACATTGGTGCCATAATGTAATAATAATGGAATTTCAAGATCCCCTTGTATTGGCTTGGTTTTCCCATTAAGTGTTAAGATCTAGAGCTTGTGAACCCTACCATGGGATGGACTTGTTGACTTGATGGGAGGAATCTGGACAGGAAAGAACTGGTGCCCTGTATAAAGGTCCAACCTGAAAGAGGCCAGAAGAACTTTTGGGAGCAGCATCATGGAGGGAGGGAGAGAAAGAGAGAGAGAGACAGAGAGAGACAGAGACAGAGAGAGAGAGAGAGATACAGAAAGAGAGACAGAGAGAGACAGAGACAGAGACAGAGAGAGACAGAGTCAGACAGAGAGACAGAAAGAGAGGGGGGTCTGTAGGGTAACTGAGTGATATACTTAGATGTAGAGACTTAGAGACAGAGAGAGACAGAGAGAGAACTGCTAGCCAAAGCCACCCAAACTGCTGAGGGCCAGTTGGAGCTGCCCAGGACTTTTGAGAACTGCCACCTGGAGCTGCTGAGAACCGAGGAGGCATGACTGTGGTGCCAGCATTTTGTCTATTTTGATGTTACTTTGTCAGATTCATCTGCTGATGGAGAATGTTGCTGTTGTTGCAGAAGTTCTGGGACCTTGCTGTTGGTTCAGAAGCCCTGAAAGATGATTTTCTTGTTGTATGTTTACAGAAATCCTGAAGAAAGGCTTTGTTGATGTTTTCAGGGGTCCTGGCACTGTACTGATGATTTTTGCTAATTCCTCAGACCTTGTTGTTGGGTCTAGGTTGACTTCACAGGCAGAACGAATTAATGAGGACACCAGCAATGTGGATCTATGTTGTGTCTTTGTTAAGCCTTGTCTTCACAGAAACCAGAACTGCTGAGAACTTGCCTCTGGTCAAGATGAAGAAAAGACCTCTCCTTGGGTTTTGAATGCTGTGAAGAGAGTGTAACCTAGTTGTGACCTAGGGGTGGATGGCCTTTGTGTTTTGTGACTGACCAAATTAGTGTACTTTATTTATGATTGGAAACTAATCTCCAATTAAGACTCTCCAGGGGTGGAGTACTTTGACTTTTGTACTTTATGATTGAACTGAAAACTTACTAAATGATTAAGTTACCCTGTATTTTGATTTTCTCTTTTCTGTGAATGTTTTGGGGAGTTACTATGCTCATAATCCTAACCTTGGAAATTGCTTGTGCTTGGAATTACACATGAGTTTAGAGTAATATAGTTCAGTAACATGTGTCAGATCAAAGGATAAATTAGAAAATATTTACAATTTGACTCAATAATCTTTTGTTTATTTTGCACTATCTTTTTATTAAATTTTTTTTGTTCTTGTTTCATATGTCATCTGTCTTGGTCTGGCAATGTATCATGGGATGGGAGTGGGGCAAAATATATGACTCTCTATACTAATCCAAAGTAGGGCATCAAACATAGAAAATAGCAAGTGATCCTTGGGAACTAAACAGGAATTTGTGAAGAATTTGTTAATCCATTTGATTCTGTCTTGTTAAACACTAGGAGTTTTCAGTAAGATGTTGAAACATGTTAGATATGTTCATTTGATTGTTTCATTAATGGTAGTAAGTTTATAATAAAACTTTTTTAAAGAAAATATGTAATTATAAAAGGAGATAATTCATGTTGCAAGAGTGAAGGATTGCAGATGAGTAGAACAAGTATTGTGCTGCTGCATACAACATATGAATAGATCTAGAGAAAGACTTGGCATATTGGGCAGATCCATGGTGAAGCAGACAACATAAACAAGAGACACAAAACTGAAGAGGGTGTAGATGATTGGGAATCTCCAGCAATGTCAGGGACACCTATATCAATTTGATGACTCATCTATTGAAATAAAATTACTTTAGCTGACTTGTATTCCTCTCCATAACCTCTCCAATATACACAGACAAATTTTAAATTCTGTTTTCTGTTTATGGTCATATGTTTATGCTATTGGCCTTTTAGTGCTTAATATTCTTAAATCATCCTTCATTGTATCACTTTGTAAAAAGAGTAAGTTTGACTTGAATTTTGTTTGTTGGTTCAGGAACTGTTTTGTTAGTGTGCTGAATGCAATGTTTTATTTTGTTTTACAAAGCTCAAAAGGCTATGAAAATGGTACTAACAGATTCAGAGAACAAAAACAAATTTTGTACACCAAGGAAAGTAGCAAAAATCTGGTAAGTCATAAAGGAGGAGAATTTTTATAGAATCACATAATATTTTCTCACTGCCCTGCAGCAAGTCTGTACCAAATCCATAACTGAAAAATCAATTTCTTAGTGAATCACACTGTATTTATTTGGCAGAATGAAGTTTTTAATTCAACAGGCATCTACTGAGTGACCTCCTGTCATTAAGCATTCAGTTTAGATTGTGGGGAAAAGATACAAATTGAAGAAAAAATGTTCTTTCCTTCAAAAAATTGGTAAGATAGTACATTGGAAGAGAGAGAGGGATAGGACAAATATAGAAACACAGGCCAGAATATGGTAAGTTCCATAATAGATATTGCTATTTGTGAGAACAAACTCCCAAATCTGAAACAGTTTTAAGAAACAAATTTATTATGTTGTTTGATAGAGGAGAGCTAGCTTGAAAGGAGGTATGGCTCCCTCTTGTCCAGGTTCTGGAAGATGTACATTATAAAGGATTTAGACTAAGGTATCTGTACACCAACCAGAAAACCACTAGAACGTAATTAAGCTATTTTGTTGAGAGGGCAACTTGAAAGCAGAGTAGATTGAGATAGATATGAATGACTGAAAACACTCAGTAAAATTTGGACAAAATACAAAAAAATCCAAAACACGAGCTTGGGTGGATCTTCAACAAGACCTGTGTGTGAGGATCTAAAGCACAAATGCTTTGGGTATATCTAGGACCTGGAAGAACCCAAAATACCTTGTAACCATCTTCAGCATTCCCAAAGAAACACTTAATCACATAGGATTTGGTTTAAAAGCATAATAATTTTTCCTGAACAATATCACAAATCATTTTCTCACAATATACAAAAGTACTGTATAGAGTAGAAAGAAGAGAGTTTATCTGTGGTTGGGGAGTGTATCAATAATGAGATATTCACAACACCCATGATGGTTATGAATATGTTGGTGTAGTTTTGGATCACAAAATATAGCAAACTCTCCACATGGAAGGCAGAACCAAGGTCTTTATTCAGAAACCATAGCACTGAATCCCAAAACCAGAAGGACAAGTCCCAAAACCAGAAAGCCAAAGTCATTATAA
>CM053600.1:77103-133725 GCA_028646575.1 Pseudocheirus occidentalis
ATGCTATCATTCTTTTCCATGTTTGGTTTTGTTTCTTTTCTTCCCCCCCCCCCCCATTGTTCACACCATTGGTTACAATGCTTCTATACAACCAGACTATTGTACAATGTGAAAGTGTTTGAAGATCCCATGCATGATGGTATGCCACCATGGTGGGGGGGGCAGAAGGGAGGGGAGAAAATCTGAAACTCAAGTGATTCTGGAACTGAACCTTGTAAACTAAAAGTAAATAAACAAGTCAATAAATTAAAAAAAGAAAAAAGAAAAGATGGTTCTCTGATGCATTTTTTAATTTGCACAATAAATAGTTCAGAGAGAAGGACAAATAAGCTAGTCAGCTTTGAAGACTACCATACGAGCTACATTATATATTTTTAAAATAAGCTAGACATAGTAAATATGGTTTCACATATAATCTTTTTTGTATGTATAAAAGTTTGTTGGTATGTGTATGTATGTCAAAGCTGGAACAACAAAAAATAATTTTTAAAAATATTAAAAATTAAAACAGAAAAAAATAAAGGAGCTCATTTCTTCTGTGGATTTCTGTGCCTTTCCCCTCACCATTTGACCAGTCCTGCTTTTTAAGTTCCTTTCAATGAATTTTTGTATACCTTTTTCTATTCAACCAGGCCTACTTTTCAAGACATTCTTCTCATCCCTGGATTTTTGCTGTTCTTTTACCAAGCTGTGGTCTCTTATTTCATGATTTTCTTGAATCACTCTCATTTATCTCCCCAATTTTTCCTCTACCTCTCTTGTTTGATTTTAAAAATCCATTTGCAGTTTTTCCACGGTGTGATTCCAATACACATTTTTCTTTGAAGCTTTAGATGTAGGAACTTTGAGTTTGCTGTCTTCTTCTGAATGTGTTTTGAACTTCCTTGTCAACTTTCTTGTAACTTTCTATAGTCAGATTTTTTTTCTGTTGTCTGCTCATTTTCCCAACCTATTTCTTGACTTTTAACTCTTTGCTAAAGTGGGGTTCTACTTCCAGGGTAGAGGGCCAAGCTTCAGGGGCAGCTCTTTCCAGAGATACTTCTAGGGACCTGCAAGTTTTCAGTTCTTCCAAAGTGGTATGATCTAAGTAAGGAGAGATGTATTTCCTATTTTCTTGGCCTGTACCCTGATCTATGAGTGAGTATACGCATTCTTTTCTATGCTGGAACTGTGACAAGGGTACCTAATTCACTGCCACTGGCAGCAAGTTTTGGTGTGCTCCTGCTCCTTCTCACCTTGGGACCATGACCCAGGATTGCACCCAGACCTGAGTGAGTATGGGCAAAGCAAGAGAGCCCTACCCACAGTATCAGCAAAGATATGCCTGCAATATCCCTCTGCCCAGTTGTTTGAACCACTTACCTTCTGTGGGCTGAGAACTCTGAAAGCAGCTGATTCATTCACTCCCAAAGTGCTCTCCTACCTTTCTGGGGCCTGGTCTGCCCTGGACTATGCTCCACTCTCATCCTGGTATGAATGACCTTTTCCTGCTGACCTCCTAAGTTGTCTTGGGCTGGAAAATTGTTTCACCCCATCTTTTGTGAGCTTTGTCTCTACAGAATTTGTTTTAGAGCACTATTTAAAAGTTTTTCAAGGGTTTTGGGGAGGAGAGCTCAAGCATATCTCTGCCTTTTCTTCACCACCCAGACCCCACCCAGACCCCACCCAATTAGATGATTTTTAAAGCAACTGATTGCTACAGCAAAAACTTTTTAAAACAACATCGCCTCTATATACATTAGATGCCCCTAGACTTACGGGGTGACACACTAAAACTGTAAAAGGGTCAAGATCACTCTAGTTGTACTGAAAGTGGCACAAGAAATATCATTAGACAAAGTAAGTTAGAGTAGTTTTTATCTTATAAAGAAGGAGCAAACACTTACTCCACTCTCCATTTTTGGACAATAACAAAAGGAAACTGGGTAGTTTGCATAGCTGTACCAGAAAGAAAAAAGGAAGACAGAATAGGAAGGAGCCAGAAAGCCTCCATCTAAGCTCCCAAGACTCGGTATGAGGTACTGATACAAGTAGGAAGAGTCATGTTGACTTTCCAAGAACTTGGAGGGGAGGCAAGATGATCGTCTATACCAGCTCCCCATACACTGACCTCAAGTGCAAAAGAGACTGTTTCAAGAGATCTAAGAAGGAGGCATTCTCATTGACACCTGAAGAAATCCTTTGGGTGCAGTCTGGATCTGTGGAACCCAGGTGTAAAATAATAGGATGTCTCAGTTTCAGAGGTACTCTGGGCATAAATCAACTTCTTGAGACCCGGTCCCCTAAATGAAAGATAATGACAGCTGGCTGCTAGACAAGAGCTATAATGGATGGCAGTTTCTGTAAAAAAAACTGTGGAAGACTGTGGATGTCAAAAACATATCTGCCGGGAGCGGAATCACAAGAAGGGAGCTGTTTTTGAAAGAGAATCAGACCCTGTTCAGAGGGGCTCAGAGGAGAGCAATATAGGGGCAAACAGCTTCCCCCCCACCCTGATTTAAAAATTTTTTGTTACTCTGAACTTGATAATGTTAACAAACATGAGCATTTCCATATCCCAATGTCACATTCTCTCAGAGTTACCTCCCCAACTAAGACAGAGTCAAAGGCCAGGCCCACATCAGTTTGCACAAATCTTCCAGGTATCAGGAAACCTTTCCTTTTATCATTTCTTAGGGCACTGTCATATTTATATTCATATGCCACAATTTGTTTAGCCAACTCCCAATTGATAGGGATTCACTTAGTTTCTAATTCTTTGGTGAAATAAAGTGTTGCTATGAACATTTTTGATACATTTATATCTCCCTTTTCCCTTTTTCTCTTAGAGGTATATGCCTAGTATTGGAATGACAACTTCAAAAGAGAGAGGCCCAGTTTAGTGACTTCTAGGTATAGTTCCAAATGACTTTCATGATGACTGGACCAATGAATGGCTCCACCAACATTGAATGAATGTACCTGACCTTTCACATTCTGCCCAATATTATACTCTCCTTTCAGGGGTGGCCGTCTTTGCCAACCTGAGGGATGTGAAGCAGCGTCTCAAAGCTGTTCTAATTTGCATTTCACATAACATAGGTGATTTGGGGCTTGTTTTCTTTCAGTCAATAGCTTGCTTTCCTTCTTTAGAAGATTGTCTTTTTATATCCTTCAACCATTTTTCTTGGAATGCTTCTCATTCTCATGTATTTCAGTTAGCTACCTCTATGTCTAAGTTATATCACATGTTTATCAGATTTTACTGCAAAAAAAAAATTTCCTAGTTAACTATTTGCCTTCTAACTTTAATTGCACTTATTGTTTGCGCAAAATAACTTTTAAATTTTATACTCGGTATGTATTTTAATCTTCTGTGATGCTCTCTGTCCCTTGCTGAGCCAAGAACTCTTTCCCCATCTATGGTTTATGAAAGGTTATTTTATTCTCTGATCCTTTTTTATGCATTTGAAGCTTATTGTGGAATATGATGAGATATTGATCTAAAAACCTAATTTCTGCTGACCACTCTGCAGTTTTCCTAGAATTTTTTTGTCAAATATTCATCTTTATCTCTAAGGCTGGTTCATTTTGGCTTGCTCCACACTACCCTATCATGTTGGTCTGTTTTGGGATCTCCTATACTTAGTCTGTTCCATGGACTAACTTGTCTATTCTTATAGTACCATATAATTTTGTTTGGCTTCTTTTGGAAGGCAGAAGGTAGCACAATTGGGGTTAAGTGACTTGCCCAAGGTCACACAGCTAGTTTTTGTGTTAAGTGTCTGCGGCTGGATTTGAACTCAGGTCCTCCTGACTCCAGGGCCAGTGCTCTATTCACTGTGCCCCCTAGCTGCCCAGGTACCATATGATTTTAATGATTACTTCTCTATAATGTATTTTCAGATCTGGTACTGAGAGACTCTCTTCCTTTCTAGGTTTTATTGTTTCCCTTGAGATTCTTGTCCTTTTATGCCTCCAAATGAATTTTTCAAAACTTTTTCTAGTATTTTAGAAGTTTTATTGATATGCACTAAACCAAGTAAACTAAATTAGGTAGCATGACTATTTTTATTATGTTGGCATGGTTTGGCCATGAACAAGAATTTCAGAGACTTAGATCTCTATTTCTTTTTTTCGTTTGTTTGTTTGTTTGTTTTTGGCTTTTTGGAGGGGGGAAGGTAGGGCAATTGGGATTAAGGACTTGCCTAAGGTCACAAGGTTAGTTTTTTGTGTTAAGTGTCTGAGGCTGGATTTGAACTCAGGTTCTCCTGACTACAAGGGCCAATGCTCTATTCACTGCGCCACCTAGCCGCCCCAGATCTCTGTTTCTTTAAAGAGCATTTTATATCTGTATTCAATAAGTAAGTGTCTGGGTATATGAACTCTCAAATATATTCTATATTCTACACTGATTTTGAGTGGGATTCCCCCCCCCCCATACCTTTTTGTGAGGTTTTGTTAGTAATACTTAGAAAAGACATTATTTAAGGGTGTTTATTTTTTATTTAATGTTGCAAATGAAAAATAAATATTTAAAAGGAAAAAAGAAAGGACAGATAAGAAAAAATATCTATAGTGAACAAATAACAAATGAATTGAGTTTTCCCACATGCATTGTAGAATAGAAGAGATTTTTACAATCCACCACAAATCCCTATCACGTGGAACTTGTTAGAGTATATAGTAATGATTCAACATATGACTTTCAAAGCTGGCCAGTTCTCGGTGATTCCTTCTGACCTTCCTCCTGTTCTCATTTCTTTTTTGAGAGTGGAAAGGGAGGACCCTAATTCTCCCCCTCCCTTCTCCCCACCCCTAATTTGAGAAAAGGGAAAAAACCTTTGAACAAGATTGCATAATTAAGGAAAACAAATTCTTATGTAGATTTATTTTATATCTTGGCCAGGCAGCACTTGATGTAGTGGGTCCTTGGAGACAGGAAAGCTCCAGTCCTACCCTTCACTCATCCTGGCTGTGTGATTTGGGGCAAGTCATTCAATCCCTCAGAGCTTTCCAGCAGTACTAACAAAGTATACAAGAAATGGGGATAACTGAGCTATATGGAAGGGCCCTTGAAAGTCACACAGTGACAGTGTTAAAATGTAATGTTTTCTATGTTTTATTGTAATTTTATTTATTCTAAGTATTTCCCAATTAATTGTTAATCTGGTTTGGGTCACACTTAAGAGTGTTGTGGACCAGATGCAGCCAGCCTAGGGGATGCATTTGATGCTTCTGTTCTAGGCATCTCTCCAAGATCACAAGTGGTAGAGAATATACTTAACTGCATTGGGAGAAGGAGATCCCTGACCTGGGATTCCCTTATTACAATTACATTTACAGATTTATACTACATTTATATTACAATTACAATTACAGATTCATTCCTAATCCCTATCTCTTTTGATATATAGCTACTCTGCTACAGTTACTATTTGTTCTAATTTTTGAGTAGAATCTCTGGGGTTTTCTGGGTAGAACATCATAAAAGTGATCATTTTGATTTCTCTTCTATACTTTTTTCCTCAAGTTCTTTTTTTTGCAATAGTTATGATTTCTAAAACTATATAAAACAACAGTGGTTATAATGGGCATCCTTGTTTTTCTCTTGGTCTTATTACAAAGGACTTTACCATTTCTCCATCACATACAATGCTGTTCTTGGTTTTGGATTGATACTATATGCCATATTGAAGAAATATCTGTTTATTCCTATATGTTTTACACAGAAATAGGTGTTATATGTTGCTGAACACCTTTTCTGCATCTGTTGATAAATAGATTCTTCTTGTTATTAATATGGTGTTATGGTAATGGGAATCTGAGGATCTTCCCTGCCCCTTGGCCCCTTGATAGGCTTGGGTGAATCTGAGAACCTTCCAGGATTTGAAAATATACTCTGCCCCCTAATAGGCTGAATGTGGTCACATGGAGCCTGTGATAGGAGATGTATTTTTCAGGAATGCCCACACCTTGTTACTTTGTGATTGGGCAGTGGGTCAAGAGGGTTATGACATTCTCTGATCCAGGAGAAGGGTTAAGGGCTCACTTTGGGAAGAGTTGTGTGATTTGGCCAGAGGAGACTCTGGGAAGCCGTTGAGCCCCCTGGCTTTGAAAACCCAGATGCTGGTGCTTCTCTCTCTGGTAACTGAATAGGTATGGATGTCATGGTCAGATGGCTGGAAGCCCTGCCTGCTGATCTGTTTCTCTGCTTCTGTTTGCATTCTCTGAAGTTCAAGGTGCTGACTTTTTCCCTTGAACTAGGTAAATGATACGTTTGATTGATTTAAGTAAGACTGTTAACCCATTTTGAGTTGCTTCCCTTTAGAAAAGCAGATCTAAGAACCTGTGCTAGAAGTCATCCTGGGTATGCCAGGGTGCTTGCCTCAATATATGGTTAATGGTGTTTATAGTTTTCCTAAATATTAAATCAACTTAGTATTCTTGTCTTCAACTACTTGAAGATCTTATGTGTGGGAAAAAGTCTAGGTTTTGTTTGATTCCAAAGGGCAGAATTAGGAGCAATGTGTGGCAGTGATGGTGTGCAGGCTCTGGGAACCCCCTTGAATCTTCCCAGAGGCCACAATGAGTCTTAGGCCCAAGTCTCTATTATTCTTAACCTAACCTAGTCCTCCATTGTCCAGCTCCTTCCCACCCTTGATCCTATCAAAACATCTATACCCAAATCTGTTACCCTTAAACTAGCCTAGACCTCCATTGTCTGTCATCTCCAGGTAGCCTTCAACTATTTCCCTCCCGGAGTCCCATTCTTCAGTTCTATAAAGATCTTCCTTAGACTCCTCCTCAAGACCCTTCCCAAACTCCTCCCCTAGACCACCCCTAGGTCCCTCCCACAATCTTTCTCTATATAAGATCCATCTTGCCTCCATGAAGGTGTTGAGATTCAATCTAGCTCAGACTCAGTCTGTGTCAGATTGTTCTGGCCCAATATAAGCATCACAAATAATTAGGCTCTTTAAGAATCTACCCATTATGGCAAATGTTTAACAAACTTTGTTTTGCTTTGGCTGAGAGAAGGTTTGAGTCAAATTCATTTGGCAGGACTGGCACGTTGGTATTTTGGGGTCTTGAGTACCTGTAAACCCCAAACCTCAATGGCAGTATCTATAAGGAAGACAACTTTGATTGAAGGAAAAAAGCTGACTAAAAATTAAATCTGTACAAAAATGGAGTGGAAAGCCTACTATTCAAGTTCCTTCATCTAGTTCAAAACACACACACGTCCAGTGAAATTCATCATTCCCCTATGCCTTTATATAGGAAATCTCCATTGTCCAAATGCCCCATGTATCAGTAACTTCCTATGGGGTATTTCAAACTACATTTCCCATAGGCATCTCAAACTCAGCAAGTCTAAAACAGAATTCTTTATCTTTCCCCTCAACATGAGCCCTCTTTCAAACTTTCAGTGTCACCCATGTATAAAATGGTTACCTTTGAATAAAACCTTCAAGTCCTACTGGATTCCTTATGCTCTCTCACCCCACATATCTCCTCAGCTGCCAGATCCTAGCAATTTCCCCTCCACAGTATTTCTCCAAATGATTCCCTTCTCTCTACCCATGCAGCCAGCTATTACCTTAAGCCAGGCCATCACCACCTTTTACCTGTGCTATGGCAATAACCTATCTACTGTTCTCTCTGCTTCAGGTCACTCTTCTCCAATCTATCCCCTAATCAGTGGCCAAAGTGATTTTCTTAAAACACAGGTATGACCGTGTCACTCCCTTGCTTAATCAAATTCAAGGGGTTCCTCATTACTGCTAGGATTAATTTAGAACACTTTTGTTCAGCATGTAAAGCCTTTTGAATGATGATTCTTTTTTTTTTCTTCAGAATTTTATTTTGGACTCAAACGCCAGAAGACAAACACAGAATAAATAGGAAAAAGAAACAAAAACATATCCTAAATATTGGAACTTAAATACAAAGTTAGAAAGAAAAAAAAACATGCTGTGTCCACAGCAGAACATAAGAGAGGATTCAAAATATGTAACAATAAATTTTCATTTCAAGAAAACCTATATGATAAATAATAATACTCATTGTTTTGAGAACTGTCCTTCTATTTTTGCTTCCTTTAAAGTTTTCTTTTGTTCTCTGCTGTGAACAGATTTGTTCCTTTTTCCCTTCTCTCAGTTACCATCTACAAAACCACAATAAAGTTTAGCATAGACAAATACATATATATATATATACACATATATTCTTCAAACCTATTCACTCCTGATCTTTGTTTTTATGTATGTGTGCGTATTTTGTTTCCTATTTCTCCTGCCTCCTCTGATTTACCTCTACCCAGAAACTACTTGCCTACCCCGCTTCCATGCTCCCATTCCCATAAATCTAAACACTCTTCTATGTCCTTATTTTACTTGTTCTCTCATCCTCTGCTGTAAAGATCCCTCCCTTGTCATCTCTCCCCACCCAATGCCCTACCATTTTATTCTGAATTTAAAAGACTTTTGTACTCTTGTAAATATATATATGTATTGTTCCCTCTTAAACCCATTCCCAATGTAAGTGGGTTACTAGAACTACCAGTCCTTTTCTCTCATCTAATTCCTCTCTATCATTTTGTCCTTTGTATCTTATTTGTATAAAGTAATTACTCCTTTAAGCTGTACCTATTTTTTTTTTACTTTTTAAAGTTATATCACATTCAGGTTTACCCCCAATCTTTTTTATGAACTACCCAATTATTGATAAGAATCTTGTTCATACATTTTACATGTATAAAAAGTAAATAGCCTGTCTTTATGGATCCCTTATAATCAGTCTTTTCTATGTGCCTTATATTTCTCTTGGTTCTTGTATGTCAAATCTTCTATCAAGTTTAGAATTTTTTAAAACAAATTGTTGAATGCCTGAGGGTATATCAAATGTCCATTTTTAAAATTAAAGATAATATTTAACTTAGCAGGGTATGATATTTTTGGTTAGAGGCCCAGTTATTTTGCTCTTTGATATGTTGTGGTCCAAAACCTATGGTCCTTTAATGTTTCTGCTGCTAGGTCTTGTGTAACTCTAATTGTGGCACCATAATATTTATATTGTTTTAATACTTATGCCTTTAATATTTTTCCTTGAACTGAGAGTTTCAGAATTTGACTACAGTATTCCTATCAGTTTTCCTCATAGGATCTCTTTTAAGTGTTGATCGATGAATTTTTTCTGTTTCTACTTTCACCCCTTGTTCTAATACTTCAGGACAAGTCTCTTTAATTATTTCTTGTATTATTGTATCAAGATTCTTTTTTTATCATAACTTTTTTTTTTTTGCTTTTTGGAGGGCAGTTGGGGTTAAGTGACTTGCCAAAGGTCACATGGCTAGTTTTTTGTGTTAAGTGTCTGAGGCCGGATTTGAACTCAGGTACTCCTGACTCCAGGGCCGGTGCTCTATTCACTGCGCCACCTAGCCGCCCCTTTTATCATAACTTTCAGTTAGTTCAAATATTTTTATATTTTCTCTTTTTGATCTATTCTCTAAATCTGTTGTTTTTCTAATAAGATGTTTTACTTTCTCTTCTATTTTTTCATTATTCATATTTTGTTTAATCATTTCTTGATCTTTTGTAATTTCACTGGCTTCGGCTTTGTCTAATTCTAATTCTCAAGGTGTCATTTTATTCCTTAAGATTCTGGATCTCCTTTCCTCGTTGGCTGACTCTCCTTTCATATGCTTCTAATCTCTCTGTCCCATTTTAGTATCCATTACTTCCCTTCTTGAAGGCTATAATGCAGCCAGTTTCACAACTTCAAACAATAAAAATTTGTTAAGTGTTTCCTAAGGATACAAAGGCAAAAATGAAACATTTCCTGCCCTCAAGAAGTCTTCATTATCTTGGTAGAATATAACATGAACAAAGATAAGCAAATATAAAGAGTTTACACTGTAATACAAAGAAATTTCAGGAAACAAAACCAAGATAATAAAGTGAAAAGAAGCATTGTACTACTGGTTGTAGTTCAAGGTTCTTGATCTAGTTCAAAACACACACAAAACACACACACACACACACACACATGCTTCTCCAAATAGATCTAGAAAATTCACATTTAATGAACTGAAAGGTTTTCAGGTATTTGTGAGAAAAAAAAACAATCCAGAATTAAATGGAAAATTTGATATATGATCCAAAATATAAGGAAAACATTAAAGACTAATTATAAGGGGCTCACTAAGGTCAAACTGTTTACTTTTTATATATGGAAATGTTACTATTAAGATATTTCTTAGCAGTAGACAGTCAAGTCATTACTGGAAGAGTTTAAAAGAAAGGTTGGGGTTGACTTGAACATGATGGGGTGACTCTAAAAAACAAAATTGGTTAGGAAAGGGTAAAAAAGTGCAGTTACCTCATTCAAATGAGGTGTAAAGGAAGAATACAGAGGAAGCAGTTGCGAGTGTAAGGCTGGAACCTTACTTTTCTGTGAAAGAGGGAACAATATATACATCTAGGAAGAAAGAGGAAGTCTTCTAAACTTTTAAGAAATAAGAGATCGAAGGGACAGAATAAAGATGGGACTTTTAGAAGGGTATATAGATTAAGGGGGTTGAAAATAAGGTAGGAGCTTTTAGAAGAGTCTATAGATTAAGATTTAGTGGGGTCTCCAGAGAGGATAAGGGAGGGACTCATGGAGGGGTGGGTAGAATAAAGAGCAGGAGGGTAAGAGGAAAGGATAAAGTAATAGAGAAAAGGAAAAAAAGCTACTGAGTAAAAACAGGATGGAGGGAAATTCACAAATAGTAACTATATCTTTGAATGTGAATAAGATAAAAGGGGCAGAGCCAAGATGGCAGTGCAGAAGTAGCAAGGTTTCCTACCTCGCACACAGCCACCTCAAATACCTATAAAATATGACTCTAAACAAATTTTAGGGCTCCAAAGTTCACATAAAAATACAGAAAAACACATCTCCTGCTGAAGGCAGCTATCAGAATGAGCCTCAGCTGGAGCCATCAGGAGAGTGGATCAGCGGCAGCTGGGGCAGTTTCCAGATTTATCAAGCCAGAAGAAAAAAAAGACTAAGTGAAAGGTCAGTGGAACTCAGCTAAATTTGGGGGAGAAAAGCAGTCCTGCCAAACAGCCTCCAGGGAAAGGAACTGACAGAAGCAGTGGCCCTGCTGCCACCTCCACATGGCTGCTTCAGAGCTCCTGGCCTGCAGACTCCGGGGGGGGGGAGGGGCCAAGCCATTGTTTAGAGGCTAAGAGCTCTTGTGTTGAGTGCCCTAGATCTGGATTGTGGACTTGGGTGTTGATCCTGGGGTGTGTTTTCAGTGAGCCAAAGCTGGTGGGGGCTGCAGCAGCCTCCCAATAGCTCCAGCAGTTGCAAAAACCCCAGCTATTTGGGACAAAGCTTTCCCCCCTGGAAGCAGAGTTCCACAGAGCTAAAAAACCAAGTAATTCACTGGCAAAATGAGCAGGCAAAGGAAGCAAAGTAAGAACAGCAACCAAATTCTAGAATCCTTTTTTTGTGGACAAAAAGGATCAAAGCATGGAAAAGGAGGAAGAAAACACAGTCACAACTCCCACACCAAAAGCTTCCAAGAAACATTAAGAATTCCTACAAGCCATAGATCAGCTTAAGAAGGATTCTGACAAACAAGTAAGAGAAGTGGAGGAAAAACTGGGAAGAGAAATGAGAATGATGCAAGAAAATCATGAAAAGAGAGTCAACAACCTGACTGAAGAAAATAACACCTTAAAAATAGACTAACTCAAATGGCAA
This sequence comes from Pseudocheirus occidentalis, assembly GCA_028646575.1. Lineage (NCBI taxonomy): Eukaryota > Metazoa > Chordata > Mammalia > Diprotodontia > Pseudocheiridae > Pseudocheirus > Pseudocheirus occidentalis. Next base: position 88,840 of record CM053600.1, read on the forward strand.
AAGAGGCCCAAAAAGCCAATGAGGAGAATGCCTTAAAAAGTCAAATTTGCCAGATGGAAAAAGAATCTCAAAAACATTCTGAAGAGAATAATTCCTTCAGAATTAGAGTGGAACAAATGGAAGCAAATGACTTCATGAGAAATCAAGATACCATTAAACAGATACAATCAAATGAAAAAATAGAAGGTAATGTGAAATATCACCTTGAAAAAACCACTGACCTGGAAAATAGATGCAGGAGAGACAATTATTGGTCTACCTGAAAGCCATGATCAAAAAAAGAACTTGGAAAACATCCTTCAAGAAATTCTCAAGGAAAATTGCCCTGATATTTTAGAATCAGAGGGCGAAATAGAACTTGAAAGAATTTACCAATCACCTCTTGAAAAAGGTCCCCAAAAGAAAACTCCTAGAAATGTTATAGCCAGGTTCCAGAGTCCCCAGATAAAGGAGAAAATATTACAGGCTGCCAAGAGAAAACAATTTGAATACTGTAGAAACACAAATAGGATAACTCAGGATCCATAAGCTTCTATACTGAGGGACTGAAGGGCCTGTAATATGATATTCTGGAGATCAAGGGAGTTGGGATTGAAACCAAGAATCACCTACCCAGCAAAATTGAGTATAATGTACCAGGGGAAAATATGGTCATTCAGTGAGGTGGAAGACTTTCTAACATTCTTCCTGAAAAAACCAGAACTGCAAAGAAAATCTGACACTCAAATACAAGAAGCATGAGAAGGTAAACATGGAAAAGAAATCATAAGGAACTTATCAAAGTTGAACTATTTACATGCCAACATGGAAAAATGATAATTGTAACTTATGAAACTTTTCTCAGTATGATAGGTGGAGGAGATACAAATGTATATATACATATACCTAGACATATGTCTACATAGGAGGCTTTATATAGGTGTATAAATACATATCTGAGTATGTATATATATGTGTACATAGAGGACACAGGATCAATTGAATAGAAAGGGATGATACTTTAAAAGGTGAAGTTCTGAAATGGGTGAGAATTAGAATGAGAGGAGACAGGGGCGGCTAGGTGGCACAGCGAATAGAGCACTGGCCCTAGAGTCAGGAGGACCTGAGGACAAATCCAGCCTCAGACACTTAACACAAAAACTAACCGTGTGACCCTGGGCAAGTCACTTAACCCCAAGTGCCCTCCAAAAAAAGCAAAAAAAAAAAGAATGAGTGGAGATAGGGAGAGACAGAATGGGGTTATCATCTCATATAGAAGAGGCTAGGGATAATTGTCACAATGGAGGGGAAGAACAGGAAGGCAGAAGGGAATGGGTCAACCTTACTCTTATTGAATTTGGCTTAGGGAAGGCATGACAAACTCTAAAATGGGTATCTTGCCACACAGGAGAGTAGGGGGGATGGGAATGAGAGGGAGTAATGATGGAGGGGAGGGCAGGGTCGGGGGGAAGGTTGCTGGAAGTACCCACTTCTGTAAAGGGACAGAGAATAGAATAAAGGTAGAGAATAGAACAAGGCAGGGGCAGTATAGGAAGGAGGAACATATAATCAGTCTCTCACAATATGTCCATTGTGGAGATGTTCTGTGTAACTACACATGTGCAGCCTGTATTGAATTGCTTGTCCTTCCAGTGGGGGTGGGTGATGAGGGAGAAAGGGAAAGAATCTAGAATTTAAAGTTCTATAATCAAATATTTAAAATACATGCGTATATATATATGTATTATTATTATTACTGTTATTAACTACATGCAACTGGGAATTAAGCTATACGGGCACTGGAGTAGGGAGACCCATTGTACCCTACTGGAAAGTCAGAGAGGCGATGGGGGAGGACACAGGAGAGAGCAGATTGGGGGAAGGGCTATACAGTGGGATGGCTGTTTTGAGGCGGTGGGTAGGGGAAAGATGGGGAGAAAATTTGTAACTCAAAATCTTATGGAAATGAGTGATGTAAACAAGAAAATAAACAAATTAATTTTTAAAAAAGAATGTGAATAAGATAACCACTCATAAAATCGAATGGATTAAAAATCAGAAAGCAGCAATGTTGTTTACAGGAAACATTTAAGAATGAGAGATACACACAGTTAAAATGGAGGATTGGAGTAGAATTTATCATGCTTCAGCTGATCCAAATAAGGCAGGGAGAGCAATCATGACCTCAGACAAAGTTAAGACTAAAAGAGTTAATTTAAGTAAAAGTGATAAACAAGGTAACCACATTTTGATAAAAGGTACCACAGACAATGAAGCACTATTGATGCTGAACCTATATGCACGAAATATTATAGTATCTAAATTTTTAAAAGAAAACTTAAGCAAATTACTGGTGGAGATAGATAGTAGTAGGGGATTTAGTGTTCCCTCTCAGGACTGGCTAAATCTAACCAAATATATATATACACATACATAAGAAAGAAAGCAGGGAAGTGAATAGAATTTTAGATAAGCTAGATATGATGGACATTTGGAGAGAAGTAAATGGGAATTTTCTTAGTTATTCACATTACCTTTACAAAGATTGGCCATATGTTAGAATATAACATTTTCAGTTAAAAATAGAAAAGCAAAAATAAGAGTATTCTTTTTCAAATAACAATGAACTAAAATTATATTTAATCAAGGACCATAGAAACCTAGATTAAAAACTAATTGGAGATTAAGCAACCTAATCTTTAAAAATGAGGAAGTTAAAGAACAAATCATAGAAATAATTAATAATTTTATTAAAGGGAATGACAATAATGAGAAAACATATCAGAACCTATGGGACACAGCAAAAGCAGTAATCAGAGGGAAATTTATATCTCTAAATCCTTACATCAATAAAATGGAGAAAGAACAGACCAATGAATTGATTATGGACCTAAAAAAAGAAACTAAGAAAGTAACAAACTAAAAATCCCCAAGACTCAACTAAAATAAATTGGAAATCCTAAAAATTAAAGGTGAGATTAACAAAACTGAGTATAAAAAAACCCTACTGAATTAATTAATAAAACTAAGAGTTGTTTTTATGAAAAAAAAAAAACTCCCACAATAAAATAGATAAACCAAGCAGCAGGATCTGATGTGTTTACAAGTGAATTCTATCAAATAGTTAAAGATCAAGTAATTCCAATATTAAATTATTTGCAATAATAGGTTTAAAAAAGGGGGCCCTATCAAACTCCTTTTATGAAATAAATATGAGACTAATACAGAAAAAGAAAATTATAGACCATTTTCATTACTGAATATGGATGCAAAAATTCTAAAAATACTAGCTAAAAGATTCCAACAATACAGTGTGAAGATTAAAAGTGGCTATCAAATAGGCTTATAACAGGAATGCAGAGATGGTTTAACACAAGGAAAACTATTTAACATTTGATTACGTCAATAATAAAAATAAATCATGATTATATCAATAGATGCAGGGAAAGCTTTTGATAAAGTACTACACTCATTTTTATTAAGAATATTTGGAAGTATAGGTATAAATGGATTTTTCTTTAAATTGATTTTAAAAAGTATTTACCTAAAACCATAAGCAAGCTTTATTTATAATGGGGATCAACTAAAAGCCTTCCAAGTAAGATCAGGTGTGAAAGGATACCCACTGTCACTAGCATTATTCAGTGTTGTATGGAAATCCCAACAATAGCAATAAGAAAAGAAAAAGATATCGAAGGAATCCGAATACGGAATAAGGTTATTAGCTAAACTATATCTTTTTGCAGATGATATGATGACATGCTTGGACAATCCAGAAGACTCAACTAAAACATATATTTAGTAAAAGACCATAATAATGTAATAATTAAAGTAATAACTTTAGCAAAGTTGTAGGACATAAAATAAACCCACATAAATCATCAGCATTCCTATTTATCAGAAACAAATCCCTGCCAGAAGAGACAGATACTCTATTTAAAATAATTCCAGACAGTATCAAATACCTAAGTATACCTGCCAAAACAAAAACAGGAATCATATAAACAAAATTAAATAAACACTTTGAACAAATAAAATTTGAATTAAATAATTGGAGAAATATTAATTGTTCACGGGCACGCAGGGTCAATATAATAAAAATGACAATTTTACTTAAACCAGTGGTTCTCAACCTTCCTAATGCCACAACCCTTTAATACTCATATGTGGGTGTATCTGCATGTGGGCAGACATGCCTGGAGAGGGATAGAGGAGTGGTGTCTCAGTTCCTAAGACCATGGGGAATATGTGTTTTCCCATGGTCTTGGGCAACCTCTGTGAAAAGGTCATTTGATCCCCAAAGGGGTCGAGGCCCACAGGTTGAGAACCTCTGACTCAAACTAATTCACATATTTAATGCCATCTCAATTAAATTACCAGAAAAATCATTTTACTGAATTAGAAAAAAATAACATTTGGAAGAACAAAAAAAATGAAGAATATCAAATGAACTAACAAAAAATGTATAGGAAGGAGGTTTAGTAGTAACCTCTATTATAAGGCAGTAATTATCAAAACTCTCTGGAACTGGCTAAGAAACAAAGAGGTCGATCAGTGGAACTAAGTAGTCATGCAATTTACAGCTGCAAATGAATAAAGTTATATCTGACAAGTGTAAAAACTTAAATTTGGGGGATAAGAATTTATTATTTTGTTAAAAAATTGTTAACCCAAAGGGCTATAAAAAGTGCATACCCTTTGACCCAGCAATACCACTTCTATGTCTGTATCCCAAAGAGATGATAGAAATGGGAAAAGGACTCACATGTTCAGAAATATTTATAGCAGCTCTTTTTGTGGTGGCAAAGAATTTGAGGTGAATCTTTCTGAGGTGACAAAGAATGGGAGAGGGGACAGTGTTGCTCATAAACTGGGGACAGGGTAGCTAGGTAGTACAGTGGTTAGAGCACTGGACTTGGAATCAGGAAGATGTCTTCATGAGTTCAAATCTGGCCTCAGACACTAGCTGTGTGACCGTAGGTCAATTTGCCTGTTTCCTCATCTGTAAAATGATGTGGGGCAGGAAGTGTCAAACCACTCTGGTATCTTTGCCAAGAAAACTCCAAAATGGGGTCACAGATGATCAGACATGACTAAAATGACTGAACAACAAACATAAATTAGGGAATGACTGAGTAACTTGTGGTTGGTAAATGTGATAGAAAATAATTATGTTTCAAGAAATGATGAAGTGTGTGGTTTCAGAGAAACCCTGGATGACTTGTCCGAGCTGAAGCAGACCCAGGAGAACAGCGCTGTAAAGAAAAGCAATTTTGAGAGAACTCGGAACTAGGATCAATGACTAACCACAATTCCACGTTACCACTTCCAGATAAAAAGGTAAAAAATGGAGAGTTTATAATTACATACATACATACACATAAGTAGATACACATAAACACATACATATTTCTGGGTGTTTTCTTTTGGAGATGGTCAATGAGGAAATTTCTTTTGTTTGACTATAGTAACGAGAGTCTCATTTTCTTTCATTCCTAAATTAGGGATGGGAGGGGAAAAGCAGACGTTTACTGATTGAAAAAATATTTTAAAAGGAGATAATTGGTAATTTTGGAAAGATCAGAAAGCTTCCCACCCATAGTAGAAACCTAACTCCTACTTATTATAACTACAGAGAGTTATGTGAGTGATGGAAAAGAAAGCAGAGGTACCGATTATAGAAAGTCTTCTCAAAGAGTTAAGCCACAACAAAGAGAGATATGGGGTGATGGCTAGAAGAGATGGATTCACGTCAGCAGTTTTGTTTTCTTTTGTTTGGTTTTTGGATTGGAGGGAGTACATGTTTTTAGGCAGTAAGGAAACAGTTGGTAAGCAGGAAAAGATTGAAGATTAGTGAGAGAGGGGATTATAGATTATAGATTATAGAGGGGAAATCTGTAGAAGATGGGGTGGAATGAAACCCCCTTTTAAAGAGAAGGGCTGCCTTTTCATTTGTAGAGTGGAGGAAGGCATCTGAATGATGTGAGAGGTGTAGGGAGAAGGTGGCCTATGTTTGTGAAAAATAAAGGATCCTCAACTGAGGAGGAGGGAGGAGGAGTCATTGGTGGTTTGAAGAAAGATGAAAATGACTGGGAAAGCTAAATGTGTTGACATTTAATAAATGTGTATTGACTTGAATTCCTGATCCTCTCTCACAGCTGCTAGTGCCCTTCCTCTGACCCATAAAATGGTCTTGTATTTATATGAATCCCCCACTAGAACTTAAAGAAAACAGGAAAGTGTTTCCTTCTTGTCTTTGCGCCAGAAGTTCTAAGCACAATGACTGGCATGTAGTGGTGCTTAATAAATGCTTGTTAGTTGATAGAGCAAATGCCTCCCTGCCTGCCTCTGCCTATTGACATTCTTTTGTTGATCTAAGACTCAGCTTAGATGCTTCTTTTTCCTTTGTTGCCCCAACCATGTCACCTCTTTTTTGCTTAGCACAGTCTTGCACATGGTAGACATCTCCTGTTTTGATGTTTTTGCACAAATGATTCCTCATCCTCTCCCCCATATTACAAATTCTAGTTTCTTTCACACCATACCTTAGGTAATGCTTCTTACATGAAGCCTGATCTCCCAGTCAGCACTCTCATCCCTGAAATGACTTTAAATGGTGTTACATATACTTTGTATTTACTTATCTGTGCGATTACCATACCTAGTAGAAATCTAACTCCTTCAGATCAGGGACTGTTTTATTACTGCCCATATGTGCCCGAGGCAATGCTTGAACTTGAGTTCCAAACTCTGAAAATCTGGTCAATGTGTTTTATCAGTCCAACTACACTGCTACCTAGGAGACAATACCAATCTTAAAAATCCAAATTCCAGGAATCTCTTCAGTCTTTGCTTTTCACTCCCCTTTCAGGATGAAATCTTAACACTCTAACATACCATCAGGTACTTCTTAGGCTTCTGGTACAGCAGTAGCCTTGTACCTTATTTGAGTTACTAAGTGGTCCTGTCTCCTTAAGCCATTCATTCAAAAACTACAAATGTCATAATTCCATTATACTTCATACTCCTGAATGTCCAAGGGGGAAGAAGAGAAGGAAATAATGTAGCTGAAATAGAATGACCCTCAACACCCAATATAACCCAATAAACTCCAGAAACTTTGGAGGTGTTGATCGCATGTACCCTAAGAACTACCTTTCAGACCTGGAATTCATTACCTTTCAACTTGAGTTAAAGAAAGTAGATGTAAAAACACAGAGTCAATCCCTGGAGAGAGACAAAATGTATGAAATATGCAAAACGGTTCGAAATACCCCACTTTAAAATTCACCCTAGAATCCCTTTTTTTCCCCTTAGCCCAAATCCACACAAATAAGCACTCCCAGTCTCTATCAGAGCTGCCGCTGACAAATTCACTTCGCTCCCAAATCCCACACAGAACATTTTGATTCTGGACTGTAGTAGCAGGTTGGCTTAGCTGTTTGCCTTAGCAAGGTGTTCGTTCCCACCCATTCTCACGCGGCAGAACTCTGGCACCAGTACGTCACCGAGGAGCCCCAGAATGGTCCTGGTGGTTCTGACCCCACTACTCCCGAAATCTCCTCCTCTTCAGCCACCCTTTGAGTTCAGCTTTCTGTACAAAGCAGAAGATTTCTATTTTTTCTAAACTCCACCTCTCCCTAATCTGCCCCTCGGTTCGGCGTCTCAGAGAAAGGGAAGAAAGAAGAGGGGAAGAAGAGATGGGATTGGACAAATCGCAGAAACCCAGCTCCAGGGTCTCCTCTCTCTTCAGAAATCCCCTACCCCTTTCCCCCCCCCCCCCCCAGCCCCGCTAGGGAGTAGAACAGAGCCCTCCTTACTCTCCAGGGATCCTGGCAATTCTCTTTTTCTCCCCTGCCCCCGCCTCCATTCCTACAACTGGTAGCAGGTGCATCTGAAGAGCTCTTGCATCCGAAATAGCCAAACAGAGTAGGCTGCTGGTCTTGGCATCCCTCCCCATGCCGGCGGGGCTCAACACCGGCCTCTACCAAAGGCAAGGTTAAGAGCTTATCAAGCAGAGCTCCCGCCACAGTTCGCCAAGCCCCCTCCAGCCTTACCTATGGAAGACCCCAAATTGCTTCTCTCCTAGCAGCCAAACGGCTTTCGAGTACACCAGCATCTCCTGCTGTCCAGATACCTCCTGGAGTAACAGAGGTGACAGGCAGGCAGGAGAGGCTTCAGCCAGGCGCTGCCTCCTCTCCCCTTTCATTTTCATTCTATTTCTGCAGGTCTCTGAAACGTCAACGCCTCCCAGAGCCTGCTCAGCCGGCCTTGACTCTTCCTCTTCCTCCCTCCCCACATCACGCCCCGACTCCACTCCCAGACTGGCTTTCGAACCAATAGAACCACTGGCTGTACAATACAAAGAAGCTCCGCTGGTTCTCGTTATTCTCACACAAATTTGTCTCGTTTCCTTCGACATTACTAAAAAAAAAAAATCACTGTGGTATCCTTTTTCCTGAGCTGCGTGCAATCCGAAGACTAGCCAGAGAGTAGCATAGACATTAAGTCCTTAAACAATTCTAAAAGAAGAATCGCGAGCTGTTATTCATATGCTTCACTAACAGGAAAAATGCAAATCAAAGAAACTCGGAAGTTACACTGCACAACCAGTAGTGACAAAAATGACAACACGTGGGAGTAGGCGTTGTGGGAGCGGTTGGGGACCAACTGGGACGCATGCGCTACTGATAGAATTCTCAGTTAGAGATTGACTAACATTCATATTCTTTGACCCAGAGCTCTCCTGCTAATAACATATCCCCAAGGGACAATGACAAAAGAAAGTCAGATCCGCCAAAATGTTTCATTCATGTATTCATTTCTTTATTTAAGGTTGAAACTCCCTACCTCACCCTATCTGGAAGTACTGAGGCTACTCACACAGTTCAGCTTGGGAGCTTTGTTTGCCGTTCCACAGAGCACCTAGTGGCTCCCTGCTCCCAGAGAGTCACCATATTAACGCCAAATTCGATGTGAACACTCAGTCAGCATAGACTACTCCAGCTAAGAATTCCCAAACTCAAGAGATCCCCTAGCCTCAGTCTGCCCCTTGAAGGAATTATAGGTGCATACCATCCCACCTGGCTCCAGCAAAATGTTTATAGCAGCCCCCCCCCCCCCTTTTTTTTTAAAGGAGTTGGAAACAAAGTAGATATCAGCTGGGGAATGGCTAAAGAAGCTGTGGTACAGGCTTGTAACTATTAGCCTTAAGATACTAGCAATACATGGATACAAAGAAGCAGAAGAAGAAATGAATGGATACACCACACCCGATCATGGCAACAATGTCAATGGGAAGAACTCTAAATTGGAGAAGGGAATAGACTGCTTTTGTCACGGAAGTGAAAGAAGTCTGGAGGTAAAACTCTACGTTGCTACATTGGTCAGTTTTTCTGGTCTTGTTCCCCCTCCCCACTTTTTAATTCTTTGTTATAAAGGGAATGGGGGGGAGGAGATAATTGTGGAAAACATAGGTGATAGGAAAACAAGAGATAATCAATCAAACTGAAGAAAAATGTAAATTCTCCACTCCCAACATCGCCAATGTTTTGAAGAAAGATAAAATAAATTCCACTAAGAGTTTTTCTTTGTTCTCTCTCAGCTAAACAGCATGTTTCAGTTCCACGGGCTCTATGACTGTATTGCTCTGCCAGATGGTTCCTTCCCTTTACCCCTATGTAGTGAACACTGATTGATTGCTTCTGAGTCCATTATTATTTCCTACAATAGCACAGTAAGTTAGTGAGTTCTCATATTACAGACAAGTCAATCGAGGGTCTTTAAGCTTATAGCTGGATCACAGACATACAACAACAAAGTGTCCCAGCTGGACCGGGAATCCCAAGATTCTTTCAGTCCTCTGCTCTTTGATGAGAAAGAGCTGTCTCATCTTTTCTGTGCTACCTTATATACAAAGGATGATACTTGTTTATAAACCTAGAAGCACTTTCACAGAATTCATTTGTTATTTCCAACATTCCTTTGAGTTACAAAGGGCAGGTGTCATTGTTAACCAACAGTCTCCCAGAAACAGTCAAGATAAATTTTACTTAACAGAAGGAAAGATTTTGCTACACTTACTGTTTGTTAACTATATATTTTTTTAAATGTACTTTATGACTAGGTAAAGATCCCTGGCTTCCTTCACATTTTAGATAAAAATCTTACCTCTTATAAGAACCCTTTCTGGTCCCCCTTAAGGTTAGTGCTTTCCTCTATTATCCCCAATTGATCCTGTATATATTGGATTTGTGATGTCACCCTTTTTCTGTTGTCTTCCTGTTAGACTTGAGAGCAGAGACTGGTTGTGTTGTTTTGTTTTGCTTTTCATTGTACCCTCAGTGATAAGCATGGCACTTATCACATGGTAGGTTCTTAGACATGCTTATAATAACAATGAGATGCTTATAATACTTTTAAATAAATACTTGACTTGACAATAGTGTAAAGTGCTTTCAAACAGCTAGTGCTTGTCTTTATATACATGCTCAGAATAACTCCGTGAGCTCAATTCTATACTTTTCATTAATGCCATTTTCTAGATGAGTGAACCAATGCTGGCTGTTTAAGCCACTTACTTGTGGTTATAAAGCGCTGGCGGTAGGATTCAAATCTGAGTCTTTCTTGATGCCATGTCCAGCGTTCTTCCCACTTCATCTCAGGAAATGTTGTGAATAAACTGAATTTTAAAATCAAATAACATTTTTGTAAGTAAAATAATTTAAAAGAATGTTATATTGAGAACTTTTGTAAAAAGTATTTTTTCCTTTTTAAAAGCAGTATGGTACGAGGAAATGAGCCTGAATTGGAATTCAGAATTAAAATTCAAATCCCAGTTTTGTTACTCTCTAAGGGTTTGATCCTGGACAAGACATTTAACTTCTCTAGACTTCAGGTTCTTTTTCTACAGATGATCACTACCACACCATTCTTTCATTTACAACCCATCCATTTACCTACTCATCCAGGCCATCTGATGCCTTTTCCTCCTAACCTCCTCCTTCTTATCTGGAACAGGACCCTTGGCATTGGATCTCTACACTGGGGTCTTCCAGAATGTAAATCCCCAATCTTTGGGGAAATTCATTCACTGATCTTGGGAGCTTCCACCCTACAGCCTAAAATCTAGTTGACTGATCACTGTGTATGCTAAACTTACTCACTGAGCCTTCCATGTCTGGTAGCTGGCCCTTGGCACCATATCATGGTAAAGCTACACATTCTGACCATCCATCCACCTAAATCTTTTTATAATCTACTTCCCTGCCCCAACACCCATTTTCAGCTTTCCACCTTCCAAGAGCAAAACTTCCTCCCCTGATCATCCCACTCCCATATATGTTGTCTTCCCTATCAGAAGGCAAACTCCTTGGGTGAAGGGACTTTGTTTCTCCCTCTCCCCTTTCTCTTTTTCTCTCATTCCCAGTCTTAACACAATGCCTGATACAAATCAGTATTTAATACATTTATTACATTTTTCATTCATTCATCTAACCGAGTTTTAAATTTTTATTTTATTCTGAACTTAAAAAAAATAAAATAAGCATTTCCATACATAGCAGAATAGAAGAAAAATGATTACATATGAAACTGCCAATGTTATGTGTAACTTGGTATTCTTTTAAAATATATAATAAAGTTATGTACCTTTATTTTTTTTCTTTCCCCTTGCCCCCAAGCATTAGAGATGACTGCCATTAGACATCTACACACATATACACATACACACAAATATGTATGTATATTTGTATGTATATGTATATATCCATCTATCCATCTATCTATCATCTATCTATCTATCTACATATATACATATAAATCATTCTATACATACTTCTGTTTATCAGTTCTTTCTCTGGATGCAGATAGCATCTTCCTATATGTTCTAAAATATTCACCCATTTTAAAAGTCTTTAAATTCTCTAAATCCTATATAATTTTAAAAATCTAATTTAATCCTTTTGTGTGGTAGGGGATGAATGGGCCTGCTAAAACCATTCCCTGAAGCATGTTCCCAGAGCTCTCCTAGAAACTCTCAGGGACTTATAGGACACTGCCTGGACCAGCCTTGAGGCCACATGGGGCCCTCTCAGTTCTCAGGTGCAGCCCTTTAACTGAATCCAAACTGCATAGAACAAATCCCCTTAATAAAAGAATTTCTTCTGCAAAACTTGAACTCGCTCAAAACACGTAGCCTCAAGGCCAAAGGTTCCTCAGCCCTGCTTTGGACCGTTAGTTTTTGAAGAACTTCCTGGATAGTCCTGACCAGGGAGCAGCTCTGTGTTGAAAGAACTGAACATTTTAGAAATACATGGAAAGCCCTCAGTAGGCCTTGTAGGTCTCTTCAACCTTGACTACATATATAAAGCCACATAATTATTTTCTAGGTCTAATTAGATTGGAACACATCTGTACTGCATTATCTGTGGGAGAAGTAGAGCAAAAGAGAGTTAAGCTGATCAAAATTTCTTCAGGGATGATTTTGTACTTCCTGTATTAAACTGATAGAAATTCAAACTGTGCTCAAGCTTTAAGAACCTTTCTCATGCCTGTGTGATCAAGATGAAACGTCAGTCTGACATCCTTGCCAAAGAGCAGGAACCTGGGAATGCTTCCTGGTGGTGAGAGTTATTACAGGACTTTGATCTCTCGAACCAGTTTAGGTCCTCTTTTTGTTTATGACCATCATGAGGAACGTTGTATGATTCAGTGGAAAGAGCACTGGACTGGTCATTAAAGTACCTGGATTTGCTGGCTCTGCCACCTTGATCCCCATCAAATCACTCAACTCTTCTGCCTCTTACTACCCAAGGTGGATAGAATGCCAGACCTGGAGTGCAAATCTGGCCTCAAATACGTAAAAGCTATATGACCATGGGTAAGTCGCTTAACTGCCTCAGTTTCTTTATCTGTAAAATGCATGAAGAGTCAGAAATGATTGAAAGTGCTGAAAAACAGCAGTTCCATGGTGCAAACAACGTAGATGCATAATCTGGAAGCAGTTCATGCCTTTGCTATATGTGTGTTCTGGTTTGTGGTTATATATAAGGCCATAGCATAGAATTAGATCCCAACCATTAAAAGGACTAAAATCACTTTATTCTTTTTCCTTCCACATTACCCCTAAGGGTGTTCTTTCCCTAAAAGGCAAGGAAGCCATCCCTAATATTGAGAGATCCAAGTAGATAAATCTTCTTTCTTTCTTCCTTCCTTCTCTTCCTTCCTTCCTTCTTTCTTTCTCTTTCTCTCTTTCTTTGTTTCTGTTTCTTTGTTTCTTTTTGCTTTTTAGAGGGAGGATTGGGGAGGTAGGGCAATTGGGGTTAAGTGACTTGCCCAAAGTCACACGGCTAGTTTTGTGTTAAGTGTCTGAGGCCAGATTTGAACTCAGGTCATCCTGACTCCAGGGTAGGTACACTATTCACTGCGCCACCCAGCCACCCCATTAAATCTCATTTCTAGTCTCTGTTGACACAGCTAGTTTCTTGACTGATTCTGACCGTAATAACTGATGAGGTCTAGGGTTAGGGGTGCTTGAAACCCCAAAATACCAACATGCCAGATCCTGCCAAATGAATTCAACTCAAGTCTTCTCTCAGCCAAATTAAAGTAAAGTTTATTAATAGTTCATTAAAAGTTTGCCATATTGTGTAGACTTTTAAGGAGCCTAGGTATCTGTAAGGTTTCCACTGGGCAAGCTGGCCAGAGTAAGTCTCACACAGAGAAGGTCATTCTATGGGGCTCTCACATCACATGGAGGGAAGATGGGAAAGGTTGTGGGAGGAATCTAGGGGTGGTCTAGAGGAGGAGTTTGGGGAGGGTCTCCAGGAGTCAGATGAGGTCAAACTCCAGTAAGGAGAGATTAAGGGTGGGAAGTTGCTGGAGGCTACCTGGAGCTGACAGACAACAGTGGGATAGGCCAGTTCATGGGTGGAACTGGAGAATCAAAGGGCAGGAAATTGCTGGGCAAGAGCCTAGCTAAAGACTTGGGCAGAGCCACAATGAAAGGCCTATGGCCTCAGGCAAATGCCTTATGTGGGAGGATTCAAGGAAAACTCAAGGAGCTCCCAGAGCCTGTACCTCAAAGATTCAAGGAGAGCTCAAGGGGGCTCCCAGAGCCTGCACCTCATCATACCCAGTCTGTTGGTAAGACTTGCCATGTCTTCTCTGACACTGTTGACTGGGGTGCAGGCCCAAGTCAAGACCTTCACTCCTTACCCCAAAAGAATTTGAGTCTCATTGTCCATAGGCCCTGGAAAACCCCACCTTGAACTCTCCTTGAATCTTCCCACTACATCTGGCTTTTGGTACCCAAATCTGCTGCCCATGACCTAGCCTAGCCCTCCAAGGTCCCTTACTTCTGGATTGCTTCTGGCTACTTCCCACCCTAGATTCCATCAAAATCCTATTTTCTTGGTTCCTAGTATCTTTTTTTTGGTTTTTTTGTTTGTTTTTTTTTTGGAGGGCAGTTGGGGTTAAGTGACTTGCTCAAGGTCACATGGCTAATATTTTGTGTTAAGTGTCTGAGGCCAGATTTAAACTCAGGTACTCCTGACTCCAGGGCCGGTGCTCTATTCACTGTGCCACCTAACCGCCCTGGTTCCTAGTATCTAACCTCTAGTTACCTCAACTACTGATCACTTCCATCAAGACCCTCCCTAAACCCCTATTCCAAACTTCTTGGCCAACCCTGGACCCCTCCCACAACTTTTCTGTATATAAAACCCATCCCTTTTCCATGAAGATGCTCAGATGCTCAGATTTTATTTGACAAGCCTGGAGCCAGCCCAAGTGCTCAGATTCCTTAAGAGTCTAGCCAATGGTGAGATTTCTTAAGACTCTGGCCAATAGGGCAGATTTTTAATAACTTTGTTTTTCTTTGGCTGAAAGAAGATTTGAGTGGAATTCATTTGGGCCAGACTGGGCTTGTTGCTATTTTGGGGTCCTGAGCACCCCTAAACCTCAACACAGCCACTACGCTGCTATAGGCCTTCATCACCTTCTGCCTGGCTCCTTGCAATAGCTGCTGGTTGGTCTCTGTGTCAGAAGTCTCTCCCCATTCTGCTCCACCCCCCATTCAGCTGACAAAGTAATTTTCCTAAAGTATAGATCTGATCATGTCACTCCCCTGGCCCCTGCACACACACTTAGTGAACTCCAGTGGTTCCCTGTCACTTCCAAAATCAAATACCACTTCTTTTGGGAGTTCAAAGCTTTCATAATCTGGTCCTCTCCTAACTTTACAGTCTTTTTATACCTTATAGCCTCCCCTGTCCCCACCATGACCTAATGACATTAGTGTCTTAGATATTTCCCCCAACTTCAAACTCTAGGCATTTTCTTTGGCTGTTCCCCATGCTGAGAATGCTCTTATTTTATCATCTCTTGACTCTTAGATTCCTTGCTTATTTTAGCTAGACTAAAATCTCAACTCTGATAGGCAGCCTTTCCTGATTATTCTAGAACTAAAAACTGCCAACCAAAACTGGTTTGCCACCAATTTTTGTATGGTCCATAAGCTAAGAATTTTCTCCATTTTAAGTAAAGTGTATTGGATCACAACTATGATCATATGAGCTACAACAGCAGAGCTGAGTTGTTATGGTGGTGGGACCTCATTTCTTGGCACTGCTGCTAGGCACACTACAAATGGCAGTCATGCAGTTATAACCTGGCATCATTTTGAGTGTCTTGTGTATCATTGTATTGTGCCAATTAAAAAAGAAATGACCAGTACACAGCCATCATGTCAAAACAATAAAAGAAAAAACATTACAGTATTTTGAGCTCAGGCTTGAGACTGAAATTTTTTCTGAAAGAGAAGCACCTTGGAACCACTATTACTGAACAGTAAACAGGTTTAGAAATTAGCTTTTGCTTTAGGCTTACTAACGTTTCTTAACGAAACTAACAGATATCTGGCCACTGGACCGAGATGGCTCTAGGGGAGAAAGGGAGGCTGGTGACTTCACACAGCCTTCCCTCCCTCAAATCAAAATCAACTGTAAGTCATGTCTTCATTTTCCTGATGTCATGGTCCTCTTGGAGAACAAAGGACAAACCACAACCACAACAAAATTATAAGGCAAATCAGTACTTATACGTGAAACTCAAGCTACAGTTAAGTCAATAGACTAACATTGTTTGAATCACAAATAATGTCACGCTGTTTTATACACATCCTGAGCTGTCAAGAGTTAAAACAAGAAGTGAGATCACTGTTCCCATGCAAAA
The DNA here is from genome assembly GCA_028646575.1 of Pseudocheirus occidentalis. Lineage (NCBI taxonomy): Eukaryota > Metazoa > Chordata > Mammalia > Diprotodontia > Pseudocheiridae > Pseudocheirus > Pseudocheirus occidentalis. Next base: position 105,052 of record CM053600.1, read on the forward strand.
TTTCAATGGATTTATTTTCTAAGCTCATGCAAAAGTTTCAGCCACAGGTTTTGTTTAATCATGGAACTGAGGAACTTCCACCTAACTTTGGAATTAACTAATTTGCAATGTAATGACAAGCTAAAAGAAAATAACCATAGACAAATCCAATAGAATTTTATAAATGCTTTCCAAGCAGTGAATACGGTCAATTAAAATCTTATACTTGTGAATTGATATCAATATTTGGTGGCACCTATCTGTGTGAACACACATTTTCAGAGATAAAATATGTAATATCTCAATGACAGATAAGCATTAACAGACGAATATTTGCAGCCAATTTTGGTGATAGGGGACACTCCTTTTGAACCTCAGTAAAGGGAAATGTTATTCTCGTACTCTTCCTAATTAGGACGTTGTTATGTCCTCTGACCCTGGAGAAGTCTATACATACACTATCAGCAATGACCATCATCAGGTTTTCCCCCTTTGTTTGTTAACTTCAGTTATAAAACAGGAATCTTGCCATTTCCCTGGTGTTCTTGTGAGGACTGCCCGGCCAAATGGGAGCTCTTAGTAATGGGCTGGCTCTCGACAGGGGACAACATTGGGCAGTCATGGACTTTCAGGTCACAGGGGAGTCAGAAAGGCTCTTTTCATGGACCTCCAAGTCATATTGGCTGTACTTGTTTCAAGCCAACTCTGCTGCTTTGTTCTCACCCAACTCTCCTCTCTTAGGTGTGACTTTGAAACACATACCTGAAGGCTGCTTGTTTCATCCAGTGACTTGGCCTCTTCCAGATACACTGTGAGCAAAACAAAAAGTTGTAAGGTTAGGATCTCTGCCTGAAAAATGACCACATTTCTATCACACTCGGGCTTGTTAACTGGCCCAACATCCCACAACCAGAACTACTGGGTGCTTAAGTCTGCTGACTTGGAATCTTTCCAGAGTAAACCTGAAGCGAAAGAGGTGTGGTCCTTGATACTGTGTAGGTACTGCAGAAAAAGAGCAGTCATCTGTCTTCATCTCCTCCCTCCTCAATGACTGCTTTTTGGCTACCTGAGCTGCTTCAGACTGCAGATATTCTGCCTTGCCCTATACTGACGTCTTCCCTTCTCCCGTGCCTCCAAGTCCACACCACCTTTGTTGGCCAAACTGTGTGTGACAGACAGTTACCCGGAATGTTTGATTCTCTACTTTTTCAATAGATCTGTGATTTTATCTCCATTAACGCAGATCTTAATCCACCCTCACCTTCACAACCTGGACCATTCTTATTTGTGTCCTTCCGTGGCTGGCTCACTGCCAGAGGATATACCTACCATTCCAGAAGACTTCCTAACTCTTGGCTTTTTTACATTTCTTTGGGAAGCAGTACAACCCTCAGGCTAGCAGTGATACTTCCAATATTTCCATTCAAGAACTGGAATACTCAAATATTTGCCATGAGAGCATAGTTGTTATAAAGTCAAACTGTATCATAATGATGTTCAAACAAACATGCCACTGCTGTGTTGACTGTGAGTTGTGTGTATAAATTACTCACTTCTGGAAAGGCAAACTGTTGGCATCATTCTGAAGATTTCTACTTTGGCAGCCTTAAGAAGTGAGTCAAGTGGAAAGTTCAAAAGCTTCCCTACTGGACTTAAGATTTATGCAGTTACCAGCTCTGCCGTCTTAATAACTCTTTTCTAGAGCATAAAAGCATTGAGTTTAGATATTTAGATAAATTCATATCTTACTTACAGCCAAGGCTCCAACACTTCCTTCCTTCCTTCCTTCCTTCCTTCCTTCCTTCCTTCCTTCCTTCCTTCTTCTTTCCTTCCTTCCTGCCTCCATTCCCTCCCTCCCTTCCTTCCTACCTAAGTGACCTTGGACAAGTCCCTTCCTTTCTCTGAGGCTTTGTTTCCTCATCTCCAAACTAGTAATCATCATGAACGCACCACCTTCCTTGTGAGGTGCTTGGTTATAAACATTTAAGTGCTATATAAACATGAATATTCCTATAAATGTTCCTCTACTGAAGCCTTCCCTTGATGTTTTAGCATAACATGAAGTGATACTTAGGCTCTTGGCCTTCAAAGACAGGCCTAGTAACAGCTTCTGACCTCCAAGGCCTACCCTAGCTAAGAGGAGGAGAAACCTGACCTTGCAGTAATAAATGTTTTCAGTCATAACGAATCACAAAGACAGTATATGAAGGCATGGAGGGAGGACTAATAAGGATGAAATAATGTATATTTAGGAATATTTTATGTATATTGTTAGTATTATTTGATAACTTTAAATTGAAAAGGTATCAAAGCACTGATAATGTTTCTTAAATATACTCTAATTCAAATTTAAAAAAAAAGTAATCAAACCATCAGTTGTTTTCTTGCCCGATCCTACGCTGTCTTTGCTGGAAAAAAAAGAGAAAGTTTCAGTCTCTGTTTAGCCAGTAAAGGAAGGAATTACATGTTATTTAAAAAGAGCAGCTTGTCAAGTATAATGACAAAAATGTTTGCTTCCAGGTCCCAAGCCAAGTAGAATGTTGTAGAACCAAATGACAGATAAACCAAGGCTGAACCTCGGTTTAGATTTTTCTGCATCTTCTCTCACCTCTGTTACTCCAGTTCCAAAGCACTTACTATTATTACTAGTCCCAGCTGCTAACCATTGGTGGTATGGCATGTAGCACTTGAGGGAAATAGGAGGGGATACTCACCTGGGGGTGCAGCCACCATGTGAAAGGGAGGAAATAAACCTCAGTTCTTGGGCTGCATCCCTGAAGGGACTGGAGAGTGGGACCTGGCAGAGGAGGAGCTGGTAAGCGAAGCTCCTCTCTCCCTCCCAGAAGGTGCTCTGGATACCCTTAGGGCTTGCTATTAACTATAACCCAGACAGAAGGGAAGGATCTGGAAATAGGGGCATAGTAGGAAAGGAAACCACAGTGGGGAGCCAAGGTATCTAAATGGCCCTGGTTGCCTGGTGCCTGAGTGGACACGACATGGAATTTGGTCTGCTTTAGACTGTTGCTGATGGCACAAAAATTGGATCAGAGCATTCAGAGCTTGAAGGAGCCTTCAAGATCCTCTAACCCTCTCCCTCTATTTTACAGAGGAGGAAAAAAGCCCAGAGAGTGAAGCAAAATTGGCCAGTGCCACCCAGAAAACAACACAGGCATGAATCAAAGCCATGTCCTTTCTCTCTAAAACCTGTGCTTTTCCCACTACACAATTCTTCTTTCCACTTAAGTTTCCTACTTGAATACTGGTACAATGGAAAGGTTCTACCTTTTTGAAAGATGGTATTAGAAAGCCCAGATCCCCAATACCCTCCAGAAGAACAGGGGCAGAAATATCTCAAAATGTCTAAAAGGTGAGGGAGAAGCAAGAAGAAAGGATAATCAAACATCCTGCAAAGATAATGGCCTCTCAGAAAGGGAAAAGGAACGGTTAAGGAAAGGAGCAGGAGGACAAAGAGCAGCAGAAACATGATGAATATCTTTTCTGCACTGAAGAAGTCCAAAGAAGAAACAGCAGAAGGGAAAAAGAACAAAGTAGTACCAACAGTGGTCCCCAGAATGAAGCCAGAGCTTCCACAAACTCATCAAATTTCATTATAAACACTTAAAGGAAATGAGGAATTCCTGATACTGGTCATTAGGCATTCTCCTCCTCCCCCTGCCAAAAAAAAGGGAACAAGACAGAGTGATCATGAAAATGAATACTGACAAAATCGTGGAAAACAGACAAAATTCAGGAGCTAATGAGAAACTGAATTGTTCTACCAAAATCCCCAAAAGTTGCAAAATGTGATGGACAGTCACCTGGAAGGAGGCTTCAGGATGCAAGAGGAAAGATGGTGGAGCAAGATGACAAGCTGTGGAGAAAGGAAGCCTCTGGACCCCATATTTCAGGAAACATTTCTCACCTGGCTGCACTACTTGGGGACTTCTCTGACTTTCCCACTGTGCCTGCCTCGTCATGGGGTACCTTCCCTGGCTTCCCTCCCCACCTTGCTTTTTGCCTTATTCCGTATGTTGTCTTCCTAACTCCTTGAAGGGACTGTTTTATTTATTTATTTGTTTTTGGATCCCCAGTGCTTAGTGCAGTGCCTGGCACATTGTATGCACTTAATGTTTCACTGACAGCTGGCAGGCTGAAATAATAATAAGAAAAATGTCAATTATGGGAAAATCAAAGGACAGGCTATAAAATAGGTGACACATCAGACACTAACAGGAAAGAACGCCAAATCCAACTCCCCAAACACACTGATGTCTAACACTAGAGCTACTCTGACAAAGAGAAGAGTTTACAAGTAGATAAGAAACATCACTTATCAAAGAATACCAATTATTCATCTAAGAGAAAAAAATTACAGAAAAAAACAAGCCACAATGAGGTCTTTGACATGCAAATCAGCCAAGAACTTCTGGTAAAGGAGGACATGCTTAGTTAGGACCTTTGATGTGCAAATCAATTATGAACTTCAGCCTGGGCTGGCTAAAAATGGGGTTTAGATTTAAATATTACACAGGGTTAGCAAAACACAAGGGGCAGGGAGTGGTATGCTCTGTAGTTACAAACTTGGAATAGTCACTAGAACAATAGATAATAAAGTTGGATATTCTTCCACTTTCATCATCATCATCATATCATCATCATCATCATCGAGGCAACAGTGGCTTTGGCTCAGTGAACAAAGAACATGGCAGCAGCCAGGTTGTCTCAATTGACAACTAAAAGCCACCAACAGACTGAGGGTTGGGGGGAAGAAAGGGTAAAGAAAATGTATAGGTATATGAATGTGTGTTTGGCTAAATGGATGGATCCACTCACGAATACGTATGTGAAATATGCATATATACATATATACACATGTACATATATATATATACATATATAAAAATACATATATTACAACAGAATTCCCAACTGCAGCAAAGTAAAAGGCAAAGAGGAATGAAATATAGAATTCTTTTACTGCAGGTATTAGAAAAAAAATGGATAACTGAAGGAGAGAGAACAGATGATTCCTAAGTGGCACTTCCATTTAGGAAAGAAGGGAAAGGGGGAAGATTGAAACCACTAAAAAAACTTTGAGAGGAAATATAGGAATTTAGGAATCATCTTTGGTGATGAATAAGTATGTTCTCTTATGCATACGTGTGAGACAGGTTTAAACTAATCCTAGTGGATGAAGGTAGAGCACATTCCTTACTAATAAAAACTTAAAATTTAGCAGAATATGACAGAACCATATTTAGCAATTATAACTCTGACTATAAATGAATTGACTTCTGCTATTAAACAGAACAGAGTTACAGAACAGATTTTTAAAAAATCCAAAACAACCATATGTTGCATTTGGAAAACATACCTAATACCAAAAGACACAGATTTAAAATGGAAAACTGGAATAAGCTTCTCTGTGCTTCGGGTAAATCCTGTCTTTGACACATACCAGCAGTATGACCCTAGAGGAGTAGTCCATAATCTCTCAGTGTCCCCCCAAAACTCTCTGAGATTATAAATGGCAAAGAAGTTACTGCTCTACATTAATGGAGGGAGCTTCCCTAAGCTATCATTTAGCTCTCTAACAGAAGTTGGAGAAGACACAAGCCTGGCTCCAAAAAGTGCTTCTGTTAATTCCAGAAGATCCGAATCTATAGTCATAATAATCAGGCTAAATTCAAATTACAAAGCATTATGAGATAGAAGCATGGGAACTACATGCTTAAATGCACCATTCATAAGGAAAGTATACTGATATTATCCACTTAACAGCATAGCATAACAACTACATTTTTAAAGAAGGTAACTGATAAACAGGAAAGGAATTATAGACATGAAGAGTCCTGGAAAAATCAGTCAAGTTTAGGTAAGTGAATTCTCACTTATCCAAAACTCCATGGAATGTTTTCAAAAGCAGTCCACATTTGGGTATTAAAAATCCTCAATAAATACGCAAATACCCCAAAATAAATTTAGAAAACAAATTCTGCTGCCTTCACACAAACACAAGAACAGCAAACTACCAAAATGCAGCCAAAATAGGGAGTCCTAGACAGAAGAGTGAGAGGTTCAATGGTCAAATTACAGAAAACACAAGTTTCTGAGTTTTAGCTGTCACTGCCCAGCTCAAAGACCTTCAATGATTCCCTTTAGCCTCTAGGCCATTTAAGCCTTCCATAATCTAGCCGCAACACATTTCCAAGTTGTATTTCATATTTCTTTCATATGGGAAGGTATGAAGTGATGGTGACTGATGAATCAAACAATGTGTACACTGACTACAACTATGGAATGAGAGATAGCAGGAAGAGCAGCAAATTCATGCGAAAAGAGAAATGATATTCAAATGGCATCACAGAAAGCAGTAAGATGATCTGGTCACTAGAGGGCCAAAGACGACGTGGATATCTTTCATGGTGAGCTTAAGAAACAGAAGGGGACAGACATTAGGATGATTTACAATCTCTTCTGGGAATTCCCATGTGCTTGCTCTTCTAATGCCTTTTTCTTATGCTGTTTACACATTAGAACACTTGTGCTTGTCACAGGAGGTCAAAATAAACTTATTTGTAAAAACAAAACAAAACAAAACAAAAAACCAACCCCCCAAATCATACCCTTCGGAAAGCATCTCTTGGTTGTATGAGCATGAGCTCATAGTTCTGTGTATCAGATAATGTGGAGGTTCTGCAGTAATGATTCTCAACTCTTCTTGCTGAAATAAAAGTACAAGAAAAGCATTAAAGTGCAGTTTTAAGCGAATCTAATAAAAATCTATCATAGAAATTCCCTTAACTGTCCATCAGCTCCAGCCCTTCTGAGCACATTTAATGTTACTGAGTCATGGAACAGCACAGAAAAGGTAAAAGTGCAAGAGACCAAAATAAGCCCTGTGTGAGGAAGGCAAGAAGATGAGGAAAAAGAATGAATGGTCTGGGCAACAGATTACGGCTGGGGCTCAGCTAGATTGATCTCAACCTTCCTGATTCTGCCTTCCAGTCATGGCATGACAGGAGTCCAGACAACTCAGTACTCTGCAACTCCTGAGTGGAGACCAAATGTGTTGGGAGGCCCTGTTGGAGATGCCTTTTTTAAACACTAGGCTCAGGGCAACCCTATTTTCTATTTTTCTAATGCTTCTTAGGACCATCATAGGACTGTAGCTTTAGAGGACACAAACAGGGGCGGCTAGGTGGCCCTGGAGTCAGGAGGACCTGAGTTCAAATCCAGCCTCAGACACTTGACACTTAATAGCTGTGTGACTTTGGGCAAGTCACTTAACCCCAAATGCCCTGCCCTCCTCTTCCAAAAAACAAAGAACAAAATAGAGGAGGGAAATGAGGCACAGAGAAGTGCAGGCTGAGAGACGGGATTTCAAGCCAGGTCTTCTAGCACTCAATCTACAACATTCTGCTGTTTTTCCATGTTTTTCTCTCTCCAACTAAGAAAGGTCAGTCTTGCTTCATCTCTTAAACACCTACAACTCACTTCACTACTTCAAGGATACAGGATTTAGTTGGGGGTAAGGTAAGGGGTTCCTTTTGCTATCATGGATTCCAATTTCTCTGGGAGATGCTTTGACTAAAAGTTCATCCTTCTGTGATCAGTCTGACTCTTGAGTCTCTAGAAGTTATCAAGACCAGGCCTCAGACAACGGACACTCCCCATCTGTCACTGGGCTTGCACCTTCATGTCCCAGTAAAGCATGAGAGGATGATTTAGTGAAGGAACTGTTTACAGTGTGATAGTATAGTCAGCACTAGGGTGACCCTGTGAAATCACTAAATTTCATACATGGAAGGAATCAGGGGAAGGCTGCCTAGGTACATATGTACCTATGTACATATGTACCTATGTAACTTCTGCCAATTCAAAAGTGCCCCTCTTAGGATTGAGAGGCTTCAGTTCTCCAAAATCAAAGAACTGACCACCATGATAAGAGAGTCAAAATAACTTATGGTCACATTTGTCACTTACAGAAGACTGTGGCTTTTCTTCTAAGTCAAAAGACTCAATCTTTGACAAGGACGTTACTTGGCTAAGTACTTCACTTTCTGCAACAGCTATTGGCACTTCTCGGATTTCTGGCACTTCTGGCTCATCTGGCACTTCTTGGGCTCTTAGTTCATTGATTTGACTTGAAGAGTCTTCAATACTTTCTAGTATGGAAGTAGAAGTAGCTTGACAACATTGGCTTATGGAAAATAGTTTCTTCAGGCTACTGGAGCTCAGTGAAGACCTGGGTAAGCTGACTTTACTTTCTGGGACTTTTTCTCTTTCCTCATCTTTTACAGTCATATGCTCAACGGCATACTCTTCTTTTAAAACAACTTCTCGGAAACCAAATTCTTCCTCATCAGAGCTTAAGTCATCATCCTCCCTATTCTTTGTCTCTTCTTCATCAATATCATGGGCAACCAGACGAATAATAAGGTCCTTTTTGCTCTGGACATCTTTTAAGAGTTCCACCCTGGTGATGTCAGGCTTTCTTACATTCTGAAATGAGTTCCTGCAAACGGCCTGAAATGAAAGAGATCGTGAATATTTCAAATAACTGTCTTAGGGTATTTTTCCCCTCAGGCTCTTATTGCAACACAATGATTTGCACGATTTCTAGTTTTAATTTAGTAAAATGATTTACTGTCAAATAACGTTTACCAGTACACTAGTATTCCTAAGAAATGTGACACATATAAAGAACGTTTAGTGTTCCGACATTTTTTTCCATATTCATGATCATGTTTATTTTGTTAATTTATTAATTTGTTTGATTCACAGAATAGAAAGTACTAACATGAATTGTGGCTTTTTTTCTTCTAATTTTTACTGCTTGAGTTTTATCTTTTCCATAACCAAGATATGTGCTATGCATAAGAGCTTAGAGGCACCTTAGAGATCACCTAGTTCAAGTTTTGCACTTCTAATCTCATTAGCCATAGGGGAACTCCCAGTGTGGATATTCCTGTCACCAATGCAGATCTGGCACAATTTACTGTCAGACAATTCTGAAGAACCTCTGATGAAAAATGCTATCCAATGTCAGAGAAAGAATCACATTTTTAAAACTTTTTTTTTTTTTGCTTTTTGGAGGGGAGAGAGCAGGGCAATTTGGGTTAAGTGACTTGTCTTACACGGTTAGTAAGTGTCAAGTGTCTGTTGCTGGATTTGAACTCGGATTCTCCTGGCTCCAGGGCCGGTGCTCTATTCACTGTGCCACCTAGCTGCCCCTATTGCCTTGTTTCTATCTGTCCACTGGGACTGTTTGAAGAAAGCACTTTGCAAACACGAAAGCACTATAGAAATGAGAATTCTGTTGCTTACCCTCCTTGGGTCCCAGCTTGCTGATGTGCAAAATGAGAGGTTAGGCTGGTTGCCTCTGAGATCCCTATTAACTCTAGAGCTGGGATCTTATGTGTGATCTTGGGAAAGTCACTTCTGCTCCTTTGCTTTCAGTTCCCCCTCTGTAAAATGAGGAAGTTGGCCTTGGAGGAACCTTCCAACTCAAGGTCTAGGCTCCCAACACCTGATTTTGTTCTACTTTCATGGATTTTGCTGATGCTGAACCTCTAAATTACTTCAAAATGTAATTCTGGCTCTTAGTACCACTTTGTAGCACCAAGAGCTAGCTTTCAGGTAAATGGTGCCCTAAGTATCTTTTGTAATCTATTGCACATTAAGGTTTCAAATTGTTTTAATACATGACTGCATTTGATCATCATAACCCTGTGAGTTAAGTGCTGTTGGTATTCTGTCCCATTTTATAGATGAAGAAACTGACATTCAGAGAGGTTAACTGACTCACCTGGGATCACACAATGTTTGAAGTAGGACTTGAACTCAGGTTTTTCTGACTCGAGCCATTATTTTATTCTACCTTTATTTTATAAACCCAAATTATTTTATTCTACCTTTATAGAATCTGCCATCATAGCTTCTGCAGAAATTAAGACAAATCTCAGTTATCTGTGACACTGTACAGAAAATCCACAATGGTAGAGAATATCCAAGTTATTTCTATTTGACTTCGACTGTGTTTTTATATCTGTATTTGAACATTCACGTCTCAGTTACTCTGGGAACTTGCACCACTTCCAAAGAGACAATGTTTACATTCTCTAGCTTGCCCAGCTCCTGCCTGCTTTTCTCCTTTTCCATGTGAAGGTTGTCCATCTACACTTTTCTGGTAATGTGATCACTGATGTTCATAAAAAGAAGTCTGAGGCAGAGGTGTGACTAGTGTAAGGAGGACAGGCACAACTTGGGGGTGGAGGTACTTATTTTAATCTGACTTTTTAGAAATTCCAGAAAATTCCATCCTCCATGATGTATAGGGGTTTTAAAAAATGTGTGTGACAGGTTAAGTCACAGGAATTGGTGTGCAAACTTTGAAGTCCCTGGTGAATAACAATACACAGGGCGACTGGAGAGACCCAAGGTGCACCAATATTTATCCCAGGCCTAGCATGAGGCACTGCAAGATACTGAGGTTCTTTTTAAATCAGCAAAGAAAGGAATTTTTTTAGTTTAATTTTAGTGTGACATCTTATTGAAATATTTCCATTCTTTGAAAAGTGGAAGGCCACACTGAACATGGTCTGATGCTAAAGTAATAAGATTAAGCCTCACACTGTTACTTCAGCATCATACTTGCTTGTAATAATTCTGAATTAAGCAGAATAACTGATTATGTAGAGCATCTCATTCTCTGACCATGCCAAGTTACATAGTTAACTGTAATTTACAGACAAAAGCAACACCAGGGGCAATGCCTGCTCATTATTATTATTTTTTTTGGTCATTGCTTTTTTTTGCTTACCTCAAAGGGCTTTACATCCAACCGTCCTGCTTTATCCAAAGAGATCCGTCTTTCCTTTTTCCTCATTGATTCTATGTCAACTGTTTCTGAGGAGTAGCTCTTCCCACTTATTGAAGCTCTTCTTAGCTCTGCTAGACTGTGTCCAGTTTTTGACAAACATTCCTTATTCAGTTTTTCCAGTGGTTGAGTTTTGAGTGAAATTACTGCCAAGTGTTCCGAAATAATGGCTGGATCTATTCTGATCGGCTTATTTCCAAGGTGAGGGACAATTTCAATTTGCTGGTCATCCCCCCAAATATCCTCTTCTCTTAATAGAACAGAGCCCATTTTTGTGGCATGCTCACTGGCTTTTTCAACAATTCGGTCAACATCCAGGTCACTGAAGACATCAATGGATGTACTACGGGAAATAACAGATTCTGGGGGACAATGAGAAATCTCACTGATGATTAAACTAGCTACTTTTTTGGGGAAAAATCTGTTCATACTTTTTATATCATGAAAGAATTCCTCTTGGGTTCCAGATTGTTGAAAAACATTATTATAAACCGAATCAACAACCTGAGAAATCATTTCAATATTTTCTGGGTTAATAAACTGCCCTTCAGGGTCAGCAGCCACAAGAGTAATGTTACTTTTGGAAATTTCAGTAGCCACTGATTTTGTCAGTTGAGATGCAATTTTATTCAGTTCATGTTTGGATAAGCTTTTTGCCTCTTTGGTTGCAACAGAGTTGCAAGCAAAACAGTTGACTATTTTTGCTAGAAATAATGCCAACGTTTCCTCCAAAAAGGAGGCATCCAGCACTGGAGTTTTGGGGGTTGAAGGCTTCTCCTGTAACTTAATGTCATCAAGAATTTTAAGGACTTTTTCCATAATTTTGACAGCTTCCAGTGCCAGCTGAGGACCTGATGTCTCTTCCTCACAAGGTAATTTTTCCTCATGAGAGATTTGTTCTTCACTAGTGATTCTTTCCTCATGAGAGAATTTTTCCTCACAAGGGATTCTTTCCTGACGAGAAAAGATTCTTTCTTCACGAGGGAATCTTTCCTCCTGAGCGATCCTTTCCTCACGAGAGAATTTTTCCTCATGAGGTATTCTTTTCTCCCAAGAGAATTTTTCCTCACGGGGAGTTCTTTCTTCCCAAGAAAATTTTTCCTCAAGGGGGGGGATTCTTTCCCCTGGAGAGCGTTTTTCCTCATGAAGGATTCTTTCCATATGATGCCGAAATTCAGGATTGGAAATTTCCTTGACCATTAAGAAGGCTATTATATCAGAGAGAACATTGCTCTTCCCTAGTAAATCTTTATACATAGAAATGTGAGAGCCAGAGTGTTTTAAAACATTATCATAAACACTATCAACTACTTTTTCAATAGCCTTGTTATCTTCTTTAGGCAGTGTGGGAGGTTCATCAGGCTGCTGTACAACTTTGATTGGACTTTTTGATATAAACTCTTTCAGTGATGTTATTATTTTGTTAGTAATTTTTTCCAATTCAGCCTCCAAAGACTTAGTTCTTTTCCTCTCTATCATAGGGAACACAGATAAAAGTCGCGATAAAAACCGTACTGCAAGTTCTTCTAGGATGTTCAAAGGTAATTTATGATCATAGGTTTGTTTAGTTGGAAGACTTGCTGAGTTCTGGGAGATATCTTTAAGAATATTTTCAACAACATTGTCAACTTCGGCACATTGGTGGGGTGTTAACTCTCCAGAAAAGTATGTCTGCAGCTGATTGCCAGCAACCTCTCGTACAACTAGGTCAGCTATGCTTTCAGAAAGCATTCTGCATCCACTTGTTGCACACTTCTGTATAACCTCTTGGGAGCCAAACTGTGGCAAAAGATTACTGTAAACAGACTGTGCCACTACCTGAATTACTTCATCATCGTTGGGGTGTAAGCATTCAACATATTCTATTATCATATTTTCATCTTTTGAAATCTCTGTCATAACCCTGCTGACTAATTTCATTTGAATGAAGTTCAGTTTGGTAAAAAGACTGTCACCTTCTGAATCGAGACCTTTTTCGGTTCCTGATGGGAAAATTTTGGTTAGAAGGGATGAAATCATCTCTTCCAAGAATTCATGAGGCAGTATGATGGTATATGGTGAGGAAGTCTGACATTGTTTGGTGTGTTTTTGGGCGACTTTTTGTACTTTTGTAACAACATCCTTAGATTCCAGAGGTATGCACACTTCAGTGGGCAATTCATCCTGTAGTAATAGGCTGAGCTGATGCTGAAACATTTCTTCTATTACGGAACTAGCTAATCTTTTGGCTAACTTATCACTATCATTGATGTCTTTGCAAATCGAGTCTTGAGATTTGTATTCATGCAGAACATTACAGAGAGAGGAGTGTACGACCTTATTGACCAATGTTTTATCCACTGGTGGCATATAATCAATGTAATGTTCTGTTTCTGTACATGATCCCCTATCAACCAAGACTTTTTGGGGCACAGGTGGCTTTTTAGTTGGTGAGGGTGTTCTCTGGAGAGTTAGTCCTTTCCATGTGAAAGAACTATGCCTGTCTGGCACTTTCTCCTCAATCAATACTTTAGGTTGCTGGGGCAAAGGTTGCTTTTCTTCAGTGGGCCTAAACACCCTAATTCGGGCTTCAGAAAACTCTTTTAATAAGGAATCAATCAGTTTCATTGCTGTTTCATAGAGCTCAGTCTGATTTACGTCATCCTGAACTTTTTTACACTCTTCACAAGTTTCTGGTGAAGAAGAAAATATCAGTTTGTTTACAATCTCAGTGACAACATCTTCTAAAAACCTAGCTGAAAAAATACCTGATTTCATTTCAGGTAAAAAGGATGATGTTTTGGTATCAACAGGAGGGTGTTTCTTCACCTCTCTGCCTTTGTCAGGAACATCCTTGTGAACCGGTTGTAATGAAGCCACTGATGAAGGTTGGTCAAGGTTCTCAGCACGTGCTTTTTGGAGAGGAATAACATTTGCACACCGGGTATCATCCAGAGATGTCTGAGTAGACATTTCTAAAACATTAGTATAAATATTCTCAATCACATTTTCAAGATTTTCATAATAGACTATTGGGTCATCTTCAATATCTGTTTGAATACAGCTCTCTTTCTTGCTTTTAAAGGATGGTTTGAAATTTGAATCGTGTAAAGTCCTGATACTTTTCACCATAGTGATTGCAGGAGTGGGCTTAAATGCTCCTTCATCATCATCTGTGCCAACTGAAATGTCTTTTTTCTTTTCTTTAAACTTACTACTTGATAATTTCAAAACTGGTTCTGCTGTTTTCTTACTTTTTACTGGAGAAATGCATCGTATTGGCTCATCTTTTTCAGCAGCCAAATGGTGTTCTTTCTCCTTTCTACTGCTTTTCATAGGTGTTCTCTTGACATCTGGTTCTGGGACCTCCTTTCTGCTTTTCATAACTGCAAAGATTTTTATTGACTCTTCCTTGTACTCATCCACTTGGTCTTCTTTGGCTGAACTTTCATCACTTTTTTGATCTAATGTTTTCCAATCATGGTCCTGATGAGTTTTCATACTACTTCTAGTACTTGTGGCTACAGAAATGAATTTTATTGAATCCTTGTCTTCATCTTTTCTAGTTGGGCTCTCACTTGTCTTTTTCTCACTTTCCCTTTTGTCAGTTAGATTCCAGTCTACAGATTCCAGGGCACACATTTTAGTCTTCATTGTATTAGCTAGAGAAATGAATATTGAATCCTGGTCATCGTTTCTAGGTATAGTTTCAACTTTCTCTTCATTCTTCTTTTCACTTATTGTGCCCAGATCCGTTTCATCTTTTATATTCCTAGCTAGATTTACAACCGCAGGGGAATCTTTTAGTGAAGAATCTTTGATAGGAGCATCCCTTATGTCTTTATCAAGTGAAATCCTGGGTGGCAGATACTGGACTCTTTGGGTGATGTTATCTGGTTCTAGAAATGAAAAGAAAGGGGAAAACCAGTCTCCAGAAAAAAGGGGCTTAACCTTGAAACCTGAGATTGCCTTCTTTGCTATGTTGGTTATCATTTCAATATAAGTATTGCTCTCTTCTTCATCATGATGAGCATCCTCAGCTCTAAATTTTTTACCAACCTCTTCATACACAGAATCAGACACTTTATCAATAGTTTCCTTATCTACTGGTGGAAAAGAAAACAATTCTTCAGCATTAGGGAGAACCTTAATGTCACTTTTTCGAAATTCACCTATTAGAGAATTTATTAATTTGACAGCCATGCCCACAAGGTTGGTCTCTGTTGTACTTTCATCTTCATCATACTCAGGAGTTTTTGGGATAGGGTAGAATTTTCTAACAAGATCAAA
The DNA here is from genome assembly GCA_028646575.1 of Pseudocheirus occidentalis. Lineage (NCBI taxonomy): Eukaryota > Metazoa > Chordata > Mammalia > Diprotodontia > Pseudocheiridae > Pseudocheirus > Pseudocheirus occidentalis. The sequence continues at coordinate 120,182 of CM053600.1, forward strand.
AATAATATCTTCTAAAAATGTTGCTGAGTAGAGGGAAGGCTGGGGTATGCATGGTTGTTCTTTTTCTTGTTTAAGAATATCAACAACAGACTGTTTTTCAGAATCTTCATCAGGATGAAAGTCATCCTCATGTAAGAATGGTTGAAGATGATGATCTACAATTTCTTTCATAATGAAGCCAGCTATTTTGGTGAGGAATGTGCCTCCCTTTTCACTCTCCTCTTTCTGGACTTCAGCTTGGAATTCAGCTTTCTTAAAAATATTTTTGCAAATTGTGTCGACTATGCTTTCAATAGTTTCCAGATTCATATGTGAGGCATTCTCCTCTGCAGTGGTCAGTCTAATTTCGTGTTCAGAAATTTCAGATATAATAGCATCAGTCAGTCTCGAAGCTGCAGACATAAAATCATCATCTGGTGGTACTTCTTGTTCTTTTACTTGAACCCTAGCTTCAGATGAAGGAAAAATATGACCTAAAAGTTTGGAAACCATATCTTCCAAAAGAGAGCGAGGTAATACAGTAACAAAAGATGGCAAATAATGGCCTTCTTTACCAATAACATTTAGTACATTTCTAATAATGTTCTCAGCTCTAAGCGAAGAATAGGTAGACAAGGATAATGTCCCAGAAATTAATCCCTGTACTTGATAATCATAAATTTCTCCCAAAAGTAAATTATATATTTTCTGTCCAAAATTTTTAGTGTCATGTTCTATGTCTGTATAAAGGAGATCCAAAGTTTTATAATCATCTGTTATTTTTTCATAAATTAAGTTGACTATTTTACTAATCATTTCTTTATATGCTTTAGAAAAACATAGATTTTCATCAAAATTTTCAGCAACCAAAATCTGAGATGCTGCAAACTCGAGCACAATTGATTGGACTAATTTTGTAACAATGTCGGTAACTTTGGCTTTAGACTTTGGATCATCAGATGAGATGAAATTATGTGAGAATGCATAAAGGATTTTGCATAAAAGCTCAGAAATTACTTCCTCCAAAAATACAGCTGAGTTAACAATGAGAGACAATTCTTTTGGGTCAATTTCTACATCTCTGTAAGTTTGTTTCCTAGTTAAGTTGGCTGTAGATTGAGAAAGGGTTTGCTCTTGAGATAAAAATGACTGAAGATGATGGTTAAAAATTTCTTTGATTATGAAACTTGCTATTTTGGAAACAGGTATATTATTTATGTCTTTTTTATCTTTTGTAAGAGACTGGTAGAGATTTGAATGTGAAATGTCAGCATAAATGGATTCCACCATATTCTCAATATCTGTTTCTGAAAGCATACTTTGTTTTTCATTTCCATGCTTTGTAATCCAGATAGCATGTTTGGAAATGATGGCCATGATTTCATTGATCAATTTCACAACAGTTTTATTTAAATCAGGCTTTGAAGTAACTGCGTCTTCTGCTCTGGACTCTGCGGACACCTGTGATAAAAGCTGGGTGACTATCTTTTCCAGATGAGTATGTGATAACATAGTTGTATATATTGTGGAAGTCTGTCTCTGAGATTTTGGTTGGTTAATTTCAAACTGAACTCTCTTGACCAAAACATCAGCATTGAGATTTGACAGAGATTTGAAAGGTAGCCTTGCGACCAAGTCTGGTTGGAGCTGAAAATCAAAGATTTCTGCCAGAATAATTTTGGCTATCCTTTCTGCCAAGGTCTTTGGGTCATTAAAAAAATCTTTTTCAAGTGTTAGGTCTAAGTCATATTCTTGCAAAACTTTGTTGAAAACTGTGTCAATTATCTTAATGATGACATCCCTATCTACTGGTGGCAAACCTAATTCCTCTTGAACATTTTCTAGAATGCATACTTCTGCTTTTTCAAACTCCTCTGCTACTGAATTTATGAGTTGAATAGCTGTCTCCTCCAGTTCACTTTCAGGTTCATTTATTATTTTGGCATATGCAATACCCACTACCTTGTAAAAGATTTTGGATAAAACCCCAGAGACTACTTCTTCCAAAAATGTTGCAGAATAAACACCAGCATAAAACTGTAACAACTGCCTTCGCCCACCAACATGGTATACTGGGGGTGGAGGAAATGTCTTTCCAGACACAAATGGCTGAAGGTGTTGCTGACAAATATTTCTAATGATAAAGCCAGCTACTCGATCAATGAAAGCATTGTTACTACTTGTTATCTCTTGTTCAATTGCTTCTTGAGAGCCAGAGTTTTGCAAGATGTTTTTGAAAACAGAGTCAACAAGATTTTGGACATCATCTTCTGAATAAATATATTGTGGTTCTTCGGCATCTTTGGAAAATCGAATTTCGTGTTTTGAAATTTTCTTCCGGATATCGCTAATCAGCTTTGAAGCAACTTCATTGAAATTAACTCCAGATGTATCTTTTAGATCTTGATATGGAACCACTCCAGATGAAGGAAAGATTCGAGATAGGAGCACTCTTATCATATCTTCTAAGAAAGCATAAGGCAGTAAGGTATTATAGGGAGACAGCCTCTGGCTTTGTTTGCCAGTTTCGCTTATTCCACTTAGGACTTCTTGCACAATGTTCTCTGCTGTCAAAGCAGAATATGAAGAAGCAGAGAGCTCTCCAGAAAAAAGGGGATGAAGAAGATAATCAGAAATTGCTGCTACAATTAAACTGGTAAGATTTTCAACAAAAATGTCAGTCCTCATTGTTTCTTCTTGCTCACCTGTATGATCTAGTCCATGCTGTTTCAGGACATTAGAGTAGACAGAGTCTACTAATTCATCCACAATATCAATATTCAGAGGTGGAAAAGGCTGTGCCTCCTTATGGCGTACCACTCGGACTTTGGCTTGGTCAAAGTAAGCATTTATGGAATCTACAATTTTGTGTGTCACATTGTTTAGTTCTGCTCCAGTTTTCACTTTGGGGCTGAAGATCTTTGATAAGAGTCTAGCGACAATTTCTTCCACAAATTCAGCAGGGTAAACCCCCATGCTTAGGGAGGATACTGTAGGGGGTCTTTGCAGCCCTGTCACTTCACTGAGAACATTCTTAACCATGGTGGACACTTTGTCAGTGGCAGCGGTTGATTGAGAGGCACTATCCCCAAACAAAAAGGGCTGAAGGTGACTTTCAGTAATCTCTTGAATAATAAAACTGGCTATTCTGTCAACAATGACAGGACTTTGGCTTGTAATACTTTTCTGTATTGATGAGTGAGATCCTGAGATTTGCAAAATATTATTGTAAATTGAGTCAACCATTGTTTGGAGATTTCTTTCTGAATATAAATATTGATGATCATATTTGGTGAGCCAAATTTTGTGTTTAGAAATGGCTGACATAACCTTGTTTATTATGCAAGCAGACATTTCATTAAAGTCTGAGCTCATTAAATATTTCTTTTCCATAGACCAAACATCACTAGATGATGGAGGGATGATCTGTGCTAACAGCTTTCTAATGACATCCTCTAAAAATGAGTGAGATAACATGGTAGTATATCCTGCTGAAGGCTGCTGAATTTGGGAACTGAACTCCCTCAAGTTCTCTTGAAGCTTCTCAAGGACATTTTCAACTTTGAGGGGGTAGTATGACTCAGGAGTGAGTCTCTCTACAAAGCTTGATGGAAGTTGGTAGTCTAAAATCTCAGCCAGCACAGCATTGGTTGTCCGCTCAGCTAATAAGTTGAGGTCATCAGCTGCATTGTTCTCATGATCACAAATCATTTTTGATTCATATTCCCGCAAAACTTCATTATAAACAGAGTCAACAATTTTGGTCACAGCTTCTTTCTGTACAGGTGGAAAACACAACTTTTCTTCAGCATTCCGGAGCACAGAGACTTGAGCCTTATTAAATGCATTCACCACGGAATTGACAATTAATGTATTCATCTCACTGAGCTGCTTCTCTGTGACATTTTCATCTCGGTCAAACAATGAAGTATAAATAGAAGAAAACAGGTCAGAAATAATGTCCTCCAAAAATGTAGCTGAGTAAACACCTGTACTGAGTTGGCCTGATTGCAGCATTTTGGGAACTGTTTTAATTTTTAATTCCTTCCTCCCCAGTTTTTTCATAGAGGAAGCAGAAAACTGCTTAAAGGGTGGTCTAATTTTGGAGCCGATTATTTGGAGATGACTGAGGGTCTCTGGTGTGAGTTTGTCCCTCGACCGCATGAGGCCTTTTGCTGGTAGTGCTTCTTGGGCATTGGCCAGTCTTTCCCTTGCACTGTACTTTAAAAGCTTATTGGCGTATTGGGGTTTGGGTGGCACAGCCTGTGCGTTGTTTGACAGTTTTTCCATCAGGGATTTTACCAAGCCATGGGAAAATACATTAAGCATTGATTCTGAGGAAAGCAACTCTTGCTCACTTTCAGCCAGCTGTGCCAAAACAAAGTCTGACACATTGTCCTCTGCTTGAAATGGCTCAGCTTGCTCTAGGCTTACTTTTCCCTTTCCATAACCACCTTCCTCCTTCTCCACACTTTGGATTACATTAAAAAGCTGTTGTTCTGCAGCAGACAATTCCTCAGAAAGAGGGCTACCTGTCAGTATATCTGTGGTTGTACATTTTTCCAAAAGTGTTCTTATAAGTTTCTCACACACAACATTGAGGAGGAATACGGATTTGGGAGTTAAGCCTAGGTTATTAGGCTGCTTCTCTGAAGAGTCAAAAAAATGTCTTGTTGAAGCTTTGACAGAGTCCAAAACCCCACTTTGGCATTCATCTGGCAAAAATAAATCTAAGACAATATTAAAAATTTTATTCACCATTTCTTTAGATTCGTGACTTTTTAGGCTCCCTAGTAGACTGTCTAATTTAGATGCCACAGAACTGATATTATTTCTCTGGACAAGTTGATCTGTGCTTTGAGTAAATGATGGGTCCCAGCTTCGTTGACTTACCTCTCTTTCTATGTGTCTAGTTTTCTGGGAAATAGGAACATTCTGACTTTTAAACATGGGAGTTGATTTCCCTTTAATATTACACTGGTTATTAATTCCTATTTCTTTTGTCAGCACATGAATCACTCCTGATAGGAGATCTTGAAAGAGATCATCAATGTCTGTGGTTGAACTATCTGGAGAATAAATGTATTTTGTTTGCAGGGAAGCAGCATGCTCAGTAACATCTGCCTTTAAAGTGTTACTATTAGATAGGATTCGAATAATAATTTCAAAAATACTGAAAGCAATGTCATCAATAAGAATTGATCTACTCTTGGATCCTTGGGCTCCCAACATTTCAGAACTAATTGAAATGAACTTCTCAGATGCTGAAATTTTATTTCCAACGTATTTCAGCTTTGCTCTGCCATCTTTTGTACCATCTGAAACACTTGAAATTATGTGAAAAATAACAGAGTCAGTGAGATGTTCACAAAACTCATTTAAAGAAGATTCAGTTTGCCCACTTCTCAGAGGCCTCTTTGGATCTAGTTTTTTTCTTGATAGTGAAGAAACAATAGGTATCTTTTCACCATAGGAACCTTAAACAGAAAGCATTGTGATTTTTAGCACACGGCCAGGAAATTGTGTAACATTCAAAATATTGTTTTTTAAACATACAAATAGTTTACTGTATATTATTTTTTAAAAAACCCAAATGTTAGCAAAGTGATGAATGGTTTCCCTTCTTACCTCCTGCTTCCCCCTTTATTCTTGTACCTTTTTATCTTTCAGCTGAGAGCGTGATCAAAAAGGCTAGTAGAAGTAAAAAATGTCTGTCATTCAAGTATTGGTAGCTATGGACACTAAGTCACTAGCTATCATGGAAATGTCAGGGCCAGAAGAGACCTTATAGATCAGAAGGTCATAGGGATCTCAGGGACCAAAAGGCCAACTCCTTCACTTTACAGAGAAGGAGACTGAGGCCCTGGGAGAATTGAAGTGACTTGCCTAAGGTCATACATTGGATCCTTGATATAAAACTGGAAGGGACTTCAGAAGCCACCCAGTCTAATCTCTTCATTTTACAAAGGAGGAAGTTCATGTCCAGGTAGAGTAAGCAAACTGCCCAGGTAGTAAGCATCAGAGGCAGGATTTGAACCTAAGTCTGGTCCATCTTCCATATCTGACATTCTATGATCTCCAATTGTAGGGTAGAATATAACTACTTAGTACCTCAAGTTTTCTCATCGAAAAAATATGAGTAGTAAGGTTTAATATGGATCTCTTGGGTAGAATAAAATCATAGAATTTAGAGCTGGCAAGGAAGACCCTTAGCTATCACAGGATCTTTATGTCTTCATTGCTTAGCATGGTGCCTAACACATAGAAGGTACTAAATAAATGCATGATGATAAGCTGGAGGGGACCATAGGAAGACTAGGGGAAATGATTTCACATAATCAGGGGGCACAAATAAATATCTATATGAACAAGGAGCAGGGGGTGGAGCTGGTCAGAAGGAGGAAGAATACACAGACACAAACAAGTGGGTACAAAAACAGCTTTCACTCAATAAGGAAATTGGAGGGAGACCAAAAGCTATTAAAGTGTACGTGCAAGATGTACAGTTTTGAGCCATAGATACTACTGCTATGTCTATACCCCAAAGAGATGAAAGAAAGAGGAAAATGGTCCATATGCACAAAAATATATATAGCAGCTCTTTTTGTGGTGGCAAAGCACTGGAAACTGAGAGGAGGCCTATCTATTGGGGAATGGTTGAAGAAGTTATGGTATGTGAATGTGATGGAATATTATTGTACTGTAAGAAGTGATGTAAGGAATGGTTTCAGAAAAAAAAACCATGAAGACTTGCATGAACTGATACAAAGTGAAGTGAGCAGAACCAGAAGAACAATCTATACAGTAATAACAGTATTGTAAAGGTAATCAACTCTGAAAGACTTAGTAACTCTGATCAACACAATGACCAACCACAATTCCAAAGGACTCATGAACATACCTCCAGAAATAGAATCAATGGGCTTAGAGTGCAGATTGAAGCACATTTTCTTCTATTTCTTGATTTTTTTTTCTTGTAACATGGCTCATTAGGGAATTTGTTTTGCATATCTATACATATGTATGATGATTTTTATTTTCTTCTCAATGGGAGGGGGTAGGAGAGAAGGGGAGAGAATTTGACATTGAAAAAAATTGAGTCAAAAAACGAAATAGGAAAGAGGAGAATGGAGAATTAGAAGGAAGGCAGATTAAGGGACATATTAACCCTAAGCAAAACAAACTCTAAGGATACACAAAAATATTCATGAGTCTCTCTAAGGTGGCAAAGAATAGGAATCTGAAGGAACACCTATATATTGGTGAATGTATGAACAAGTTATGGCATATAAATGTGACAGAATACTATCGTGCTGAATACTTATCAGTGTAATGATTAACCAGAATTTCAGAACACTAACGATGAAACATCTACCTGCCTTCTGAAAGACAGGTGAGGGACTCAAGAGTACAGAATGAGACAAATAGCTTTTGGATGTGGCCAATTTGGAAATTTGTTTTGATTTACTATAAACCTTTGTAATAGGCTTTGTTTTTCTTATGTTCTCAGTTGGAAGTAGGATGGGAGGGTGAGAAGGCATCTGTCTTAGCTAATTAAAAAAACTTTTTTTTCAAAAGAGGTGGCCAAACCAAGATGATAGAGTAGCAAGACGAAATGCAGCAAGCTTGCCTCTACCTCTTAGGAAAAAAGTTCCAAATAAATAGGAAGTGTATCATCCAAACTCCTGATTGGAACATCAAAGAAAAAAATCACAGTAAGTAATTTTTCCAGCCCAGGTCAGCGTAGGCTGACAGACAAGGACACTGGAGACAAGGCCTGACCAGTAATGTGATGTAAAATACTCCAGCACAGGTAAAGACTATGCACTAGGGCAAAAGGAGGTCCTGAATCCAGTAGGGGCTTAAACTTGTGCATGCTATAGGAACAGGTACCATCTGGCAGCTTTGCTGCTCACTATCCAATTCAGGGTCGTAGATCCAGGGAAGACTGAAGAGAGGATTTGTGCCTAAGGAGGTTATTCTAGGGTGAGGAGTGCTATAGCTATAGCTATGACTGCTTGGCCCAGGCTATGGGCCAAGAAAGGATTAAATTCTGAAGCAAGAAGCAGATGTGTGGCTTAGACCCTAGGAACCCAGGTAAAATCAGTTAAATGTAAATCCAGCCAAATCTGAAGACTTCAGTGAAATAACCAAGACAGCAATCTCAAAGCAAAGGGGAGCCTACAATTCTGTCACTGAACCAGCAGAACTTTTCAGCTAGCTGATAGTGACTGAGTCCAGCAGCAGTCTATTGAAACCTCCAAACAAGGACAAGCCCACAGGCCTATTGCTCTGACACAAATCCACATCAGGAACTTGCAGAGCTCACAGTGGGGGTGGGGGACAATCAAATTTTGCCCTGCAAAAATTTGAGGGCACTGAAAACATGCAGATCCCTAACTTTAGTTGTCCAGAGTCTCTAGAATAATATAATGCTCTATACCCTAAGAAAGCAACTGTAGGAGCATCCAAGCATTCCCTTCAGAAGTTTGCAGACTCTGTCCCTAACAAATCATGAAGTAGTCCTGGAAGAATGAACTAATAAAAAAGAATACCACTATAAAAAGCTATAATAGTGATAGGGATGCTCAAGACACAAATCTAAAAGAAAAGAATAGCTTCGAAACATCTACATGCAAAATCTCAGAGAAAAATACGGTTTAGGCAGAGTCAACTAGAATTTCTGGAAGAGTTAAAAATTGGAAAAATAATGAGAAAAGAAATGCTAAGGAAGAAGAATTAGAAAGTGAATCAACAGCTTGGCACGAGGTACAAAACCTTCCCAAGAAAAAACTCCCTGGAAATTAGAATGGGCTACATAGAAGACAAAAAGAAATATTTTTAAAAAGTTAAAAAATTGCAAAAATAAGAAGAAAATATAGGCTATTACACAGCAAAACCAACTCAACCCAAAAGAGATTGAGAAAAAAATGTAGGCATCATGGTACAGTTTGCAAGCCATGACCCCCAAAAAGCCTATATTTAATATTTCAAGAAATATTTTTAAGGAGTTCTTCTCTAGTGAATTTTTGTCTATCTTCCCACTTGGCAAATTCTGTTTTACAAGGCAATCCTTTTCATTGGATTTTTGTGCCTCATTAACCATTTGGCCTATCCTGTGTTTTTAAGGTATTATTTTTTCATTATTTTTTGTGCCTCCTTTTCCAAGTTGTTGGACTCTTTTTTCATGATTTTCTAGCATCATTCCCATTTCTCTTCCCAATTTTTCCTCTACCTCTCTTACTTGATTCACAGCTTGAGGCTAATTCATATTTTTTCTTGAGGCTTTGGATATAGAAGTTTTGACTTTGTTGTCTTTTTCTGAGTTTGTTTTTTGATCTTCCCTGTAACCATAGCAGCTTTCTCTAGTTAGGGTTTTTTTATGTTGTTTACTCATTTTCCAGCCTATTTCTTGACTTTTAACACTATGCTAAAGTGGCATTCTGTTTCAGAAGTTGAGGCAGCACTTCTCAGACTTTGGGTTTTTAATTCTGGGAACCTGTCAGTTTTTTGTTCTTCAAAGGTAGTATGATCTAAGGAGAGATGTCTGGTCTGTGAGGTACCACGAGTGCTCTTTTCTGCCTGGGAGGTGGGACCAGGGCCCTAGCTCTCCTGCAGCTCCTAGTGCTTCTCCACACCCTGTGACAGAGAACCAGGATCATGACCCAGATCCAAGTATGCCTCTGGTACCATCCAAGGGACCTGTAATATCCTTCTGTCCAGCTGTCTGATCCCTTTACCATCTGTGGGTTGAGAGGTCTGGAAACTACTCTGCTGCTTCCAATTCAGCTGCTCCTAAGGACTACCGTTTGTTTGCTGGAGTGAGGCCTGTGCTGGACTGCACTCCATTCTCCTCCCAGTGCAACAGATCTTTCCTGCTGATGTTCTAGATTGTCTTGGGCTGGAAAATTGTTTCATCTCATCCTCTTATGGGTTCTGCTACCCCAGAATTTGTTTTGAGGCATTATTTAAAGTTGTTTGGAGGAGTTTTGGGAAGAGCTCAGGGGAGTCCCTGAATCTCAGGGGACTTTCCCCCATCTTGGGTCCACCACCCTAGACCATTTCAAGAAATCTTAAGACAAAACTGCCCAGACATCTTAGTTCCAGAGAGCAAAATGAAAATAGAAAGGATCCACCAGTCACCTCCTGAAAGAAACCCCAAAATGAAAACTCCCCAAAATGTTACAACCCAAAGCTAAAAAGGTCAAAGAAAAAATACTACAAAATCAGCTAAGAAAGAAAGAATGAAAGTACTTGGGAGTCACAAGATCACACATGGTTGAAGAAAGTAGTAGAGAGCTTGGATTACAATATTCCAGAAGACAAAAGATGCAGCCTTATAGCTAAGAATAACTTATCCAGCAAATTGAGGACAACCCTACAAGGGAAAAATATACCTTTATGAAATAGGGAACCTCCAAGTATTCCTGATGGCAAGGCCAGTGCTGTGTACAAAATCTGAAGTGCAAACCCATGAGTCAAGAGAAACATAAAAAAGGTAAACATAGACAAACAATTATAAGGGATGAAACAAGTGTAAACTGCTTGCATTATTATTTGGGGAGATGATACATGTGACCAATCTGATCATCATCAGAGATCACAGAGGGAGTATAATTTAGACAGAGGCTTTAGGATTGGTTTTATTAGTCTTGATGATCTTAGAAGGATGAAAAGGGAAGGAGAGAAGTAAATACAATAGGGGTGAAAAGGGAAAGGAAGGTTAGGGACATGAATCTCATATAATCAATATGTACAAGTAGAAGTCCAAACAAACAAGGAAAAAGGGGTGGGAAAAGCAGCTAACACTTGAACCTCACTTATCTGAACTGGTCAAAGGATGGAAGATTACATACATATACACAAATACAGCTGGGTACACAAATACTTTTCACTCAACAAGGAAATAGGAGGGAAAGAGAAGAAGAGAGAATTAGAGGGAAAGTAGATTAAGGGATAAGGGCAGTTAAGTAGTACAGTGGGGTAGAGTGCTAGGCCTAGAGTTAGGAAGACTGGAGTTCAAATCCAGTGTCAGACATGTACTAGCTGTGTGATCTTGGGCAAGTCACTTAACCCTGTTTACCTCAGTTTCCTCATCTGTAAAATGAGCTGGAGAAGGAAATGGCAAACCATTCCTGTATTTTTGCCAAGAAAACCCCAAACGGAGTCACATAGAGTCAGACATGACTGAAAATGAGTAAATAACAACAAAAGATGAAGGGATAAGATTACTCCTAAGCAAAACAAACTTTAAATATTAACGTCCAAAAATATTCATAGCTCTTTTTAAGGTGGTAAAGAATTGGAAACTGAAGAGTACCCATCAATTGGGGAATAATGGAACAACTGACAGTATAAAATTTGATGCAATAACATTGTGCTGTAAAAAATGATGGAGGAGATGTTTTCAGAGAAACTGGGGAAGACTTATATGATCTGATGCAAAGTGAGATGAGCAGACTCAGGAGAACCATTTATGTAATGACAATAATAGGGTAAATGCAAACAACTTTGAAAGAAGTAGGAACTCTTATCAATGCAATGATCAACCATGATTTCAGAGTCCTAAGATGAAATATTCCACTCACCTCCCTTTAGAGAGGTGAAAGATTCAGAATGCAAAATGAGACAATTTCTTCATTTTGGACTTGGCTATTAAAGAAATGTGTTTTGCTTATTTGTTAACAAGCTTTTTTCTTTCTTTTTCAATGGGGATGGGGTGTGTGGATGGGAGGAAAAGAAGGTAGATTTTTGCTCTTGGAAAAAATTTTTTTAAAGAAGAGTATTATAAAGAAAATAAATTGGAGGACCTTGAGATGGGTCAGAGTAATGGGAAGAAAGTGAGAGGAATCTGTGGGAAAAGACTAGAATCAATTTACTCTAAGCAAAACTAATCTCATGGCTTAAATATGAACTTTAAAAAGGTACAAAAAGAGTGGAGAGAATCAATATAAAAGAATTAAATGGCAGAAAACAAAAAGCTACCAATAATAAATAAATGTTAAGTGGTTTAAATTTACTAGTAAAAATGGAAGAAAATGAAAGAATATGAAATCCCACAATTTGCCACATATAAGAAACACATTAAAAACATAAAGGCAGAGTAAAAAATGAAGGACTAGAACAAAAAAGCAGCAATTTTTTGGGGAAAAAAATGCAACAAGTAGTATAGTAAATAAATACTTAAAGGAAAAGCTGATGTAAATGGCAAAAAATAGACAGTAATATGACCATCAGATAGTATTCTTCTTTCAGAGCTGGATATAAGTTATCAAGAAGAAAAACAGGGGCAGCTAGGTGGTGCAGTGGATAGAGCACTGGCCCTGGAGTCAGGAGGAACTAAGTTCAAATCCAATCTCATACACTTAACACTGACTAGCCATGTGACCTTGGGCAAGTGACTCAACCCCAAGTGCCCTGCCTTCCCCCCTCCAAAAAGCAAAAAAAAAAAGTAAAACAAAGGGGAAAACTGCTAAAACAGCATTATTAGAAAATAGATTTGGACTTCTGGGGGCGGAGCCAAGATGGCAGCATAGAAGCAGCAGCATCCCACAGCTTCCACGCAGCCACCCTAAACACCACCCATAAAAATATGATGCTGGACAAATTCTAGGACTCTCAAACTCAAAAAATACAGAAAACACATCTCTCACGGAAGGCAGCTCGGCAGCAGGGGATCATCACGGCAGGAAATGAGCCAAGGCTGGCCCATCTTGAAACTGAAACCTCGGACAGGCCCTGAGGCAGCAGTAAGGAGCCAAGCCGGACAGCCTTCAGCACCTCCACGTGTACCAAGGTGTGAAAAATAGGGATTAAAGAAAGGTGTGAAAAATAGGGATTAGAGAAAGGCAGCTGGCTGGAGGGGCTCATCCCAGGCTGGGAGCTGAGACCAGCTCAGCCTGAAACCATGTGGCTAGGCTACAGGGCAGCCTACAGGGGCCTACAGGAAGCCCCCTGAGTCTACTTCAGAGAAGATCTAAAGCACCTGGAACAAACTGCATAAGCCAGGATTAAAGGTCAGTGAAAGTGAGTGAAGCTTTCAAGCTAAATTTGGGGGAGGAAAAACAGTTCAGCCAATCTACCCCCAGGGCAAGGAAGCAGTGGGGGAAGGGCAGAAACTGCTGTAACTGGTAGATGCCCCCACTGGGCGGCTTCAGAGACCCTGGCCTGTGCACTCCGCAGGGGGGGCTGAATTGATTGATCAGGGCCAAGTGCTCTTGCGTTGAGCGGCCTGGGTCTGGATCGTGGTCTTGGGTGGTGGTCCTGGGGTGCGCTTTCAGCAAGCCAAAGCTTGGGGGGGGCTGCAACACCCCCCTAATAGCTCCGGCAGCTGGGAAAACCCTAGCGATTTGGAACAGAGCTTTTCCCCTGGGAAGCAGAGTTTCACAGAGCTAAAAAAAAACCAAACAATTAATTGACTGGCCAACATGAAGAAAAGGAAGCAAAATAAGAACAGCAATAAAACTCTAGTATTCTTTTTTGTGGACAAAAAGGATCAAAACATGGAACGGGAGGAAGACAACCCAGTCAGAACTCCCACACCAAATGCTTCCAAGACACTTGAA
>CM053600.1:134225-165478 GCA_028646575.1 Pseudocheirus occidentalis
TGCCACACAGGAGGGTAGAGGGCATGGGGATGAGAGGGGGAATGGCGGGGGAGGGAGGGGGAGGGTGGGGTCTCAGGGAGGGATGCTGGATGTTTGCACTTCAATAAAACGGGGACAGGGTGGAGAGCAGAGCAAGGAGGGGAGGGATAGGAAGGAGGGACATATGATCACTGTCACAATGTGTCCACTATGAAGATGTCCTGTGTGGTCACACCTGCACAGCTTGTATTGAATTGGTTGTCCTTCCAGCAGGGGTGGGTCACAAGGGAGGAACTGAAAGAATCTACAATATAAAGCTCTGCAATACCTGCGACTGGGAGTCAAGGTGTACAGGGGCTGGGATAGGGAGACCCTCCTGCCCTACCAGAAAGTTGGAGAGAGGACCAGGGGAGGGGCTCCACAGTGGGATCGCTGTTTTTGGGGTGGAGGTGGGGTGGGGAAATGAGGGGGAGAAAATTTGTAACTCAAAAATCTCATGAAAATGAGTGATGTAAGCAGGAAAACAAATAAAATTTATTACATTAAAAAAGAAAATAGATTTGAAAGACTTTTGTCCTTTGAATGGGAATATTAAATAATATGATATTGCACATCATCATTTAGTATGCTTACAACTGTAATTTTATATATAAATACGAAAAGGTAGAAATATAAACACATTCTTTGTAGATTGTAACAACAAAATAGCAAAAAAGATAAGGTCTAAGTACAGATTAAGTACCAACATTCTGAATAACAAGTGGGTGATAACATCATATGAACAATAAATAACCATTAAAGAAGATTACAACAAGACAACACAAATTTTTTTGGATGCAGCTAAAGCAATCCTCAAAAGAAAAATTATATCATAATGTACAACCATTCAACAAGCAATTATTAAAAATTTCTATGTGCCAGGTCTTGGGCTAAGTGCAGGGAATACAGAGAAAAAGGTCTCTGTCCTCAAAGATCTTACATTCTAATGCAACTTATAACATAATAGACAAATTGGTACATAGGAGATAAATACACAACACATGAAAGGTAGCCTTAGAGGGAAAGCATGGCTAGAGGGACCAGGAAAGTCCTCCTGGAAGAGGTGGCACTTAAGCTGAGTCTAAAAGGAAGCAGGGATTCTAAGAGGTGGTGATAAGGAGAGCATTCCAGGCAAGGGGAACTGCCGGCACAAAGAAAGGTACAGGGCCAGGAAGTGGAGGAATAGCAAATCGGCCGACAAAGATAGACTAGTGGACATGTAATATACAAAAGTGTATATATACAAAAGTGTAATATACAAAAATACTGGAACAGGGTTCCACTGGACCAGGTTGTGAATAGCTTTAAATGCCAAACAAACGATTTTATATTTGGTCCTAGAGGTAACAGGAAGCCAACAGAGTTTGAGTAGAGGAGTGTTATGTCTGGCCTGTGCTTTAGGAAAATAACATTGGCAACTGTGTGGAAGATAAGAGTGTGGAGAGACGAGGCAGGACAGCCAACAAGTAGGCTACTGAAGTATTTCTGGTGAGAGGTAATTAGGATGGTGGCTGTGTGAATGGAGTGAAAGGGATACATGTGAAAAAAGAAATCTTCAAAACATAGCACATATAAGTATGGAAGGGCCTTTTAAAAATATGACCAAAGGCATTTATCTTAAACCATGGACTAGTATTACTTGAAATGAAGAAGTACTTTGAGCTTTCTTAATAAACACAAGGCTTTCAAATCATATCCTATATCCCTATTGTTTTTGGCATTGTTCTAGACGTGCTAGCTATACTAATATGACAAGATGGAGAAAGGAAAAGTAAAAATGTCAGCAAAAAGGAGGCAAAATTAGCCTTATTTGCAGATGATATATTAATTACATAGAAAACCCCAGAGAATCAGTGAAGAAACTAATTAAAATAATAGCCTTAGTGAAGTAGGTTACAAAATCTGTAAAAATCATTAGCATTTCTGCATGATACTAACAAAAATTGGGAGAAAATGCTAGGAAAAATCCATTGAAAATATCTACAAAATGCATACACTGATTGTTTACCAAGATATTTAGGATTTATGTAAATACAACAATAAAACACTCATTAAAGAAATAAAGGAAGATAAATGGAGAGATATTAGGTTTTCATGTTTGGACAATATAATAAAAATATAACATAATTTTAAAATGACGCTACCTGAATTATTTTACAGATTTGGCACTAAACCAACCAAATTACTGATTTTTTCATAGAATTAGACAAAATGATAACAAAATTCATTGGAGGGAAGAAAAAGTCTAGAATCTCAAGGGAAGTAATGAAGAAAAGTGGGGAAAAGTGGGCATGGGTCACCAAATCTCAATCTCTTAAACTCAAGAAGTAATCATCAAAACTATTTTGTTTTGGTTAAAAACAGAAAAATACACAGTGGATTAGACAAACTAAGCAACCCCAATCCAGACCATTACAACAAGCATGTCTTGTGCACCAATTACACACAAAGCTAGATAATGGGAATACAAAGACAAAATGAAAAAACAATCCCTGGATACAAGGAGCTTATATCTACTAGAGGGTGGAAGGGAGAATACAACAGTTAAATAAATACATATACATATTAATTTGAGGAGTAAGGAGAGAGTACTAACAATAAGGAGACCAAGAAAAGCTTCCTATAGGACAGTGTTTCTCAACCTGTCAGTTACGTTCAATTTAAATATATCCTGCATATCAGATATTTACATTATGATTCATAACAGCAAAATTACAGTTATGAAGTAGCAACGAAAATAATTTTATGGTTGGGGGGGTCACCACAACATAAGAAACTGTATTAAAGGGTTGTGGCATTAGGAAGGTTGAAAACCACTGCTATAGGAGATAGCATATGAACTGAACCCTAAAGGAAGCTAGAAATGGATTCTAAGAGATGGCCATGATGAGGGAGTGCATTCTAGGAATGGTTGATAGCCTGTGTAGGAGTCTAGAGGTGAAAGATAAAATTCTAAATTTGGGAAACAGCCAGTAGGTCTTTTAGGCTAGATTGTAGAATATGAAGGGGAGGTGACATGTTAAGTTTAGAAAGGTAAACTAGAGCCATCACCCACAAGTGTTCCACTTCCAAGTTCATGAATCCTGAAATTCCTTTATCTGATCACAATCTTTTATCTTTCCATCTTTCCTATGCCTCAGGGTCTCTAATCTTGTTCTTTGTCCTTATCAAGACCTCCAATCCCTCCACCTTTCAGTTCTTTCCCAAGCTTACCCCTACACTGGCTATACTCTCCTCCCTTTCCTATCCTAACCCATTAGTGAACCAATTCAACTCTATACTACACTTTGAATCTACTATTGCTAATCATGCCTCAACAAACCCCAAGCCCAGATTATTTTTACTATCTACCTCCTTCCTTGAGATTTATGTGCTGCTGAATGGAGCTGGAGGAAATAATGAAATTAGGCTGATTACCCAAAATTTATATGACCTAGTTATAATACAAATGTATGTTATCTAATTTCAACTAGGCCCTTCCTACAACAAGGTAGTCCTTTTTCTCCCAATTCACCGTCTTATACTTCACAGCAGCTGTTATAAAGTTTCCCATTTCTCAAGTCTCCTAGTGGTACCCCTTCCCTACCATCTCAGCTGAGGACCTCACCTCATACTTAAGGGAAAAAACAGGCCATTCATTGAGAGCTATCTTCTCTCTTCCTCTTTATTTCATATCACTTAGACATCTCTCCCTTTATCTCCCTCATTCCAGTCTTGGATGTAGAGATGCAAGTTTTCTTTGCAAGACTAACTGCTCTACAAAGACCCTTGATCCCATTCCCTCACATCTTTTCCAACAGATTGCCTCTGCTATCACACTCCCACTGTCTTGTCTCTTCAGTCTTGTTCATTACCAGCTACACTGGCCTTACTTGCTATTCCTCACACAAAGCATGCTGCTAGAACCTTTGTCTTTTAAGCTTATCTTCCCTCTCCTCTATACCTAGTTGTGCATGCACATCTAATGCACATTTAATATTTACATATTAAAATGTGACCTCCTTGGGGGCAGGAGTTGCTTTTGTCGCCCCCTCTTTTTTTGCTGCCAGCATTTATCACAATGCCTAGGACATATAAGGTGCTTGATAAGTATTTTTAACCTGCTTGTTAGCTATTTTTTTTCCTAATGTGGTTATAGTTCTTTAGTCAGTTTGTTGAAATTTGATAATAACTTACCCCCGCTTTGAAGATTCTTGAAATGTGTGACAACAGCCATGGTGACATGTCTTGCTATCTGGTTGATTTCAGATGGACCCAGTTCATAATCAGCAAAAGTAATGATTTCAAATGTTTTAAAAGTTTCTACTTTATCTGCTCTTGGAAATGTTTTGTTTTCCCACTTTTCAAGTAAAGTATAATCTTCAGTTCCGTGGGATAGTGAATTTTCATGGTTTTCGAATTCTTTTTCATTGGCAGAATGGAGTCTTTTTTCCCATGTTCTAAGCAAATTACTTCTCTCGTCCTGGTCTATAGATTGTGAAGAAACACTGGATAACGACTGAGACTTTGACATGATAAATGGTTTGATTGTCTCTGTACTCCCTGTTGTATGTGCCTGGGTCCCCAGGCCATAATTAGACAGAATAGTGTTGACAATATTTTCAGCAGCAAGACATATTTTTAGTGGACTGACAGTTGTATGGATATTCTCTGGCTCAATATCTGGTTTCAGTTGCTCACAGGAAAATGTTCTTGGTTCATCCTCATTCTCTTCTAAGTCCACAAATGGAAGAATTTCTTTCAATACCACAGGTTCATTGTTTTTCTTCAACAGTTTTTGTAAGACACTTCCTTCTGGAAGAGAACTCTCTTGTTGCATGGGATCTTGTTCAAAATAATTAAAATTGCATCTCCTTGAGTATTTGTTTCGCCCTTCTCTTCTACCAGAGCTTGGTCCTGGTTCTGATTCTGGCATGAGTACTGTACCTAAAGATCTAGATGTGTCTCCTGCAGAGTATCTGACACATGAGGTAAGATTAGATGAATTCCTATTATATTTTCCTAGTTCTTCCTCTGAAAAAATCACTGTACCAGGCACTTGAAAAGGTGGAATGCTTTCCCGAATAGGGACTTCTTTTAACTTGCTAGCAGACATTTTCATACTAGTTGCCACTTCAACTTGGTGAACAGTGTAAGTATTTTCAGCTCCTCGAACTGGACTTTCCTTAGGTATATTTTCAAGCACAGAATCACTGAAATGAGCACACTGATCCATTAAGTTACTAATGATTTCACTTGCTACCATGTTTTCTTCTAAGATATTAATTGGAGATTGTTCCACTTGGCTGATTTCTTTGTCTAGCTTGCACTTAATTATACTTAGCATGCCACGAACAGTATTAATTGCATAAGTACGCAGTTGTGAATGGAATGAATGAACCTGAAAAAGTGTTTTTTGTATGTTTTCCTTTGTGCTAACACTACTTAATTCTGATTCATCAGGAAAATTATTCAGTGGTTGTAATTTTGGCAATATTCTCCTATTAAGTGGTCTCTGATGGACAGGATAAAAATTTTCAATAGGTATTTTCATAATTTCAGAAAATTCATATCTTGAGATATGCTTAAATTGCAAATCTACAAATGCTTCCAAGGTATGTAACACATCTTCAACAATCTCTCTAGCAATTCTGCTATTAGAACTCAAAGAGATCTGATCCTTCAGATTTGTACTATAGGAAGGTACATTGCTAAAGAGCTGTCCAGTTGGGGAAAAATATTTAGTCCTATTATTAATCCGCTCTTTTTTTCTTGCTAGAGTTTCCTTTTTATCAGGAATGGGCATCTCAGTCAAAAAACACAATTGTAATTTTTCAAACAGAATTTCAACAACTTCTCTGCCAAACAAATTAATTTGTGCTTTGGAATCATCAACACTAGCAGGTGTTCTCTTAAAATTATTACAGACAATACTTTCACAAGCTTCAATAGGGGGCATCTTTAGGAGGGAAACAGAACATTCTAAGTCTTTCACTTTTATTAAAATGTCATTCAAAACATTTTCGGCAACCATTAGTAGCTTATATTTTTCATTTTCCATGTCATTTGACTCTGTTTGCCATTTATCAAGCATTTTCTTAAAAATACCTTCTTTAGGAAAAATTTGTTCTAGCTGTGAAGAAACATTCTCTAAGAAAAAACAGGCCCTAGGTTTGGAAAAAGATTCTGTATCTAACTTTCTTTCTGGAAATTTGACATCTTCCAAGTGTGCAGATTTAATCTGATAAGTGAAGCTATTTGAATCAGAGGAATACAATCCTTGCAAAACTGTATTAACTAGTTCATTTGCTGCTGTGATTTGGTCAGAATTTGGTAAACTTATGTCCATCATCATTTTGCTGCATTTCACCCGCTGGAATTCATTTAAAATGGTTTCTAGGATATAACTCACTATATCTTTAGCATAGTTTTTTAGCTCACATATAGGCAATCTTGCTTGCATGGGGGAGGTTTGGGCATCTCCTGTCGATAAGACGTGTGAAAAGCTAAGGAGAGACTTGGAACGACTTCCTCTCAATGCAATTTTTTCTTCTATGGGTATTTTGGCCTTCCCTTTCCCCTTAGAATCACCAGATATTACCTGGGATTTTGCCTTACATTTCTGCACTGAGCTGAGTTTCAAGTTTGTTTTTAAATTGCTCCTAAGACCTGGCTTGGGGCTGGTTTTAGCCATGGGTTGCCGGGAAGATGGGACACCATCAGATGGAACATCAGGGGAAGAATGCTCTTCTAGGTTCAAGGAAGCAAAAGATATGATCTTATTAAGAACCATTTGCACCAAATCTTCACCCACTTTCAATGGAGAACAATGTAACAAAGTATCTTCCAACAATATATTTTTAACACTCGAATGAGGATAAGTCTGAGGCATTAAGGCCTGAGAAGGTTCACTCCTTTTTTCTGACAGTTTAGATACACTGCAACATGGTGTTTTTGCCACCAATATATCTTTATTGCTAGTTGCAGTCACCTCTCTCTCTGTTTCACCATTCTCACAGATGGATGTCACAACAACAGAGTACATTTTACCAAATACACTATCAACTATATCATTTGCTACAATACTAATACTGGACTGAAAAGATTTTTTGGGAGCTCCATTTGATGTTTTCATTTTTGATTCAGACATAAGGTGAGAGAGTCCATTAAAAGGAGGTAAGTGGTTCACATCTTCTGTTATTCGCCGATTCACCTTATTTAAGACATCTTCAACCGTGCTGAATATCGGGGCAATTTCTTCCTGTCTGGACTCACCATTTCTCATAAATATTTCCTTCAAAACCATTCTCTGACTTTCATTTTCAGAATCCAATGAGCTTTGTTTCAATGGATATTTTGAAAGAAGAGATATTCCAGTGTTTTGATCCTGGCTTTCTTCCAATAGAACTTCATTTTGCAGAGATATTTGGAGCTTTGTTAAAGATGACCCTTCTCTTAAAGCTCTTTTATCACCAAACATCTTTAATAGGCTGTTTACAATGTCAGTTGCTATGACATTTTCTTGAAATGAAGCAGTATTTGGATAAGAATGCATCTTTTGCATCTCTATGTCTAAATCATTTTTGATCATTGTTAATACAGTACTAGCAATTGTGTCAGCATACTCCCTAAGATTGGTTTGTGACAGGTGACTTGCAGATGCAGTGTTTTCTTTGTAACTGGCTAGTGAAGTATCTCTGAGATTCTGGCCAAGAAGAGCTCTAGTCGTAGTTAACTTCAAGGCCTTCATATTTGACCGGACTTGGCCTGGTGCAAGAAAGTGACCTTCATCCTGTGGGTGACTGGAAAGTTCTGTGACAACAAAGGATTTTTCTTTAGTCTGTGAATCAATACGAATTAAAGAGTCTATTCTTTCTGTGGCAAAAGATTCTAATCTATTCAGAATGTTTTTAGTAATATAATCAGCATTTTCTTCACATGGGTCAAAAAAAGATTGACTGGCATCATCTGTCTTTGCTACTGGCATTTGCTGAACATCATCATGAGAAGATTTCACCCTTACAACCTTGGTCTTTTTCTTTCCTACATCAGAAAGACTGCTTCCTGTTTTTTCTTCTGTTATATCCCTAACAGCAAGAAGCTCACTTTCTGTTTTTGGAATCATATCACAAAGGGACTTCAGTGGTAAATGTTCTGAAATGGGCTCCTTTTTATTTCTACCAACTATAACAGCAGAACTGAGGTTCTGAAGCACTATGTTTACCACATCATTAGCAATCATAACAACATCTGATTTAGGAATTGAAAGTTTGGGGCTACTGTCATTTGTACATTCAGTTGCCACCTCAGGGCTTCCTGCTGGATGTTTAGCTCCTACATTATCCTGATGAAGAGTGGCTGGGGAAAATGGAATATAATTCTGATCCAATTTTTTTTCACAAATGTCCCTTAAAATATTTTCAATAATACCTTGTACTTGAAATTGAAGTTCTTTTCGATATTCTGTTTTATTAAACAGTTTTTCTACAATTCCTTCTTGCAGATCTGAACTATTATCTTTCTCCGGTTTATCAGATTTGCCTTTGGTAGATACAATATCTAAAACAGTATTAACAACCTGACTTGCAATATTTTCAGACACGACAATATTATGAGTTACTATAGGACTTTCCAATTCTTTGTCTAGCCCCTGTTTGAGTCCTTGCAAAATTTTCCTAGCCACTTCCGTTGCATACTTATTTAATTTAGAGACAGTCAGCTGACAAGCTGATGTCACATTTTCTGGTCTACTAAGATCCACTGAGGGATAAGAAATGTCCTCGTTGGGAGAATGTACATCTTTTGTAGGTAATAACTCTTTGCTTAATGAAGGAGGTTGTTGGGGTTTAGGTAAATTCCTTGAGGTGGTAAAACTAACTGGAGGACAAAAGAGAGATTTGACTTTAGAAGTAGCAAAAGATTCCAAATTGCTTATGACTGTTTGTACAATATCTTCAACTACATTGACCTTAGTCAGTCTCTTGGCATTGGAGGAAGCCTGCAGCTGATGTGATTCTCTATTCAGTGCTGTCGAAAATACAGATGTCTTTCTTTGATTACTTCGTTCACAAAAAGAAGCATTGGCTGAAAATGTGATAGTTTTATACCTACTTTTCTTTGTATTTCTTTCTGCCCTGGCAGCAGAATAAAGCTTTTGAAAGACAGTCTTAACAATGTCATCTGCAACAATAGTTACATCTGTTTCAGACACCAAAGTGCCCATAGTTTTATCCATGAATCGAATTAATGTTTTGGTGACAGGCTGCCCTGCAGAGTGAGAAATGCCACACAAATGGGAACGAGAGAGAGGAAGTACATTGAGTTGATTAACTAAAGCATTCTGAAAAATTTCATTTAAAACATTTCGTATGATTGGCACTACGGGTGACTTCTCTGGTTCTTTCAGTTCCACCTCAATCTTTTTAAAGGTTTTTTCTAAAACCCATTGCTTAACAGTATCCTCATCTTCATCACCTGGTGGCTTTCTCTCTTCCTCTGCTTGTTCAGAGTCTTCCAAAAATGCATCTGATTCAGCACCTCCGGGAAGAAAATTGCCATAGACTGGCTTATATCGGTAATATTCAATACCTCTCTCTTCAGACTCAGATTCTGGTAATGTTTCTGGAGACACAGCATCTAAAATTAAATTGACCAGATTTTTTATCACCACTTTTTCTTGGGTTGGATTGCTGACTGTTTTCTCAGAATCCGGTGGACTTCCATTTAATTCTACCTGAATAGCCTTCAAGATGGCACTTGATACCTTTTTGGCATTTATATGTAGAGTAGATTGCAGATGATGATCATCATGAGTTTCCACTTTGGTTGATGTACTGGCTTGTGGTGACATCCAGCCACAGTTTTTATTTCTTGTAGTATCTGTCGGCCACAAATTTAAATTGGCAAAGCCTTCTAATTTATTAAAAACAGTTTTAAGAATATCTGAAGCCACCATTTTCAGATAATTTCTATGGAATCCTAGTGTGCTCGCTCTCTGAGAAGGATCAGCATTTTTCATCTTATGGCTAGACACCTCTTTATTGTCTTCCTGGATAGTATCAGATATCATGTAAGACATTACATCTGTGCCCTTGTTCACTTCCTCCACCACTACAGTAGGATATAGGCTGTCCCCATCCAAATCACTTGAGAGACTCCTAACTTCAGGACAGGGGGGTTTGTTATCCATCTCAGAGCATAATTTTTCAAGGATGTCTTCAAGAATGACGTTAGAAAATACCTGAATATTAGAATGCAATGCTGGAGTTGCTCTCAAACTCTCATCAGTACACTCTTCATGAACAGATAAATGACTCGGACTAGGGAGCAGAGGTTCTTGCATTATTTTGTTCAACATTTCAAATAATGTATTACCAATTCTTTCTAACACTTGAGATCTGGCTGCCTCATTGACATTCTTCCCACTAAATACACTATGTAGAACACAAGGAATAATTGGACATTTTTGAGACTGAAAACTAGAGGAATGACAGGAAATTGGTTTTTCACATTGCCAGCCTGTTGATTGTCTTTGTACATCAATATAATCAGTTTCAACAAAAGTATCAGGCACTGGCATGTCTGATGGAAAGACAGGATCCTTTTTATCAGCACTTCTGCCAGATAACATCTCACAAATGCATGTTACTAACGAACCTGCCATAACATCATCATTGAGATTTGATACAACAGATTCCAGTTCTTTATCAGAGAAAGTAAGATCATCTCCTTCTACAAAGGTTATTGGGGGCTCTGGTTCCCTGACACTTCTTTTCTTTTTATTGACTTCCAATTCACTGCGAATAGCACCTAAAACAATGTTCACAACTTTGGTTGTATAAGCATTAAGTTGTGATCGAAGTTTTGAGGGTGAAAACAGTTTTGTGCATGAAGGGGCAGGCATTTGGTCTCTGCTTGAAGGTCTCCGGAAAACTGAAGTTGTTTCAAAGCGCCTTGGCTTAAAGAACTTTTGCAATTTTGGAAAAACAAATGATTTCAGCTTTTTAAAGATTGTGCGGATGATCTCTTTACTAACATTACCAGCTTCAGGTGCTTCTTCAGTTGCTGGAGATTCAAACCAGAGAGGTTCTGCTTGCTCTATACTGAAAAGAGATTTCATCTTCTTGTCACTCTCAAACCATATTTTCAGTGGCTCTTTGGGCACCAATGGGGCAATCTGATGAATGTCATATATTTCTTTGATCTCAAGGGGAGTATCTGGAGCATCTATAGAGGACTCATAAAGTGAGGTAGTGCTGGAATCTTTGTTAACATCTGAAACTTGACATGATGAAGCTGTATGAAGTATTTTTAACACTGCATCTGCCATGTCATTAGCCACTACATTGATCTCTGATGTGGAGAACATCTCATTCCTAACTTGGTCCATCCATTCTTCAGGAGACAATTCATGAGGCATTTCAGAGGCAAAAGATGACATTTCTGTAGCATCTCTATAGCTCATCTCACTAGGGGGCATGGTTATCATTTCTCTGAGTATGTCAGTTAAAATGTCTGTAACAATATTTTCTGATGCTTTCTGTATTTGATGTTTTTCATCTTGGCTAAAACCTAACATTTGTTTTTTTGGCTTTACTTCTTCTGAAAGCATGTCTTCACTTGAAGAAGTTTGTAATTCAGACTGTACTCCCCACTTACGAAATGCTACTTTGTCTTGGGAAGCAGATTGTGTAGGTGATTTGACTTTTCTCTTGTGTCCAAGACTGGTAACTTCCCTCTTAAATTGTTCTTTCATAGCCTGTTCTTGCAACAGTGCTTTCTGATCTCTAATGGATGACACAAGGGCACTTTCCACCATTTTGTCTATTTCTTCATTATCATCTTCTGAATAAAAGACCATGCCAGGAACATTAACAGGCGGAAATCGTTTTCCAGACCTAGGACCAACCTTTGACACTGTTGTGCCTGTGAGCCTGTATTCTTCCTTAAGAAGAGTGGGGCTTTTCAGTCTGGGACGTTTCCTTTGACTAATATCTACGTGCACTTCTACTTCTTCCTCTTCTTCTTCTTCCTCATTAAGTTCAGTGAAGATATCATCAAGTAGCTGCAGGACTATTATGGTTTCTTCAGATGCAATTAGTCTTTCACTGTCAAGTTCAGTTTGTATATAACCCAATATGGTGCTTATAGCTTCTTCAACATAACCAACCACAGAAGACTGTGAAAAAATGTTGGACACTAATTTCTGGATTTCTTCCTTTACCATTATACTAGCAACATCAGATTCAGTAGTATGAGCAGGAATAGGCACAGGCATAGGCGTATGCATAGGCAGAGGAGTAGGTGCAGGCATGTGCATGGGCATAGGCATAGGCATAGGCATAGGCATAGGCATGGTCAATGTGCAAGTACTGACTTGGATGGATGCTTCACTATACTTTTTGGGTAACTCTTCAGGTGGCTTTTCAACATCTTGTTTCTCAACAGTAACTTCTGTTGCTTTTGTTTCTTTTTGCTGAGATAAGTTACTTTTCTTGGAAGCTGCAAATGTCATCAACTTTTCTAAAATACCCTGCACCATATCCTCTGCAATGTCACACATTGGTTCCAGAGAACCAAAGACTGTTGCTTTAAAAGGCTTTTCTGGTTTGCTAATAACATCTTCCTTACTGGGAGATAAACCTGGCTTGAAGGTGACTGACAGGTCTTCTTGTGAAAAGATTTCAATGCGTTTCTTTTCAACTGCAGACTGCAGCTTATCAAGCATATTCTCAACAATATCTGCTGCTGCCGAGCCAACATCCACACTGGAGAGCACACTCTCTTTGCCAGTTTCAAGATGGTCAACAAAAACTTCAGCCGTAACAGCAGATAGAGAGGGAATTGCTTGAGTTAAATCAGATAGCATTTCTTGAAAAACGTTTTCCAAAATCAGTTCTGTTTCTTCTTTTAGGTGACATTTAAAATTAACAAAAACATTTTTTAATTCCTCCATTTCAGGAACAGGTTTTTCTTTTTCTTCTGGCGACTCAGTAGGCAGTTCTTCTGTTTCTGTAGTAGCATCCTTCTTCTCTCCTACTTCAACTGGAGAGAAAAGTTGACTGTCAGACTTACAGGTCCTTACCTTGGGGACATCATAGCTCATTCCCATCTTGTTATACTTAAATTGAGCTACTGTTTGTCCTTTCTTGCTGGAATATGTTCCTTCCAAGATGGTGGTTTCAATTTGGGTAGGTCTTGATATTTTTGTTACCATGGGATGCTCTTCTGGCACTGTGGGTAAGTTCACTGTCTTTGAGCTGACATCTGTACAGCTCATCTTTTTAGCTGTGGCTGCAGAATAAGCTCTGTATGCAAATTCGTCACTGCAAGTACTACAGAAACTTGAGCTCCCCGATGAGAGAACTGAGTCATCAGACAGTGGGTACATATTTGTACGCAGCCTTTCTTCATACATTGTGATGGCTGGATATAAAATACTGGTCACTGTAGCTACAACCCATGTCATTACATTTTGAAGTATGGTATTTAATTCTTCAGCAGATACCTGCAAAGAAAGCAGATAGAGATGGACAGGGAATTAAAACACTCATGGGTTTCGCGTGTACAAAGCAACTTACCTTGCACACTCTTGATCACAGAAGGTACACTAGAGGAAGCTAGAATGAATTTACAGCTTAGAAGAGGATTCAGTCTGAAGAGAATCATGGAAGAGGTACTCTGGAGCCTGGACTCAAGTTAGCTCTACTCGCATTTTCTAAAATGAATCTCCCTGTTAAGTAATCTATGATTTCTATTCTGTGACATAGAATGAACTTGAGTCTGAGTCAGACCTGGGTCTGAGTTCTGGCTCTGCCTTCTGCTAGCTGAGTAACTTCTCTGAGCCTCAGTTTCTCTTTTTTCAAAACAGTTGCCCTCTTTTACTTATCCAGAATGCCCCCACTAAAGTCCTTCTTCTTGGTTCAGAGGTAATCCTGGATCCTCAAAGACCCTAACAGCAGAGTACCAGCTCTGGCAGGTCCTACTGAGCTGGAAAGGTTCAAGTACTGGCTAGTGATGGCCTACACAGCTGTTGTCCAAGGACCAGCCTGACCAAGTTCAGAGACACTCATCACCAAGAGATCAACTACTCGATGATAGACTTGGGCTACAAGCAATTCAGGAAACCATCTACTAAAGTGTGAGAAAGCTGTAAACTGAATGGGTAAAGGGAGCACTCAAACAAATGAAATTACAATTCATTCAAATGACTGAACAAACACTATTATTAGCCAAGTATCTAGTAGACACAATATTTACTAAATCATAATTATGCCGTTATAATGTAGTTGGTAGAGCATTAGACCTGGAGTCAGGAAGACCAGAATTCAAGTATGGCCTCACTTATTAGTAGTATGGTCACGGGCAAATCACTTGAACTCTGCCTGCCTCAGTGTCTTCATCTTTAAAATGGGAATAATAACACCACCTATCTCTCAGGTCTGTTGTGAGGAAAAATGAGAAAATATTTAAGTGCTTTGTAAACCTTAAAGTGTTATATAAATGCTAGCTATTAGTAGTGCTGTCATTTACATGGTGTCCCAAAAGTCTTAGTGTGGTTTTAAGATATTAAATCTTAAAGCTTAAAACTCCACTACAATTTTTTGTATGAAACCTGAGTTTTTTCACTGTTCTGGGTAAAAGACTGATTTTTTTTACTGGGTCCTTTTAAACGCAAAAGAATAGGGAAAAAAGAATTTGGCATCTCTGCTGTGGTTAAAAAAAAAAAGGAAAAAAGGACTTGGCAAGAAAGCAGGGTCGCTGGCCTGGGCAATGCTTCTTAAAGTTACAATCCAAACTTCACCTGAAAATTGGAATAAGGAGGACATTTCTTTTCAATTTATGTATTCTAGCATATTGAGGAGGCTTCTGGCCATCACAGAGATGCCCCATGTGGTCAAGTGACTTGCAGCTAAGAGCCTGTCTGGCTGAGTACTGGAAGGAACCTTAAAAAGCATTTTACCTAGCCCTCTCGTTTTATAAAAGAGGAAATCTTGTGAGGTCAAGATAGGAGAAGAAATTAGGACACATTAGCCATGTGAGGAAGGCCTCCTTGGAGTCAAGATACCTGGGTCTGAATCCTGCCTCCAACATTTACCAGCTTCACGTCCATGGGCAAGTTAGTTCGCCTCCCCAGGACCCAGTTTCTTCACCTGTAAAAGGTAGGTAACACCATTTCTAATATAGACTTCACAGGGTGGTTGTAAGGACCAAAAGAGCTAATGGATAGAAGCACTATGTAAATCTTAAACTGGCACATAGCAGCTATGATTAGCAGTGGTCTAGAATAGGGTCCTGTAGGTTGAACCAAACCAAGCCAAACCAAGCCATGAACCAAAAGTTCCCACGGCATTTTATTATCTGCTGTGCTCCTGGATGTGCTATGTACAGAAGAACCCTGGGGGCCAATATACTTGTCTTGTATAGTTGTATCTATAAGGAACATTCCTAGAGATGAGTCTGAAAAGTGCACGGAGAAAGCCAGATGGCTGTAGGAGCCTTGGGGAATGAAAGATATCTTGTTTTCTAAATTCCAGAGGCAACAGAGGGCAGACCTACACAGAGGTTTGTAGACTGGCTATACAGAAAGCCACATGAAACAGAAGCTGTGGGTGAAATGAAATTGGACAATTTACCATTGACTTATCATTGAAATCTGATGGCTCTGCATTCCCATAAAGATAAAAGCTCGACCTTTGGCACCAGCAGCTGCCATTGTATAAGTGTTGATGTGTTTATATCAGGTGGGGGGGGGATGGGTATGTCAAGATGTTAGAGTAGATGCTGCTCCTTTGTCTCTCCTCTTTCCTGACTCGATTTAAGCCTCATGACATGAGGCCACTTAGCATTTCTGGATCCCAGTCCCAACTTTAAGCAACAATAGTTCATATTTATAGAGAATATTAAAGTTTACAAAATTATTTCCTCCCAGCAGTGTTGGATGATAGGTAATATAATTATCATCATTCCCAGATTTCAAACAGAGGCTTCAAGAGTCTATGTTAACCACCTACCTAGTTACATGACACAAACATGGTAGAGATGGGCCTGAAACCCAGGTCTTGTGACTCCAAGTCTGATATTCTCTTTCCACTATTAAATGCTCCCTTGTCTGGACAATCTTCCCCATACCTTCTGAAACTTGAGACCAGAATAGATCTGGGCATCCTGGCCATTTGTCAGGGAATTCCCCAGGAGAGGCTGAGCATCCGATACCAAGGAGCTGTTACAGTCTGCAAAGACACTTGGCTTCCTGGCATGAGATCAGGGTGGGCTTTGGACATCTGGTGGCTGCCTGGTCACTTAAACCTTCCTAGAGACCCCATGGCTTCTCTTAGGAAGTGATAGGTATGTCTCTTTCCTAGACATGATGTTGGTCCTCTGCAAACAAACCTCTTGTCTCTCTCCAGCAGCAACAGTTGCTCTAAGCAGAGGGAGAGAGACTAGAGTGACATCTGGAGAGAGGGGTGACCAAATACGAGGTGATCTGCTGCATTGCTTTTTACAGTATAACCCAACAGAAAATCGAATTGCCACCTTGTTTTCCCCATACATCCTTTCATACATACTTTTTCTTGTAGGCCATTTTGCAGGTGCTGTTGCCTGAAAAGCAAACAAAGAATCATTTAGTTTTTTTGCTTCAGTGACCAAAAAGCCAGACATCTTCCTCCCAAAAGTCCTCTCTGATGAATCTAAGGCTTACTTGTCTTTACATTTGGGGGAGTGTTAGAAGTTCACAAAGAAGAGAAAAGTCTTATTTCTCAGGGTCCCTCTTGCCCTGTCAAGTAGACTTGGGTCTCTGTGGCAGACAACTGTTGTTCAGGTCACTGCATAAGCAGCATGGGGCATCCAGTCACCCTGCTACAGCCATACCCTGACCCCCACCCCAACCACTTCTGGCTCCCCCCAACTAGGAACACGCAGAAATGGTTTGCCATATGGATGAGATATTCCCTTAAATTCCATGGGGTTCCACCATAGCATTTGATGAGCGCAACAACTTTTACCTTGTATCCAATTTTGAACCAGACTCAGAGAATCATAAAATTATAGAATCTCGGAGCAGGAAGGGACCTCAGAGACTACCCTGTCCAATCTGTACAAATCTATGTTTGCTAAACTGAAAGGGACTGGATTGCTAAGGATAAGCTGGAAAGTGTCTAGAAGATAATAAAGAGGAGGGTTGAAGAGTCTAGAGATCATGCCATATGAGGACAGTTCAAAGAAACTGGGAATGTTTAGGCTTGAAAAGGGAAGGGGGGACATGATGGCAGTCTTCAGACATTTGAAGGGATAGCTGTTGTGTGGAAGCTGGATTAGATTTATTCTGCTTGACCCCATTGGGTGGCAGCTGCTGAGGAGCAGGGAGAAGCTTCCTTTTTCTGTAGAGATCACTACCGGCTTTCTAGTGGATTTGCTACTCTGAGTTATGACCGGACTCTTGGCTTTTCCAGATCCAAGCAGTTGCCAAATCTTGTTTCCAACAGCATATGTCAGATGACTCACTGTGCCCTAGGCCTAGGTCAGGCCCTTCCTCCTCCCTCCCTTGGACCATTGCAGTGCCTCCTGTTTGGTCTCCTTGTCTTGACTCCTTCCTTTCCACTGTGTCCTCCACATAGAGGCCAAAGTTCCTAAAGTTGTCATCTGAGCAAGTCACTCCCCTGTATAAGGGGCTCCAGGGATTCCTTGTTGCCTGCAGGATCAAATATACTGATGTACTCTTTTACCCCTAATCCCTAAGAAATGCAAATTGGGAATTGAGTTCAATCATTATAATCAGACTTGATTTTTCACTATGGCCTGCTATGAATTATTAACTTAATTAAGTTAGCTTTTATTAGAAAGTTGTTAGTGTCATACTTCTCCATTCTTGTGAACCCAAGTTCCTTGTTTTGTAAGAGCTCCTTCTTTGTGTGAATTAAAGTTCCTCTTCTTGCATGTAAGTTAATTCTTCATTTAGACTCATGAAAACTTAGAAAACACTCCATCATGCTCTCATAATCAATGAGTTGCTTTAGAAATCATAGATACCCAAGCCAATGAAAAAGCTGAGCTCTGATTTAATTAAATTCACATGTAGTTGGGACCACCTAGAGCCCTAACGTTACAAATCAACCTACTTCCCTATTCCTATAAATCTGATGTATATACATTAATCTCATGAATGTGCATTTTTTTTGTTCCTCTTGGTTGACTCTAAAAAACGTTCTTGATTAACTCTTCAGTTTATCCTTGGCTACTAAGAAGCCTTGGATCCCTTTATTGGCAATTGCTCAGAACTCTGTGCCTCAGTTTCTCTTTATGCAAATTTCTACAACACTCCTAGAACTTCAAAGAAGTTTCTATCCCTACATACATGGATATAACCATAAATCAAGCTCTGTCCTTGTCTTCTCCATGTCCTACTTCAGCACATGCCCCCATTGTCTGCTGGCTACCTCTCCTTGATGTTTTAAACAAGCATTTATTGAGCACCTACTAAGTGCTAGGCACTGCGCTAAGCATTGTACAAAATGTCTCATTTTATCTTTCCAGCAACCTTGGGAAGCAGGTGCTATTATTAGCCCCAGTTTACAAATGAGGAAACAAACTGGCAAAGGCCAAACTTCTGCCCTTTTTACCAACCCACTTTTTGCTAAGGAGCCAGTGTGATGCGGTGGAAAGTTCAAATCACACTTCTGATGCTTATTACCCATGTGATCTTGGACAAATCTCTTCTACCTGGGCCTCAGTTGGAGGTTAGACTAAATGACTTCTAGGGTCCCTTCTTGTTCTAGATCTAAGACCTTATCATCTGGTCTTCCTATTCCTACTGGCAATGTCCCATTCTTGCTTTACCTCAAATCCACATCTCTGGATTAATGCTGAAGCTCCCACTTCTTACCAAATCCCACTACTCATCAATGACTAGCTGCAGCTTTTGGAGGTACCCATTCCTCCCTATGGTCACCATTGTGGGGGCTACTTTGAACTCATTCCAGACTTCTCCAGACTTGCTGTCTCTTCTGTCTTCTAATCTGCTTCCCAACTGCCAATCAAACAGACCACCATTTGACTGCTTCATATCTTTCCTCAAAATCATAGGTTGTCACTTAACAAACCAAATCTGCATTTCTGACCACAGAGTTTAACCTATATCTTTGTTCTAGATAGCTTAACTGGGGTCCTCTCTCACTGTGCTGCTAAGCAATCCAGACAGGAAAAAGTACCAAATCCTTTCCTGCTCCTGAAAGGACTCCCAGCTTAGAGAAGGGCAAGCTGTCTCCTAGAGCTGGGGCTAAGTCTAAGCCTCCCCTCTGCATACCACACAATGGTTTACACCCTGCGGTTTCTGATCACTAGGGAGCTGGTTCTCACTTGGGCATTCAACTTCCCATCAGTCCTTGCAAACGGAGCCCTATATCCTCCTCTTGGAAGGTTTGCCCTCTGGCTCTTCTCTAACACCAAACTGCACGTATCCTAACAATTTCCATAGTGATTTGGTTATAATTGTAGTCCTAACCCTTTCCCCTAGCTGGGCTCTCACGGGTGAACCAATGAGTTTTTATTTGCTGGTGTGTTGAATTTTCTTTAGATAATAGTGCATCAGCAAGTGTTACCTGGCATGGTCCACACTTTTCAAGTTCTAAAATTCCCACCCTTGGAGCGTTGAGACTTTAGGTTAAAGCAAAAATGCAACTTTCCCCCTAGCACAGTGGTTCTCAACCTTCCTAGTGCCACGACCCTTTAATGGTCATATGTGGGTGTGTCTGCATGTGGACAGACTCGCCTGGAGATGGAGAGAGGAGCTGTGTCTCAGTTTCTAAGACCATAGGAAATGTGTGTTTTTCGACGGTCTTAGGTGACCTTGTGAAAGGGTCGTCTGACCCCCAAAGGGGTTGCAACTCATGGGTTGAGAACCACTGCCCTAGAAGGTAGCACCTTAAGCCACTAATACCTCAGTATGAATGAATTAATCTGAGATTGGCAATGATCATCTCAAAAGGAAAGGGGTGGCAGAGATTTAGACATAAGAAGTAAGGTTTAATGAAACTAAGGGATAGATCCTGATTGTGCTACTTGGGGAGCCCCGACTCTGCTAGTGGGCTGGGATGAGGTTAGTTAGTAAGAGGGAACTGAACTTCATGGGACAAGAGAGCAAGTGGTATCTGAGATAAAATTCATCTTCTCCACCATTCTGCCAGGGACCTGCTCTGAGAGAATGCATACAAAGGATGTGAATTTTACCAAACAGAAAGAGGATTACTGTTGTTAAAGTGAGAGACTGTGGGAATTGTGTGAGCCAGAATGACTCCATCTAATAAAACTGATTCCATTCTGAGATTTAAATTTTATTTTCCTGTAAATTCCACCTGCTTACTAATCATGGGAATTGAGTGATATCCTGTTTCACATCTGGAAAAGTCTACATGCTTGCTCTCCCCTGTCCCAATTCTTGTAATTCACTCATCCCACTCCCAACTCAAAAGAAAAAATCAGATTTCTTGTATCCTGTTAATTGCAGCTAATTATTTCCTTTTAATGCATAAAAATCTGTCTCCTCGTGCCTTCAGGACCCAGTACAAAGCTGAGGAGGCCTGGATCCGATTTGTTATGTCACTGGCATTGGTAATCATTTAATAACCTCAATAAGGACCAAGGCTTGAACTAATCAACCAGAAGAAGAGCGTAAACCTAACAGTTTCTTTGTTCTCTGAGTAAACTGAGAGAAAACCTCTTCCTATGTCAACAAAGCCAGATGGAGCTTCCTTTATGGCCCTTAAGGATGAGACCCTTAACCTGAGGCACTAATTTGAGTAATGGGACTTTTCTTATCATTTTAGTATTTTCTGGACATATACTATGTGATGGCATGTTAATGGCAAAGAAAACAGGTATCCTGAGTCATGATTTCAATTGACACTTTGCCAACTTTCTTATTTTATTGTATTTACCATCTATTCAGTTAAGAAATGTGGTTGTAAATCCGGATGAGATTTGATTGAACTTTGTCCTGTAACTAAATTATGGTATGGTGAAATGTGATCTCATATTAATTGTGGCATCAAATGCAAAAAAAAATTCCTGGAAAAATGCAAGGAAACTTGAGTTACACTCCTTTCCAGAAATGTATTAGCCGCATGATCTTAAGAAAGTTATCTCTGTTTACTGAAGTTTCCTGACCCTGATTTATAAAGAGGAAATAATGATGGGGCCCACCTCCCTCCCAGGGTTGTTGTGAGGACTGAACGATCTCATGATGGTGAAGCCCAAATCTCCCCTCTCAGAATGAGCGCCTGGCACATGGTAAGGACCATAGAAAGGTGACTTTTGTTATTTCATTGGACGTAATTGTTCCATACTCGGTAACTCTGTACCAGGTTTTGTATGTGATTAATACAAAATGTCAAAGGTAGTGAGGTTAATGATTTTCTGTGTAAGATAATCTGGAAACGCATTTGGCTGAATTGATGTCATCTCATTAGTAAAAAGTTTGGTTTCATGTTTTAAATATATGACATTGTATCAGAAATATTGTGCGAAGCCATTACATCAGAAATGCTGTTAGACAAATAATTCCTACTTTCATCTGGATGCCCTTAGATTACAAATGGGGCTGTTAATATGGTGTAATAAAAATAGATATTTGAAAACTGTTAAATGTTTAAGGACACATATTTTGTTTTAAAAGATAATTATAATCATAACTGACTGGAAAAAAGATGCAAATATTCTTTAAGATATTCATATCTGTAAAGTCCCTTGAGATTTTGGATTCAGGAAGAATCATAAGACCTTATCAGCCGTACTGACTAAAAGTTGCAAAATCTAAATGACTAAAGTCTGGGAACCTATAACAGAGAACATAGGATCCCCTCTCCCACTCCTTGTCAAAGTGGAGAATTCGCAAGTTTACTATAATAAAATGAGTTTTAATTTGAAAATTGTTGGTTATTGCTTATAAAATTATTAAAATGTATAGTGTGGTTTAAAGATGTGACTTCAATATGTTAATATGTATTGAAGGCATCAAGTATTTACTGTATGTATGAAACTCCAGAATGTAGTTTTGATTTATAAATAATAGATAATTTATAAGCAATGGATAATTTATAAATAATGAGAAAACTAATAATATTCAAGTCCTAAGCTGTGATTAGTATAATTTTGCTATTTGAGGTAAAAAATGTTGGGGCTATAATTTGATTACAGGGATGATTACCTCAAGTGTCCATTAAATCAATAGTACATCAGTAAAGGAGAAAATGGCATGTATTGTTGTCTAATACAGGTAGATATCTGTCCCTGGGAAAAGTTGAGGGGATGGCCTTGATGTGGCTTAAGGTAAGATCTTCTTGACTCTGTTTCTCTATTGTGCTATTTCTTTACTTTTTTTTTTTTTGCTTTTTGGAGGGGGGAAGGCAGGGCAGTTGGGGTTAAGTGACTTGCCCAAGGTCACATGGCTAATAAGTGTTAAGTGTCTGATGTCACATTTGAACTCAGGTCCTTCTGACTCCAGGGTTGCTGCTCTATTCATTGCACCACTTAGCCACTCAAGCTATTTCTTTTCTGAACAGGAAGTTTTCCTACCTGGCTAAATCTGAGCCTGACTATGGTACCCCGTGAAAAATATGGAACAGCATTTACAACATGATTGCCTGTCAGATATGACTTACACTTAGAATCAAAGTGAAGGGAGCTTTCCCCTGATTAATACGTGAGGTCATTCTGAGCCCTTGAAGGGACAAGTTTTGACACTGCTGTGGAATACAGTGGCTCTCCATTTCCTTTCACGGCAAATTTCAAAATCAGGTCAGGTGAGCAGTGGAAGTTTTGTAAGTACAATATTAAATCAATTAATTAGTAGATTAACACTGGAATATCTTTGAGTTATTACACTAAAAAGCAGGTATGAAAAATCTTACAATTTTAATCTGTATTTGTGGTCAGGTTATAATACAGTGATAATGTCTTCCTAAGGGGAATTAGACCAAGTTTTAAAACAGATGCAATGATATAAAAGTTTTCTAATTAAATGGAACAGTAAAGTTTGAGGAAGCAACAGGAATAGACTGTTATCTCTAAGAAATATATACTAATGAATATGACTGCCAAATGTTTCCAATGGGAAATTCAGGCTCTGATTATGTTTTAGCAATAAGTTCTCAAAACTGGACTAAGGATTCTACATATTAAGTTGTACTGATAATTGTAAAGAAAGTGAAATTGTTTTCCCATTTTAAAGTATCTGTCCTTGGCCAGCCTTGCTCAGAGGGACTCAGTTTATCAGTGACAGGAGGAGCTGAGATAAAATCCCTAGAATCTGTACAGGTTATGGATGAAAGGTAAGTCTTTATATCTTTGCTATCTTTCCTGAAATTCTGACTTG
The DNA here is from genome assembly GCA_028646575.1 of Pseudocheirus occidentalis. Classification (NCBI taxonomy): domain Eukaryota; kingdom Metazoa; phylum Chordata; class Mammalia; order Diprotodontia; family Pseudocheiridae; genus Pseudocheirus; species Pseudocheirus occidentalis. Next base: position 157,591 of record CM053600.1, read on the forward strand.
TCTTTTAAAGGTAGAATAGGCTTATGGAGGCATTCTAGTTCTTTATACAACCTTGGCTATATAGGTGTCGATTAAAGGAATTCCTAAAATATAACATTATAAAAGTATGATAAGACTCAGTGAAGGAAGCATCTTGAAATGTAACAGCAACTTTAATTCTAGTCTTCTGGAAAATTCAACTAGTGAAAATGTTCATCTTTATCAATGGAATGAATTTTGTAAGAATATCACATTATCTATTGTTTCATTAAAGCATGATAAAAAATAGAAAAGACAAAGCATTTGTCTAATAATTTTAAAATATAGAAGGGTTCATTTTAAAAGACAGAAGGTTCTAACCCTCATGATTTTTAAAAAATTTTTATATCAAGCAGAGGGTTTAGGTTAGGATAAAAACAGCAAGTGGTATATAAAAACTGAAATTCTGTAAAGTCTCAGGTGAATTATGGGTTCTTAAACTTGATGTTCTTATAGCTCTGTTAATCAGTGGAAGGCCAAATTTAGGAGGCGTACTAAATTGTATTAAGTCTTGTTATTGGCAGATTTTAGCAGAATTATTTAGTAATTTCTGCAAATGACTTGAAACTGGAGAAGTGAAGCCCCTTCAGGGCTGTCCTGAGAATGAGGCCTATTGCCAAATGCCCAAGATAAGAACTTTCCAGGGACCAGAGGACATCGGGCATCTAGGACTCAAGACAATGTGTGATGATGAAATGGACACTGAGAGTGGGTTACTAGGTTACAAGAATACTTGATGTTATATTTGCCTTTTTTTGTTTCATTGTGTTTATGTTTGCTGACTTTTCCTGATTACTTTGGTGATGTGTAAATCTCCCCTCTCAAAATGAGTCCACTGTGAACCCTCTAAGGAGTTTGATCTGTAGCCTGATGTAGTTTTTACCTATATAGTCTATTTAACAAGATTTGCATATCACCATTATTTTCTTAAATTCTGTCTTAGCTCTTGTACTAAACTACATAAGAAGATGCTTCCCAGGGGTCTTTTCTTGCTACATTACGTTGATGGTGAGCATGAGCACATTAAAAATCTTACAAACTTGGCTTAAGAGATAAGAAATCTCTGGGGGGAGTAGACTAGCCTCTTCTCCAAAGACTCAAAGGGGGGGGAACTGAGAGAATTGTGGGAAATATAGAAAACAAAGTGACTTCACCTTGTAAAACTGACTTCATTCTGAGACTTAAGTTTCATTTTCCTATAAATTCTACCTGCTTGCTAATCATGGAACTGAGTGACATCCGGAAAAATCTGTTTGCTTATTCTCTTCTTTCCCAACTCTTGAAACTCACTCATCCCCCTCCTAATTCAGAAAGCTCCTATTTTTTCCTTTAATTAGATAGCAGACTACATTAAAAATATGTCTTCCTCTGCATTTGGGATCCAGTGCCAAGCTGAGGAGCCCTGGTCCCAATCTTTTATGCAATTGGCATAAAATTGGCATTCCTTAACAGATCAATACATTCAGAGGCTCAAACTTTGTTTTCTCAGTTATTTCAGATTTTATCTATCACAAAAGTCACACTAAATTTGTTCTATACTTACGTATTTTCGAGAACTTGAGAAATGAAGGCTCCCTGGAATTGTTGCCCTAAAAAATACCCAAAACATTATTTCCTCATAAAATTCATAGAGTGAGAGAGTGAGTGAGAGAGAGAGAGAGAGAGAGAGAGAGAGAGAGAGAGAGAGAGAGAGAGACTGTCTAGAGAATAAATACCTCTTGGTCCCAAGTCATTTGAAAATGTAAGCAACTCCTAAATTGGGTATTTATTCTTCTCCTGGGAGGCAATGTGAATGTGTTCATTATTAATTTAATTCATCCACATGCTCAAAGTTTAGGAAGCACATTACAGTACAATCTGTCCGTTACAATACAAACTTAGTATTCTGACTTGAAGCCCATCACTGGAGACAACCAGACTAATGAGAATCTAATTCAGGGGCTGCAGCACCATAGGGCATTTGCGTTTGTTTGGGAGGGGCGTTGTTTTAAATTATATAGACCTCACCCTTCCCTGAATATGCCATCCACAACCTCATCCCCTGCATTACTTCCACTCATCTTCTCTGCTCTTTCCTTGAAGGCCTTACCCCATCTTCAAACCCAGTTCAAGTCCCACCCTCCTCTGGGAAGGCTGGAAGAATCACAGCTCCCAGGGCTGGGGGCATTTATAGTTTATTTACAAAGTACTTTGCCCGTGCTTGTTTGGAGGAGTTGTGGATGATCATAAGGCATCCAGCCTGCCTCTCCAACTCTAATAATACTGATAACAATAGCTGACATGTGCATGGGGCTTTACAAAGATTCTTTCACTTGATCTTTGACCCCCGGAGCAGTTTGTTTTGAGGCACCCAGTGAGGGACAACAACAACTTACCTTTGTCAGAGGGATAGCTCGGCTTCTTTTTGGTGGATCTCTCATACAGGGTTGTGGGGAGCTCTCTCTGTACGTAGCACATGCAAAAAAACAAAGAAAATCGGCTCTTAAAGCTTGAACATCTCGCTGAAACTTGGTTTTGTTGTTGTTGTTCACAATGAAGAGAAACAGAAATGGAAAGGATTCGAGATCTTATTCTGAAAGTGAGCGACATTTCCCTCATCATAAGAAATGTATAAGCACAATTTGTTAGAAGGAAACAAAAATTCTTCATGGAATTCATGGTGCCACCAAGTGTAACTAAGTGAAGTCAGCCCAGAAGAGCAGAAAGAAATTTCATGTTTTCTCCATCAGAGGCAATCGATTTTTTGGGGAAGACTCTGAAGGGGCAAAGCAGATGCTCAGAGCCATCCCTGGCTTTTTTGGCCAATAGCCCTTGGGGCATAAGCTCTGCTTAGAGGGTAGAGCTATTTTGTTTACTGTTGTTCATTCGTTCTGGTCCTGTCTGACTCTCTGTGACCCCATCTGGGGTTTTCTTGGCAAAGTTATACTGGAGTGGTTTGCCATTTCCTTCTCCGGCTCATTTTACAGATGAGGAAACTGAGGCAAACGGGGTTAAGTGACCTGCCCAGGGTCACATAGCTAGTCTGAGGTTGGGTTTGGACTCAGGACGATCTACCCACTGCAGCATCGCTGTCCGTTCTCTTGTTTATTGCAGGCCCAATTAATCCTGTTGGTTTCCAGGCTCAATGACTGAACGTCGTCATCATCATGATAACTAGAATAATGCTGTGTAATGTTTTAAGGTTTGAATAGAGCTCTACAAAGACTTTCTCACTGGATCCTCACAACAAACCTGGCAGGGAAGGCTATCATCAGCCCCATTTTGCCAATGAGGAAGCTGAGGCAAAAAGAGGTGAAGTGCCTTGCCCAGAGTCACTCATCCAATAAGTGTCTGAGGCTGGATTTGAACTCGGGTCTCCCTGATTCCAGGCCCTGCATTTCTGCCACCTAGCTGCCTTCAGGAAAAAATCTGGAGTCTACAGATTTTCCTTATTGGCTTTCTCATAGTATAGGAAAAATCAGGCAGAAGCTCTAGTGGGAGAACCCTTTGATAAAAAAGGTTCTGTGCTCTGCTCACAGTAGGTACTTAGTACATTTTTGTCCAGTGTAGAATGAAGTGAGTTAACAGGGCACTTGGTCTTCTTTTTCCTTGGCCAAAGTGTGTATCATCCAGTTTGTTCCCCATCCCCTCAGGGGACTTGCCTTTTGATTTCTCATGGGAGAAGCAAGCTACTGAGAACAGTGTGCTGGAGGCGAGGATCTGTATTCGGATCCTGCCTCTGAAGCAGCAGGGTGGCCCAAGGCAAGTCACTTCATTGTCTCCTCCATAAAATGAGAAGTTAAACAACTGTCTAAAGTCACCTAGTGACTAATCCAGGACTCGTTCAGTCATTTTCAGTCATGTCTGACTCTTCATGACCCCATTATAGGGTTTTCTTGGCAAAGAAACTGGAGTGGTTTGCCATTTCCTCCTCCAAAGGATTGAGACAAACAGAGGTTAAGTGACTTGCCTAGGGTGACACAGAAAGTAAGTATCTGAGGCTGGATTTGAACTCAGGTCTTCCTGACTCCATGCAGACCCCACCTCTGAATCAGCAGGATGGCTCAAGGCAAGTCACTTCATTGCATCCTCCATAAAATGAGAAGTGAGCTGTCCAAGGTCCCAGTTAGATATCATTTATTTCCACAGGAAATAAATGCCTAATGGCAACTTTTCCCCTTGATGGTGCAGAATTTCTTTAAAATAATGTGGACCGCATAGCTCAGAAGATTAGAGCTCACAGGGCCTCTGAAATGTCCTCTGCGGCCTCTTGGGAGTTCCTTGCCATTGGTCGCAAGGGGACGAGGTGATACAGTACAAAGGACCCAGCACAGTCGTCTACTATCTACCAAAGAATTTAAAAACAGTTTCTCTGCTTTGTGACTATTGAGGAGCTCTCCTTGGTTTGAGTCAGGTAAGGTAAAGGAGAATGTGGGCACCTGGAATCGTCTGTCTCTGACCTCATTTAACACCTCACTGCTTTGAGTGGAGTCTCTTCAAACCAAACCTGTGATTTTGTTGGTGAGAGTACTCTCTTTACCACTAGATCACATCCCTTATATATCTGAATAGACAGCTCTTGTGAGTTGCTGTGGCTAAAAAAATAATACTCCAGCGATCAAGCTTCAGGCAAGGAACCCCTCTCCCTTACCTAAACTGGTCTTTGGAGAACAGATATGCTACTCTGTTGCTGGGCTCATCCTCGAAGCCTTTCTTACCTGGCATAGCATGGGTTCTGCCGAGACAGCCTTTGAGAACTCAGCATCCCTCCTGGGCCACAACAGAGGTTTGGGAGAACTTCAGGGGACCACGGATACCTAAGGTTCATCTAATATATTTTTTAAAAAGACTTCTTTTCACCATTTTTTTTCCAAGTCTACAAACTTTACATTGAAACACATACAGCGCCCTAGCGACAACAACTTTGATGCAAACAAGCAACAGTAGACTTTCAGTATTAATACTCTTAGATGACTTATAAATTTTAAAATATCTTCCTGTGGCCTGACTGCACTCAGGGAATTAGTACATGAACTCTGGCTGAGCTCTTTGGCTCAGTAATCAATCAAGTAGCAGGCAATCCATATTAATGCCATGTCATTCTTATATAAATAATAATAATAACTCCTTACCTTGGACGCTCTGTTTAGTTCTGGGGCAAATGTAGTATTATAATTATATGGGTCTTCCTTTGGAGGACCTGCTGTTAAAGATGGTGAAGGCTTGATTCCATTCTTAATAGGTGAATTCTGAACTATAAGAAACAAGAGTTGTTGGATTGAGAGACATGGCATTCTCAAGAGTGCAAATACTTCTAGATAGGAATGATTTGTTAGAGCTGGAATGGATGCGACCTTATGAGGAAAAAGCCACTGAAAGCCCTTTAGAAAAATCTGCCCAGTGGCTTATCAAAGGGCCCCTAATTAGGGCATTCCTAATTTAACCGAGTTAAGCCACTGTCTCCAAGAGTCCAAGTACTCATAGAAATGAGAAACATTAAGGTGTTATCAGTCATTCACAAGATGAGATAGCTAAAAAAAATCTTGAGAGGAATGAAATCTATTTGGGTATACATTATTAATATCAAGAGTCTAGGAATATAATATTTTAAAAGAATATCTCTTTTTAAAAATATTTAATATTTTCAATATTTTATTAAATATTAATAATTTAAAATTTTATTAAATTTCAATATTTTATTAAATACTAATAATTTTAAATATTTTAAGAGAATATCTCTAAAAACAAACTTATAAAGATGGAAAATAACATGGGGGGGGGTGGCTAGGTGGTGCAGTGAATGGAGCACCAGCCCTGGAGTCAGGAGGACCTGAATTCAAATCAGATACTTAACACAAAAACTAGCCGTGTGACCTTGGGCAAGTCACTTAACCCCACTTGCCCTCCAAAAAAAGCAAAAACAAAACAAAAAAAATGGACAATAACAAAGGAAATACTGAACCTAGCCACAAGCATTTCTATAGCACTTTAAAGTTTGCAAAGTGCTTAACAAATATCTCTTTTGGTCATGACAAGCCTGGGGGTAGATTTCTATTTTCCACTGAGGAAGCTAGAGGGGAGTGAACCCCTCGATACAGCTAGTAAGTGTATGAGGTGGCATTTGAATCCAGGTTTTCCTGACTCCCAAGTCCAAAACTCTTTCCACTGCATGACTTAGTGATCCCGAGCAGAATAAATGTATCAGAGAAAAAGACAGAAGATAATGCATCCAGAGTAGAAGCAGCAACTCAGAAAACAACTCAACTGGAAAAAATGGATTTGGATACAGCGCAAGAAAAACTCAGGATCTGAGGGCTGATCTCCCTGAAACACAAGGTTCTTGAGTTGGAAGGGACATGAGCAGCCTCTATACTAGAGGAGGAAGAGCAGGATCACTGAAAATTTGGAGCTCCAAAAACAGCTGTGAGGTGTTTCCTAAATACGATGAAGGAACTGGATGCTCTGAGCAGAAAGCAGCTGGTTGTCCTCCAGGATGGAGGGGAAGAAACTAAAGGAGGTTGGAACCTGCCTGCACAAGACCCCTGACCCAGGGCTTCTTGTATGGAGTGACAGCAGAGAGGGCTGGTCAGAATGCATAGTCCCACCCTTGGCTCCTAAATCCAGAGCCGAAAGGCACTTCAAAGGTTCTCTAGCCAGTGGTGTCAAACTCAAATGGAAATGGAGCCCTTTGGGCCACCTATGGACTTAGAGATTCTATCACAAATGAACATGATCTACATGGCATTGGATTTTTATTTACTTTGCTACACATTTCCCAATTATACTTTAGTCTGGTTCTGGCTGCACTCAGAAGTTTGGCTAGCCAGGAGTTTGACATCCCTGCTCTAGTTCAAACCTCTTATTTTACCGAGGCCCAGGGATGAGAAATGACTTGGTCAAAGTCACATGGATTACTGAAAACCCATTTCTGATCATTCTCATAGATGCAAAAAGGACACCAAAGATTAGGAAGCTTTTGGCAATAACCTGAAGGCCCTTGGTGAAGAACTGGAAATGGAGGGGATGCCGTCCATTGGGGAATGGATAAACAGGTTGTGATCTGTAATTATCAAGAAGAAATGACGAGCAGGTTGATTTCAGGAAAACATGGAGGGGTGGAGCCAAGATGGTGCTGTAGAAGCAGCAAGGTTTCCCAGCTTGCACACAGACACCTCAAACACCCATAAAATATGACTCTAAACAATTTTAGGGCTCCAAAAAACACAAAAATACAAAAAACACATCTCTTGCTAAAGGCAGCTACACACAAATGGCTCACCACAGCACTCTGGGAGCAGAAACAAACACAGCCTGAAACTGCGGCCTGGCCCCAGGGCAGTCGGGAGGAGCCGCAGCTGGAGCCTTCAGGAGAGTGGATCAGTGGCAGCTGTGGCAGTTTCCAGATTTATCAAGCCAGAAGAAATAAGGACTAAGTGAAAAGTCAGTGGAATTCAGCTAAATTTGGGGGAGAAAAGCAGTCAGGCCTAACCACCCCCAGGGCAACGAAGTGGCAGAAATGGCGGCCTTGTGGCCTCCAGTTAGCTGCTTCAGAGCTCCCGGCCTGGGGCCAAACAATCATTCAGAGGCCAAGTGCTCTTGCATTTAGAGGCCTGGATAAAGGATCGTGGTCCTGGATGGTGGTCCTGGGGTACGTTTTCAGTGAGCCAAAGCTGGGGGGGTTGCAGTAGCCCCGTAATAGCTCTGCCAGCTGTAAAAACCCCAGTGATTTGGGACAGAGCTTTCCCCTCTGGAAGCAGAGTTCCACAGAGCTAAAAAAAAATCAAGCAATTAATTGATGGGCCAACATGAGCAGGCAAAGTAAGAACAATAACCAAACTCCAGAATCCTTTTTTGGGGACAAAAAGGATCAAAGCATGGAATGGGAGGAAGA
>CM053600.1:165978-198062 GCA_028646575.1 Pseudocheirus occidentalis
CTCCTTGAAAAAAAGCACTGACCTGGAAAATAGATCCAGGAGAGACAATTTAAAAATTACTGGAGTACCTGAAAGCCATGATCAAAAAAAGAACTTGGAAAGCATCCTTCAAGAAATTCTCAAAGAAAATTGCCCTGATAGTTTAGAACCACAGTGCAAAATAGTACTTGAAAGAATTCACCAATCACCTCTTCAAAAAGATCCCCAAAAGAAAACTCCTAGAAATGTTATAGGCAGGCTCTGGAGTCCCCAGAAAAAGGAGAAAATATTACAGGCTTGTTGGGGGCCAAGACCTTCTGAGGTCCTGGCACACTAGCTCCCCAGTTCTACAAGGGCATTAGGCAGATATGCAAGGATAGTATAATCTTGTTGGGTGGATGCTCTCATTGGTTTCCTGAATATCTAAAGAATGTACTTCAAGTTAATTTGCAAGTCCTGATTAGGACTCTTGGTCTATTGTGCCCCCGAGGGGGTTTTAGGAGAAAGATCTTGATGACTGATTAACCTTGGGCTGAGGTTGGGGGAAAGGCAAGACCCAAGATGTAATCACCCCTGAAATAAGCAATATAAGCTCTATGATTTTCTTGCATCCTTGGCTCTGTATGGAATACCTCTGCAATAAACAGACTATGAAATACATCCCTGTCTCTCTGTCTCTTTCCTTTAATTCAGCTATAAGCTTTTCTAACTATTTTCCTCAACTGGTAGCTAGGCCTAGACTGCGCTGGCCGCAGCACAGGCTGCCAAGAGGAAGCAATTTGAATACTGTGGAAACACAATTAGGATAACCCAGGATCTGGCAGCTTCTACACTGAGGGATCAAAGGGCCTGGAATATGATATTCTGGAGATCAAGGGAGCTAGGATTAAAACCAAGAATCACCTACCCAGCAAAATTGAGTATAATGTTCCAGGGGAAAATATGGTCATTCAGTGAGGTGGAGGACTTTCAAACATTCTTGCTGAAAAAACCAGAACTGAACAGATCATTTGACATTCAAATACAAGAAGCATGAAAAGATAAACATGGAAAAGAAATCATAAGGAACTTATCAAAGTTGAACTATTTACATGTCAATATGGAAAAATGATAATAGTAACTTCCGAAACTTTTCTCAGTATGAGGATAGGCGAAGGGAATACAAATGTATATGTATATATACCTACACATATGTCTGTATAGGAGGGTATACATGCATACGAATACATATCTGAGCATGTGTGTATATGTGTTCATAGAGGGTACAGGATCAATTGAATAGGAAGGGATGATACTTTAAAAGGTGAAATTGTGAGGTGGGAGAGGATTAGAATGAGAGGAGACAGGGAGAGGCAGTATGGGGTTAATTATCTCACATAGAAGAGGCAAAGGATAATTGTTACAATGGAGGGGAAGAACAGGAAGGCAAAAGGGAAAGGGTCAACCTTATTCTCGTTGAATTTGGCTTAGGGAAGGAATGGCATAAACTCTAAACTGGGTATCTGGCCACACAGGAGAGTAGGGGAGATGAGGATGAGAGGTGGGATGACAGAGGGGAGGGCAGGGTTGCGGGGAGGATTGCTGGAAGTATACACTTCTGTAAAGGGACAGGGACAGAGTAGAGAATAGAACAAGGGGGGCGGGGTTGGATAGGAAGGAAGGACATATAATCAGTCTCTCACCATATGTTCACTGTGGAGATGTTCTGTGTAATTATATATGCACAGCCTGTATTGAACTGCTTGTCCTTCCAGCAGGGGTGGGTGATGAGGGAGGAACAGAAAGAATCTAGAATTTAAAGCTCTACAATCAAATGTTCATACAGATATATATACATATATATATAAATGTATAATATATATTATATATATATTATTATTATTATTAACTACATTCAACTGGGAATTAAGATATACAGGCACTGGGGTAGGGAGACCCATCCTGCCCTACCAGAAAGTTAGAGAGGTGATGGAGGAGGACATAGGAGAGAGCAGACTGGGGGAGGGGCTTTACAGTGGGATGGCTGTTTTGGGGTTGTGTGTGGGGGAAAGACGGGGAGAAAATTTGTAACTCAAAATCTCGTGGAAATGAATGATGTAAACAAGAAAATAAATAAAATAATTCAAAAAGAAAAAAAGAAAAAAGGAAAAAAATGGAAAGATTTGCATGAAATAATGAAGTGAAATGAGCAGAACCAAGAGAACACTGTATACAATAACAGCAATACTGTTCAAAGAATAACTGTGAATGACTAAGTTATTCTGAGTATTATTAACACTCAAATGAACTACAAAGGACCTAGCAAGGAAGATGCTTTCCACTTCCACAGAAATAAGTGATAAGAAGAAGTATTCACAGTATGGTTTTATACACGCACACACACACGTGTACATACACACAACATGTGTGTATGTAAATCTGTGACACATAGTGGCCTTCCTCTAGTGCAAGGGAGGGAAGGAGGGAGGGAGGAAGGAGACAGCTTAGAACCTTAAAAGTAACAGAAAAATAAATTAAATTAAAAAGCTGAAAACCCCATGGGTGGTACAGACCATGTTTTCATTACTCCGGCTCACGGACAGTTTATAATGCAGAAGAGATCCACAGACTTGGGAGGTGACTATTTGGTTAAGAAGACAGGCATGGAGTCAGGAAGCTGACTCTTCATGACCCCATTTTGAAGTTTTCTTAGCAAAGATACTGGAATGGTTTGCCATTTTCTTCTCCAGGTCATTTTACACATGAGGAAACTGAGGCGAATGGGTTTAAATGACTTGCCCAGGGTCACACAGCTAAGTAAGTATACGAGGCCAGATTTGAACTCAGTTCTTCCTGAGTCCAGGAGTGGTGGTCTATGCCACCCAGCTACCCCTGAAGTCAAGAAGAGCTAAGTTCAAAGCCCGCGTAAGACACTTTTTGTCTCTATGACTAGGCAACTCTCTACAATGTATCTCCTAGTTTAAAGATGGGTTGCAAGCTTCATTTGTCTTTCAAAGAGAACAATCACAGCTCTGTTTGTTAAGGATCTAAATTTGAAAGTCCTAGAGGACTCAGGAGCAAGAGAGGAGAGGACCTAGGGCAGAGCCTTTGGAGCTCCCTGCACTTGGGAGTGGGCATGGGGAAGAAGATGATCCTGCCCCAAAAAAGCTGGAGGAGAAGCAGGAAAAAGCAGTGCAAACTTGAGAAAGATCAAGGAAGGTGAAGGTTGACAAAAAGTCACTGGGGCAATCTAAGTGGTCATTTCCCAAAGTCACTGACCTTTTAAAAGTGCCAGAAGGCTGCAGAGGCCCGAGGAGAAAGTAGGGGTAGAGAGAGTAAGGTCAGTGAATAGAGACCACTCTAGGAACTTCCAGGGAAGGGGAAAGAGAGCAGAGAGAGGTAAGAAAGATAGAGAAAGAGGGAAAGAGAAGGTCAAGAAAACATTTAGGAATGGAGCATAGGAAATGAGGATAGGGGATCCCTGATCATGTTTGTGGACAGCAGAGAAGAAGCCAGTGGGTAAGGTGGAGCTGAAACATGAGAGGGAGGGTTTGACCCATGAATGCAGCAAACTCAAGGAGGGAATCAAGTGCACAAATTGAAGGGTAGCCTTGGGTAGTTGAAACTAGGGGTATGTTTTAAGGTATGGAGGAGGGGAGTCCAAGGGAGCTTCTGATGACATGCCTCAGTCTCCTCAGCAGAGGAGCTGAGGTCATTTATTGGGAGAGAAGAATGCAATAGGAGGGAACTGGTGGACAGAGGGGAGTTTTGGAATAACTTCTGTGCCATCACTGGAGGTCATGATGAGTGGAAAGTCTGTATTCACTGAGTCACAGAAGATGGAAGCAGTGAATGTAAGAAGGAGAAAACAGACACACATTATCTAGCATTAATATTAATAGAACTGTCACGAGGGCCTGTGTTTAAGTCTGGATTCTTTCACGTATTAGCTACGTGGCCTTATCTCAGTTCTCTTTTCTGTCAAATGGAGATAAACATGGGAGACTTCCTAAGACCAAGTTTCAGAAGAGTTGCTCATTTGTGCTGCTAGAGGAAGTTCCTCATACATGGGAGCTCCATATACATGAAACATATTACTATAGAACTATAAAGAGATATGTTGATATCTTGTTACATGCTTCATAGGGCTGGCACAAAATTCAATTATATGTGCACACATGTATGCATGGTACACATACCTGCACGTGATGTCGTATGAATATGTGTGTGTGGGGGGGGGGAAGGGGAAGGCACAGGAGAGAATGATTGACTGGGCAGGGATCCAGACAGGTGATTTAGAATCACAGATCACCAGGGAGGCATCAGCATCTGGCAGGTCTTTGTCAGCTGTGGGAACAGAAGGAATTAAGTAGGGCCAAGCTTGTACACTGATGTGGTCCCAAGGGAAGACCTCCTTAGTGATAGTGGAAGAGAAACGAGGTTTACTGCAGGGTTGTGGGGGCACAAGGCCTCTGCAAATCCTCTTCCCATAAGAACTGAGGTTTCTTATTCATTCTCTCAACCAATGTTGGGCACCTACAGTGGACAGAGTGCCAGGCCAGGAGTCAGGAAGACCAGAGTCCAAATTCAGTCTCAGACACTTACTAGCTGTGTGACCCTGGGCAAGTCACTTAACCTCTGCCTAAGTTTCCTCACCTGTAAAATGAGCTAGAGAAAGAAACGTCAAACCTCTCCAGTATCTTTGCCTCGAAAACCCCAAATGGGGTCAGACAACTGTAACGACTGAAGAGCAAAGACTACTAGACTTCTAAGGCTTGGTTACTGCGTTAGTGGGGATCCTCGCATGCTCTCTCCACCAATGCAGATCATGACCCTTTTCTGCCTCAGCAGACCATCTTTATGAATTTTCAATGAAAAATTAACCACTGATGGGCAATCTTGTGGTGATGAGCTGCTGAGCCTCTGAAGGCAGTAAGTTAGTGCGACTCCAAGTCCTCCAGGGAAGACTTTCATGCCTTATGCACAGTAACAGCAATACTGTACAATGATTGACTATGAGTTATTTAGCTCCCCTCAGCAATACAATGATCCAAGACACTTCTGAAGGACTCAGGATGAAACACGCATCCACTTCCAGCGAAAGAACGGAGCGAGCCGGAATGCTGACCCAAGCAGACTTTTTCTACTTCGTTTTTCTTCGGTTGTTTTGGTCTGTGTTTTCTTTCACAACATGACCAATATGGAAATGTTTTGCATGACCACATATGTTATGCAAATGTCCCAGTGGAGGGTAGAGAGTGAGAGAATTTGGAACTCTCAATTTTTCAAAGTGAGCATTAAAAATTATTTTTACATGTAATTGAGAAAAAAAATATTTTTTAAAACCCTCCCAAATCCTCCCAGCTTGTTCAGACCTGACAGAGCCTGCTGAAAGCCTGTGATCTCCTTCATATTATGATGAAGCAACAGAGGAAGTTTTGGGTGGATATGCAACAAACCCAGAAGGTCTTGAAGCTTTCCAGTACCTACTCCTGAAAGATCTGAGAGTCAGGAGATTCATGTTTTAGTCCTGCATGTGCTCTGCATGACCTTGGGCAAGTCACTGACCAGTTCTTTTTTGGCCTCAGCTTTCTTATTCATAAAACAAAGGTACTTTCCAAGATCTTTTCTCACCCTGAGAGTTTACAATTCCACAGTGCTTAAGTACAGGGATATTATGTTAAAGTCATTAATCCACTTTGGTTGCAGCAACTGCAGATTTCTGTCTCTTGGTGCTTGCAAAGGCCCTGGATCTTCAGAGTGCATGCACATTCTCATGCATTTCCAAAAGCTGCATGAGAAATCCTTGGCAGCCTTAAAGGCCTGGCCCAGGGGTGGGGAACCTGTGGTCATAGGTGGCCCTCTAGGTCCTTGGGTGCAGCCCTGCAAATGTATCCAAACTTCATAGAACAAATGCCCTTAATAAAAGGATTTATTCTATAACACTTGGACTCAGTCACAGCACCCAAGGACCTAGAAGGACATATGTGGCCTCGAGGCCACAGGTTCTCCACTCTCAGCCTGGCCTTTATATCCAGCAGTGCAGGGGTTAGGGTCAGTGCTAGGAAATATCTCAAAGTTTGTCTTGGGTGTTAGCAGCCTCCAAGCCCTTCAAGTTCCTAATCTCAGAGTTCCATCTCCCACCTCATATCAAAACCTGCTGTTGTGAAAGGTATATGGCATTCCTTTATACTTGCTTATAAATGGCCGCCTCCCCCATGTGCTTTTAATATGGATCAAAGCTAAAGATACCATGACAGTATTAGAAAGCAGGTACTGGAGTTCTGATTGGGGCAACAGGCCTTCACAGCCTGCTGGAACTCATGGTTTATTGAGATGTCTACTCTGCCTGGGCATAATGCCAATTTATACTTTACAAATATTTAACTATAATTTATAATTTATAAACTTATACTTTATACTTTGTAAATACTATAAGAGTATGTGCTTACAGCTGTAAGCCACTGAGAACAGTGGAAAGAACAGTGGACTCCAGAGTCAGAAGACCTAGTAGCATCTATTATTAGCCAATTTCTTCTTTATAAGACAAGGCATAATAATCTTTGCCCTACCTTCCTCATAGCCACTATAAAATGCTACTGTGTTTAATGGAGGTTATCACTGTTACTAATCTAAATAACAGGACGGTCCATAAACTCGGATTTTGGGTAAGATCTGTCTTACCTTCAGTTTCCATTCCACTCGCATGGTTAGCCAAATCTTCATTTTGCTGTATGAAAAAGCAAAACAAAGTCTATTAATTCAAATCCTGATAAAGATTTTTGCCTTTCATAGGCCAATCAACTAGACACAGAATTTCTGCTCAGTGCTGTACCTTCAGATAAGGGGCTACTCCAGGGGGGAACTCAATCCCTTCCTAGTCTTTCCAGCTACACTTCAAGTTCCCCTCTAAGGTCCCTGCCAGCTCTGAGCCCATGACAAAATGTATGATTTGTAAAATCACAAAAACATTCCTGATTCTGCCACTTATCAGCTACATGGCCTTACCTCAGTTTCCTTCTCTGCCAAATATGAATAAAACTACTGTATTCTCTAAGCCTCTCATTTCCAGAGCAACAGTTACTGATCTGTACGAACAGAAAGAGGTTGCTCCCACATGGGAGCTCCCTACACACTAATGAAGTCATGAGATGAAGGATATGATATAATAAATATTATTGTATTAGATATAATAGATATTACTGTAGGGCCACAGAGAGATGTCAGTATCTCTATACAGCTCATTACCTACCTCACAGGGTTGGGCGTTTACCAAGACCAGCTGCTATGCAGTGCATTGTGGGATACAAGGATAGAAAAAAATTGTCTTTATTCTTAAGGGGCAGTGGACAGGGGAGGGGAGAATATACAACATGGAGATAGACAATTGGGCACCATAACACATGATAATATGAAGACAGAGTATTATCAACTGGGGAGGCTTCAGAAGGAGGTAGACCCCATAGGAAGGTTGGTAGAGCCAAGGAAAGGGGAGCGTTGTGGGGCTGAGTTGGAGAGATAGGCTAGAGGCAGATCGCAGGGGCCTTTAAGACCACAATCAGTAGCGGGTATTTTATTTTGGAAAGCAAGAAGGAGCCCCCAAAGATCTTCAAAAAGCAAAATGACATGATTAGAGAAATGTAACCAACACACATGAAACTTGACAACTTCTTACCCTGGCATCAGTAGTGTCATTGTCATTAACATCGCCCTGTGAATACACGGATGTGGCCGACTTCTTGGTTCCACTCTTTGTACTACTTTGAGAAGGCTGAACAGAGAGTGTTGCATGCCCTGAAGATACCAAAGAGAAATCCTATAAAATTTCAACAAATTAGAATATGGAGAGAAAGCCAAGAAGAATGGAAATCCTATTATTTTTCTAGTTGTCTGAAAGACCGTTATAAGTATCTGTCAGACTGACCAGAGGAGAAGAGGGTTCAAAGGAGTACCAACAGGAGTTCCTGCCCTCATGAGTTCAACCCAGAGGACTTTTTCTGAGACTTTTCTGCCATCTGCTCTTTGGGTTATGGTGTACAAACTGAACACATTCTAGCAATGTCATTCTGTTGTTCAAAGCATGTTGGGATGTTTGAAATAAGACTGTAATATATGAGATAGGGAGAGGGATGGATTTGGAAATTTCTCTGGTCTAGGGAACTCTTTCTTCCATTGCAAGTTGGCACCTTCGAGTCTTAGAGAGTAGTTTAGAGCAGTGTTTCTTAAACTGTAGGTCTTGACCACTGACCCACAGTATAAGAGGTGTCGAAGGGGTTGTGAGCAGAAAAGTTTAAGAAGCCCTGGCCTTGAGCACTGAGAGATTGCTACCCGGGCCACATGTGACAGGCAGGGCTTGCATCAAGGTCTCCTTGGCTATTTACCATGCCATACTACTTCACATTGACTCCTACTAATATGTGAATATGGGAAAGTTACCATTCCATTATATTCGGAAGAATTTAGGGCTTGATTATAGAAACTGGCCCAACATTGTTCTAAGAGAGATTTAGTAAAAACAGGCTACTTAACCATAAGAAGGCAAAATATTCAAATGTGTTTTGTTTTGGCTATTTAGTCTAAGGAAAAAAGGAATGAGGAGAAAATCAGGTTGAGCCAGATTCCTTCCTAAATTCTGCCCCTGGGTATGCTACAGTGTCCTAGTCTGTCCATTGAGAATACAGTTTGGTAATGCAACTGTCCTGGGCTCAAGATGCTAGAAACACTAGCAAACACATAAAGCTTTAGTGTTTACAGCCTACTTTCTATATTTTATCTCACTGGACTGTCACAGTAACCCTATGAAACAGGATCGTTCAGTGCTAGGGACAGAGGCATTTTAGAGATCTGGAGTCCAATCCCCTCATTTGACAAAGGAGGAAACTGAAGGCCAGAGGAGGTGTGGGATTTGCCCAAGATCACACAGGTAACAAGTGGCAGAGGCAAGCCTTGAACTCAGGTCTTCTGATTCCGAACCCACTATTCTTTCTTGTAGGCCATGCTTCTCTTATCTTCCATTTTACAGATGAGATAACTGAGCAAGGTAGCATCTCACTTTTACAGAAGAGGAAACCTGGGCCCAGGGAGGGAGAAGAACTTGCCTGAGATGACTGAGCTGAGATTTGCTCCTATGTCTCTGACTCTTTGCTCAGTGCTCTACTCTATACCAGTCTGTCTTAAGACAGGCTCAGAACTCAGAAGCTATGTTTTTATGACATGAGCGGAAAGGAGAAAAGCCAAGGGAAAGGTGGGTTCAGTAAGAAAAGAAAATAGGTGGTGATGAGGTGCCTTTTGTATGGGATCTTTTCTCCCAGCTCCAACCCGAGAACAGAGAATGGTGACAGCTAAGGAAAGAACAGAGAAATGGTGCATTTCTTCCAGATTCATTTACGATGATAAAATCAAAGATTTTAGACGTACTAGGGACTTTAGAGATAATTTGGTCCACTGGCCTTCTCCTACCCTAAAAGTTTAACAACTGAGAAAACTGTGGCCAAGAGCCTATGTGACTCCTCCAAAGTCATACAGCTAGTAAGTGGTAGCCAGGATTTGAAACCATCTTGTCTGAGTAAAACCAGTGATTTTTCCAACACACCATTTTCTACTACATTATTTATAGGGGACCTAACCCAGGGTAGAGTAAGAAGGTAATTATAGCAGTTCAGGGAGCAAAAGGACATTTCTGGATATAAAGTGCTAAAGAATCAAAATAAAATCCTGTTTGATCACAGAGCTTATCAACAGAAATGACCACTTAGTGTGGTAGTGAGAGCATGGTGCTGATAGGGAACCTGTGCTCTGCTCCCTACCAGGGTTACTGCCTGGCTGTGTGACTTTGGACAAGTCAATGCCCCTCCCTGGGGTGTGTCTGCCTCTATAAAATGATGGAGCTGGATCAGATCATCTCCAAGGTCCCTTCCATCTCGAATGTCATTTGATTTGGGGATCTGATGGTAGGAAAAGAGAAGAATGGTGTTAAGCTCCAACAAGGAAATCTGGTTGACTACAGCATAGAGAAGAACAGGAAATAAATTGGAGAGCCTGGGTCAGCTAGAATGACAAGAGAGGGCCAAATCAAAAGGTATTTTTTTCCCTAAATGAACATTTAAAAGGCCATTGGGTTTTTCATCATGGTGAACCCTGGTTGAGATTTTGGCTTGGCTATTTCCCTCTATGACCTTGGACAGATCCAAAAGTTTCAGTTCCTTCTTCTGTAATATGAGGGGGGAGGGCTAGATGAAAGGCTTCTCAGGTCTTCTTCAGATCTAACATTCTATGATTCTAATTAATTTGTATTCAAATGCCACTTGCAAAAAGGACCACTTTGGGAGACAGTGCCATCTTGATTCCATAAATGGATTTTGTTCTACAAATATGGTAGACTTCTATGAGCGCTTCTCTTCAAATCTGTGAATTATTCACATAATCAAAAATATCCACATGAAATTCTCATAAAGTCAGTGAGGATATGAAATTCTTTTTAAAACATGGCTGAAAGAGTTTTACTGACCTGGGAAAATAAGCTTTTAAAAATTTAATTGAGGATTTTCTTTTAACCATTTGGCGACTTACATATCTTTTGCAAAAATGTGAACAAAAACTTTCCCTCAGAAATAGGAAAGAAAGGATGGTTGAGGCATTATAAAAGAGCCTTCAGTTGGGACCCAAGAGATGAGCCTTGGAATTCCAACTCCAGTACTTTATTAACTGTGTGACCTTGAGGAAGTCACTGTTCCTTTGAGCCGTGGTACCATTATTTGTGAAATGGACATGGTATTTGCATTACTTGCCTCTCAGGGCAGCTAGAAGAATTCAGTGAGATGAGTGGTGGCTGTGAAACCACTTTGTAAACTCTAAAGCACTATGTGTATGCTATATTGTACTAATTATACATATAAAACATATACATAGTTATATATAGTTTATAGCATATATCATTATTATGTAGTATTCTTGTAGTGTATGTATATGTATATGTGTATATATGTGTGTGTGCATATATATATATATATATATGTATATATGTGTGTGTGTGTATTCAAGATATTTTAATTACTTTTAAATCCTCGAGACGTTTTCTGTTCAGGCTTTGTGGAGTTTTCTTTCTTTTTCTTTTTCTTCTTTGGTGAAATAGCTTATAGAAAGATAATGAGAAAAGTTCTTTTTCAGTGGTGAAGGCCAAGTCATGCATTCTCTAGTCTCCTTTTATACCCAAGTGAACACCGACTATATTGAAATGCCCATAGTGAGCGGTAGGGAAAGGGAAAAACAAAGCCAGAGCCAGAGAGTAAAGGAGAGAGAAGGAAAAGCACCAGAGAGAGGAGGGACTGACAGAGAGACAGAGAGACAGAGAGATAGATCA
This sequence comes from Pseudocheirus occidentalis, assembly GCA_028646575.1. NCBI lineage: Eukaryota > Metazoa > Chordata > Mammalia > Diprotodontia > Pseudocheiridae > Pseudocheirus > Pseudocheirus occidentalis. The sequence continues at coordinate 177,296 of CM053600.1, forward strand.
GGAGAGACAAGAAGGTGAGAGGGAGAGAAAACGAGAGAAGGAGAAAGAGAAGGAGAGATGTAAAGAGCCAAAGGGAGAATGAGACACACAAGGAGAAAGAGGCAGAAGGAGAAACACTCAGTGAGAGATAAAGTAAGGAAACAGGAGAGAGAGTCAAACAGGCTGAGAGACAAAGTAGAGAAGGGGGGATGGAGGAGGAGGGAGAGATAGAAAGCTTGAGAACCAGAGGAAGAGATAAGAGTAATACAGAGAGACAGAATGAGGGAGCAAGATGAAAAGAGACAGAATGGAAGCCATCAGAGAGCAGACAGAAAGAGAAATACAGGAGAGAACAAGAAAAGGAAAGGAGGGATGCAAGGAGTAAGAGAAAAGTGAGAGAACGAGAAAAAGGAGAGAGAGAATACGAGAGGGGGAGTGAGAGGGGGATGTCCGGAGGGAGGGGGAGAGAGAGAAGAAAAGAAAGGAGCCATGAGAGGCCCGGAGGATGAACAGCTACCTTCTCCTCTTATCTCCTCGCTTTCAAAGTACGTCCCGTCTCCTTTACACTGCGACGCTGTCTTCTCAGTTTCTTGTTTTCTTAAGCCTCCCCCCTGCATTTTCTGCAAGTGATAGGCCATTTTTTTCTCAAGAAGTGCTTGTTTCTAAAATGTTTAAGAAAACACATGTTTAGGGTCATTTTTCCTCTTGTATGATGCAAAATACCTTTTGTCAAAAGATGTTCAATATGCTTTTGTTCCCGAATTTCCTACACTCCACCTAGGGCAAAGCCAACTGTTGCATGCTGGCTACGTAGGAAAGCGTTTCCCCTTTTGATTCAACATGGATAAAAATACAAGTAACAGCCAGATGGACTCAAGTGGCTTGGACCAAGACCACTCAGGTCTTTGGAATCTGAGAGCTGAGATTTGAACTCAGGTCTTCTTACATAAAGGCCACACTGCCTTGTCATCTGCCCTGGGTCCATCGTGTAAGCAGCGCTAAGACTAATGCAGGACCAGGTCATACTTGTACGGTCCCACCAGAATGGAATGCATGCTCTAGGGCTGCTCTGGGACACGGATTGGGAAGAGATTGGCTTCCGGAGGTGGCAGGGGCCACGATGAGCATGTCAAGTCTTCCCCTTTTCCTTCCTCCTTTGCTCTGAAAATGATTTAAAGCAGGGGATCTTAATCTGGGTCTGTGAACTTTTGTTTTCCCAATGACTTTTGATAACTGTATTTTAATAAAATCAATCTCCTTCAAAACCCTGCATGTTTTCTTTTATGCATTTACAAACACGGTTCTGAAAAGGGTTCTAACTCTGACACCAGAAAGGGTCAAAGTCCCCAATTTAAACAAATGCCAATGGCTCCTCTGGAGCTGTGGCCCTCATCTGTTTGTTCCTTTTCTCTGGAAATATTTTATAGTAACATTTAACATTGTCCTTCATTCTGGAAGAGGATCAGTGACATCAGGAGGGTAACAGCTTGGCTCATGGGTGAGGCAGGGCTCTCTCCTCCGGAGTCAACCAGAACAACTCGAGATGGCCCCCTGCTGCTAATCAATGTTTATTGGATGGCATCTATTGACTGGGAAGTCATATATTACTTGCAGGCAATGTGGCATAATGCAAAGAATTCTGGATCTGGACTCAGGAGCCCCAAGTTTAAATCTTGGCTCTCACAGTGAATAATTGACCATGTGATCTGGTTGCTTTCCCTCACTAAGCCTCAGTTTTATATCTGTAAAATGGGGATCATAATGCTTTGGGCCTAAGAAAAGCAGGTGAGTTATTTCCTCTCTACTCTTTTCAGATTCTGATGACTGTGCACATAATTCACTGACATATGGGAAAGTACAAAGTAATCCTCTTTCAGTGGGTGGTAGTGCCAGGAGGGGAACCCTGAGACAGAGAGTGAGTATTAGCACATGTTATCCATATGCCAGTCAGGTCTAGCGACTGCCCGTCTTTGGGGATGATGGGCCCTGGTCAAGCCCATATAGCCAAAGGGGCTTATCTGTGGTGAGTCACCTTCCCTCAGTACCTTTCTGTCACTCTCCTCTCGATTTTTCCTTCGCTGTTCCTCCACTCGAGCTTCTCTTTTAACGTCTTCTCCAATTCTAGTCAAAAGTAACATCTCCTTTGTTTTCCATTCCTAGAGAGCAGAATGAAACATATGCATGAAACAGCCTTTCAGTTTTCACTACAACTGTGTTTTTGCAGCATGGTTCCCCCCTTGCCTGCCCCACCCTCCACTGCGCTAAGGGATATCAGCTTAGCACAAAGGAGCTCACCCAGTGAGTGTGGAAGAGAGACTGTCTCCCACACTTCTGTCCACTGGGGACCTTCCAGTGGTCCAGCTGTGTATGGATGCATTTAAAGGGACTCAGGGTGAAAGCAACTCATCACTAGCAGCTCAGGCTGTCAGCAATAGGGAGTCTGTGCCCAGGCCCAAGGAAGGCTGAACCTCAAAACCTAATAAGAGGTAGAGGGAGTGGGTTTTCTCTTCCACACCCAGGAGGGCCTATGGTCAATGATCTTTTTTGTTTTTTTGCTTTTTTTTTTTTGGAGGGGGGAAAGCAGGGCAATGAGCATTAAGTGACTTGCACACAAGGTCACACAGCTAGTTTTTTGTATAAAGTGTCTGAGGGCAGATTTGAACTCAGGTCCTCCTGACTCCAGGGCCAGTGCTAGCCTCCCCCAATAGATAAATGAGTTGAATTGGTCACAATTAGCCTAATGCTTTGCATCTAGTAAGCACTTCATTTCCTATGTGTATTTTAGGAGAAGGGAGGAAAAGTACCATTTAAAAATGTGACATTGCTCTGTATTTCAGGGGAGTTGGGAAGACGAGCAGAGTAGAAATGACTGTTCTAACCTCAGAAAGCCCCCATGAGGCACACCTGTAGAGCACAGACTTACACTCTGCTTTTATTCATTCCTAGACTCCAGTCTCCTGCCTCTATAGCCTCCCAGGGTGGGGCGGGAGGGAAGGAGAAGTCAAATGGAACAATCATTAACTCCGAAGAGGAGGGGGCAAAGCTAAGAGTGTTTGAGAATTAGTAAATACCTTCAATGTACAATGGACTGTGTTAGGCTATCCATGAGCAAAGAAGGCATCATCTCTGCCCTCAAAGAGCCCCCCTACAGTCTAGGAGGGGAGCTAAAGCCGTGTACAAGAATACAAAGTCAAAGGTGACAGAAGGTGATCACAAGGACTCATATCCGGGCCTTCTCCCAGCATCCCTTGCATGTGCCCCATCTCTCTAGATGCACTGCCACTGCCATGGGTCCCTTCAATAGCATTTGCTTGGATTAGCACAGTAGCCAACAGGTTTTACTTAGTCTCTCTTCCCCCCTTCCTCCATATTCTTATGCATCCATCTGGCTGTCATTCTGCTCAAAATTCTTTCTGGGTCTCTTTATGCGTCTGCCAGGCAAAGTTCCAACATCTCGTCCCATCCACCAAGACTCCTCCCCCCAGCCCTGGCCGCCATCTGGTGCCACCATTTCCGTTCCAGTCGTATCTCCCTTGGCATCCTCTTCACCTTTCCATGAGCGCTGAGCATGCCCTGTGTGCCCCTGCCTCTGGGCCTCTTCACACCATCCATCCTACATGCAGTGCCTTTCCCTGACTGGTTAGCTTTAAACCCTAACTCAAATGTTGTCCCCTCTGCGAATCTATTAGTGACCTTTCCCCTCAGATCTCACACTTATCATGGATCATTTTATATTGTAGATATCTGTCTCATGCCCCTACTAGACTATAAGCTCCATGAGGGAGGGACAGGTGCCTCAGATTCCATCTAGTCTTACTCTTTCATTTTACAGGGTGAAGAAACTGCAGCCTAGGAAGGGGAAATGATCTGCCCAAGAAGAAGTAGGACTGGACTGGGACTGGGTCCTCTGGCTTCAGGGCCAGTGCTCTCTGCACTGTGATGTGACCCTTACTCTTTTCACTCCCTAGGGTCTATCACAATGCTCTTCATGGGAAGCTGGTCCCTATTTTCAGTACCTCTTCAATCTTGTTCCGAAGATGGAGTTTTCTCCTCGTGTGCTCCCTCTGTCTTTTCTCTTCCTCATTCATCCGCATGAGGTGCCGCTCTTGAGCAGACCGTTTAAACTTCTCCAGCTCCCTGCTGATCATATCTAAATATCTTTGGGCACAAACACAAGTGAGGAAATAAAGGTCAGAGGGGCATCTAACAGGGCAGCGTTTCAGAGTCAACGGTGCCAGCCCTACCCATCTCATTAGTCGGCTTCTGCTCCCTAAATGAACAGAAACATACAAGTAACACTTATATGGTTCTCTTTCTTGTCCTTTTTATATATTTTCATGCTTGCATTTACTGACTATTAAGTTCACAACAAGTTTTTTTTAAAGAAAAGAACATAGACCAGGTTTCATGACTCTGCTAATACCTCACCAACCCTGTCCGGCTTTTGATGTTGTCCATGGCACAGACCTGAAACAATGGAACTGGAGCCCTACCTGTGTCTTATTAAACGCTCTTGGTCCTGAATAGACCGTGTGCCTTCCTGTAAGAGCCACTCTCTGAACTGTGCAGTGTCTCTGCTGTCTGGGATCTGGTTGTGTTCCTGGAGTCTGGTGACTTGCTTTTCAAGCATTTTCTGAAAAGAAACAGAATGATGGGTTAAGAATTTCCTATGTGACAGACATATGTGCCATTTGTTGTTAAGTCTACTTATATTTGGGTTTGAGAGAGAAAAACTGCATCCCATTTATGGCTAAGAGGTCAATCGTCCTACATTCTGACTCAAATGACCCAAAGGGATATCCTTGTCTCTCAGGACACCAAAGCCAAATGTCTCTATCCAGGCTGAAAACCTGAGCCCTTTAAACTGAGCTCTAAAGGTGGCAGAGAAGGAGGACAGGAGAAAAGACAAGAAATTGGGACATTTCCCCACTCTGGGAACACTGCTCTTTATGGTCGGCTTCCATACTACAGAGAAGTCCCTCTCATTTTCACCCAACTTTATTGACCCTAGAAGGGAACAAGGTATATGTGTATTCAACACACATGCACACACGCACAAACACATACATGTACACACATACATATAAACACACACAATATAGCAACTAGTGTGGAATGGCTGGAAAGCTAGAAAGGGAGGGCAGTACCAGGCCACACAAGGGTGTCACGAAGATGACCTTTAGGTGGGAGCAAGCATTGCACTGCTGAAGGATTTGGAGCAGAGGAGTGCCATGGTCAGATCTCAGCAAAGAATGCCATCTTGAAGTAGTGTAAAGGATGGTTCAAAGTGGGGATGGAATGAAGACAGGAAAACCTGTTGGGAGGCTACTGCAATGGTACATGGGGGTGCCAATAAGGCTTTATACTGGGGTGGTAGCTGTGAGACTAGACTAAAAGGCAGATGCGAGAGGTTAACGAAAGAACAAAGCAAAAGTTACCCTGGGAGACTGGGTTAATGGTGGAACAAAGCTGAAATGAAAAGCAGGTTGTGAGAGAAACATGGAATTCAAACCCCACATGGAAGGTAGCAGAATTAGTGGGTATCTGTCTAACTTGAGCTTCACAACCTTTTTCTGGGACCCCTTTGGCAGTGAGCTTGGTGAAAGCTATGGGTCCCTTCTCAGAATTGTATTTTTTAAGTTCATAAAATACACAGGGGTACAAAGGAGCCAATTTTATTGAAATACAGTTATATGACTGTCTAGAATTGTACTGGAGTCCAGTTATGGAACACGGGGATTTCTAGGAGGAGAGACAGAAAGGCACCTGGAGATAGAGGTCAGGGCTGCGGATATTTGGGAGTGGGCTACAGGGAGGTCATAGGTGAAGCCATAAGGGACAGAGTCTATGAAGACAAAAGAATCAAAGAAAGAACCTTGGGAGAAACAATAATAACAATAAAGCAGCGGCTCTCAACCTGGGGGTCACGTCCCCTTTGGGGGGTCAAATGACCCTTTCACAGGGGTCACAGGGGTCGCCTAAGACCATCAGAAAACACACATTTCTGATGGTCTTAGGAACCAAGACACAGCTCTTCTATCTGTCTCCAGGTGGGTCCGCCCACATGCAGATACACCCACATAGGAGTATTAAAGAGTCGCAGCATTAGGAAGGTTGAGAACCACTCCAATAAAAGGACTGGGCAGAAAACCAGGGAGAGTGAGGTATCACAGTAAACTTCCTCCCAAAGTCTCCCAAGAATAATTTCTTAAAGACCAAAGAAAAAATTAATTTAGATGTTTTACTTACTTGTTCTTTTATATAATTTCTTTCAAAGTCTAATTTGAGGCTTGTTAGATACTGTCGGTATTTATTAAACTCTTTCAAAGTGCACACAATCTAAAGAAGAAAATAGAGAAATACATTAGGGGAGGCTAGGTGGCACAGCGAGTAGAGCATTGGCCCTGGAGTCAGGAGGACCTGAGTTCAAATCCGGCCTCAAACACTTGACACAAAAAGTAGCCGTATGACACTGAAGTTCCAGTGGGGACTGATGTACCCAACCTAGAAGGGGAACTGCTTATTTGGATCAAGAAGAAGAAATGAGTCACTGAAGTTGAGATGCTGGCTTAGTCATTTCTCAGTCATGTCTGACTCTCTGTGACGCCTTTTGGGGCTGTCTGGGCAAAGATCCTGGGGTGACTCGCCATTTCCTTTTCCAGTTCAGAAATTGAGAAGAGCAGGGTGAAGTGACTTGCCCAGTTTTTTTTTAATCAAGCTAATCTCTATCTCTGGCACTTCCATTCCACTCCTTGATCTCAGGGAAGCTCTCGGGGACTAGGAAGAATAAGTCTAATTATTCCTTTTGGTAATAACCCTTCAAAGATTTTAAGATGGTGAGCTTTTCCCTTGGCACTGTCTCCCTCCATTAAGTATACTCTTTTCTAGCTTTAATTGATTGAGATTACGGAAGGTAATGTAAGAAACATGAAGTAATCTCAGAGACAACAGGTCAGGATTTGTCTGGTTTCTCCTGACCCAAACACTGGGGGGTAATACATGTAGTCACTCACTAGGTACTTACTACCCAACTGAGTGTCAAGTGTCAACCATGTCGATAAAACATTTACGTGACTAAAAAAAAAAAACTACCCACTTTGTTATTGTTGGTGATGTAACCTCCTTTCTTCAGTCGCTTCAAGATGTCTTTACGCTTGTAGTAGGCACCTAAATGAGGATCGTGCAGACTTTGGTATTTGGTTTCCAGCAGTCGACTGTAAGGATCATTCACGTTAAAACTGTAGGATGGCTGAAAAAGCTGGAATCAGAGTTAGAAATATTAGGGCCAGATTAGTGAAATGACATTTTGAATTAAGAGCATTACTGAAATGACATGTGCTGAGAATAAAGCAGGCAACCCAAAGACCTCAGAACTGGGATCAATGCAGTGAGTGGGGACTGTTGGTGAAGCCTGTCTTCCACCCCTCAGGCAGTCATTTCTGGACGTCACCATTGTGATTTGTTTATAAGGAAGGGACCTACCAGGAGAAAGTGAGAGACAGTGATATTGAAAATGAGGAAGAACCCTTTTCTGCTTCTTTTCCCTTCTCTCTCCCCACAAAGCTTCTTTCTCCTTATGTAATCAGCATCACCACACACTGAACACTGACCAATGAGGAAAATGGGAGAAGAGAGAGAGAGTACAGAAGAGGAAAGCTAGGTAATTACTGACCTCTTTCCTGTTCTCCACTCTGCCTCACCACTGTGGGAAAGGATGAGGGGTTACCCTTGTTATACCTTCACAATCTGAGAATGAACAATAGCCTACAGAGTGCCCTGTGGTTCACAAATACAACATCCGGGAAAACAGAAAGAATAAAAGACCACTGCCATTGTCATGAATCAAAGATTGACCCTGGAATCCCATCTAGAGCAGGACCATCATCCTGTCCTTCACACCTGCTGCCATGAGATCACACTAGTACCCAGTGGCTTTCCATGTGCTGAAGGACTACTCATAGACAGTATTGCACAGGAAGAAAGCACATGCTCTTTTTCTCTCTATCTCTCCCCTTTTCTGTCTCTTTCCTTCTATTTTTATCTCACTCCTCTTTCTCCTCCTTCTCTCTCTCTCTTTCTCTCTCTCTCTCGCACTTGTCTCTGTATCTCTTTCTGTCTCCTGTCTCTCCTTTTGTTTGTCACACCCTTCCTTTCTCTGTCTCTCCTGTCTCTTTTCATCACTGTCTCTCTCCTTGTCTCTCCCTTTCTTTTTCTCTCTTTCTTCCCTTTTCTGTTATTCTCCTTCTGTCTTTCCTTCTGTCTCCTCCCTTTCCTTCTCTCTTTTTCCTTCTCTCTTGTCACTCAATTTTTCTGTCTGTTTCATATCTCTGTCTCTCATTCTTTTTCTATCTTTGTCTCTCCTCAGTCCCTTCTTTTTCTCCTTCTGTATCTCCTTTCTCTCTCTCCTTCTCTCTCTTCCTTGTCTCTCACATTCTGTCTCTTTCCTTTATCTCTATTTCCCCCTCTCCGTCCCAGTCTGTCTTTCCTCCTGTCTCTCCTTTCTTTTGTCTCTCCTTCTGTCTCCTCTCTCCATGTCTGTCTGCCTCTTCCTCTCTCCTCTCTTTGTCCTTTTCTGTCTCTCCCATTTCTTTCTCTCCTTTTCTCCTTCTCTCTCTCCTTTTCTGTCCCTGTCTCTTTCTTTTCTCCTCTCTATCTTCTGTTGTTTTCCTTCTGTCTCTTTCTCTGTCTTTCTGTGTCTATGTCCTGTCTCTCTTACTCTTACACACACACGCACACACACAACTAAAGATCAAACCTTCAAGTGAATGATACCCATGTTTACATCAAAAACCACCACGTAAATGCTACTATCATTCTGTCAACTTTCTAGGAAGGCTATGATTTATTTTCTGGTCCCACTTGTAAATTAGCCTATTACTAAATGATGGGGTTTATTTTCACTAGCAGGGTGGTGGCTGTAGGTCAGAGAAGTTCCTTGTTGGGAGAAGGACAGACAGAATGAGGAGTGAGCTTTCAGGTTCTTTGCCCTTGCTCGCCCAGGTCCAGCAGTGGCAGCGGCAGCAGCAATCGGACCATGGAAGATACAGTAAAGGGGCAGCCCTTGCCCATCCATCCCATTTTCTGTATACCTGGAAGCTTAGGGCCCAGTGATGGCAGGCACAGAAGCAGCTACCCAACATCTAAGATAAGAGGGAAGGGGTGGGATAAAGTTGTAATTTCTAAAGCATCTGGCTTTGTTTTTAGATTTCCTTAGTTGAGTTTCTGGTCCATTGGTTGGCAACAGCCCCCAATTCACTATCAAACTTTCTCTGAAAAAAAGAGGGGAGATCATTGAGGGCTATAGGCTCATTCACAAATGAGAAATGATATGAATTACAAGTCACTCTTGGGAAGAAAACAATAATAGAGCAGTTTGCTGATAGATCGCTCATTTACTTAGTACAACACATTGGTTGTGACGAGGACACATCGCGGCTTAAGACTAACGACTAATGTCCTGTCAATATGGCGCAGCTATGGACAGATCCATCAAATTAGGATCACCAGCTACACGGCAGCTGTTTCCTTGAACTGAGCGAGGTCTCCTGACTTTATTACCGTTGGTCATTATTGCCGGACGCTCCCGGCTTTGACTTCCAATCACTCACGTTTCTAAAGCGCTTTAAAGTTTACAAATCTCTTTCCCCACAGTAACACTGTACAACAAGCGCTACATTGTGACCTTATCATATGATATTGTTACTGTATCACTCTGACGGCATTATTATCACTATATCACCTTCTAGATGAAGACCATGAGCCCCAGAAGGGATACATGATTTACTAAGGTTCTATAGAAAATGTCCAAACTGGAATCTGAAGGCGAGTTCCATCAGCCACATGCCAGTCCAGGGGTTCTCAGCCTTCCTTTACTGCTCCTTGCATGTGGGCAGACCCGCCCGGAGACCCATAGAGGAGCCGTGTCTCGGTTCCTAAGACCATCTGAAATGTGTGTTTTCTGATGGTCTTAGGCAACCCCGTTCCACCCCCAAAGGGGTCGCGACCCACAGGTTGAGAACCGCTGTGCTAGTCTGAGACAACTGAGGATGTTTCCTGTTGTTCAACCCTAAGTTTCATTGCGATTGACTTTAAATCAAGACCGTTACGAATAGCCAATGCGGGACTCTTTTCTGTGACGTGCACATAAAGTGCTCCATGGATGGCAAAGGGTGATCTAAGTGTAAACTAAGGACCACTGGGTGGGCCAGTGGGAAGAACCTGGGCTGAGCATCAGAACCCTTTGTTCTTCATTCTCATTCTTTCACTGACCTCAGACACTCTTTTAGAGCCAGCAGAAAGAGCGTTGGATTTGCAGTTAGATTCGGATAGCTTTGGATCCTGTGATACCAGGACAGTTACCCCATTCTCTGAGCCTGGGAAACTCCTTACCTTATGAGTTTATGGAAGAAAAGGGCTTTGTAAACTTTAAGAGAAATGGTGATTACCATTTAGTCCAGTCCCTTCCTTTTATGGATGGGGAACCTAAGGCTCGGAGAAGTTAGGTCACAGAGATAGCAGGTAGGAAGCTAGGACAGACAAACCGGTCCCTCTACAATAAACCATAGCTAACAAAGACGCGAGGGTCACAGGGCACTCTATGAACATTATCTTGGTGTGAAGTGCATAGATAAGGTTAGGGCCTTGAGACGCCCTGGAGGTTTTATAAGAACAGTCCCCCCATTTTGTGACAGTAGCTGAAGATGGTGATTGTAAGTCTGCCTATGGCATTTAGCAGTCATATTGCGCATGAGCTCTATTTATTGTACACGAGCTTTAAGGGTTACAAAGTGCTTTATCTCATTTGAATCTCAGGACAATCCTCAGGAGGAGATGCTATCACTATTTCTGTTTTACAGACAGGAAAACTGAATTTCAGAGAATAACATGTTCAGGGTCAAGAAATTATGAAGTATTTGAGGTGGGACTCAAATTTGGATCTTTCTTACCTGGAAGAAAAAAAGATTTTCTGTAAAACTTAAATTAATTAATGAGGTCTGAAGAAATAAAGCATTAAATGTATATGATTCTTTGAATTCCATGAGTTTAGAAGAGGCTTTACTGGAAATAGAGCTTACATAGGTTTCCCAAAATGCTAAAGAAACCACCACAGAGGGTCCTCCTTGACTGCACTACATGAGACACCCCCCCCCCCAACTGCTACGTGGGATTTTGCTTTTCAGTGTGAGCTGGGTGGCATGGCTGGTAAGGAGGGATCCCATGACTGGCATAGAATCTCCGGAATGAACAGCAAGGGAAAGGGGTTAGGAAAGTGTCTGTTTACCATTATTTCTAGAAATGATTTTACCTTTTCACTTAAATGTGTAGTGTAGAATAAGGTATTACTTCCTGGGATCAGGGGCAGCTTGACGCCAAGAGGTAGATCCAATAGTTGAGCAGCCCCCACTCCTGAAAACTGCATTTTGTGGGAGCCCTGTAAGAACAGAATTGCATGGCTTCAGTCTTAGTGGATAGTTTGTGGAAGAAATGGCACACTTGGCACTTCAGTGGGCTCCCAGCCCTGAATGCATCATGGTATCAGTGCACACATGTACCATCGAGTCTCAGGAAGAGCAAAGAGGGCATGGAGCGCAACCTCTCTTTCTATAGAAACCTCTGTAGGAGGTTTCAGATGGTCTTAGGAACCGAGACACAGCTCCTCTATGGGTCTCCGGGCGGGTCTGCCCACATGCAAGGAGCAGTAAAGGAAGGCTGAGAACCCCTGGACTGGCATGTGGCTGATGGAACTCGCCTTCAGATTCCAGTTTGGACATTTTCTATAGAAAGAGAGGTTGTAGGAATCCCTTTTACTGGCAGTGGGGTTGGGGGGGAGCAGGAGGAGGGCAGCCTGGGCTCGTTAGGAACCACGCCTCCTATAGTATGAATGGGGGGATCCTGTCACTGGTGAGGGCTGTCCCTGCACAGCCCCCTTGTCCACTCTGTGTCATCCCCACCACTTCTCCTTGAGTATCTCCAACCCCAGAGGCAGCCCATTCTAACTCCTCCTCATCACAAGTTTTCAAATGCAGCTGGTCTGGCTGGGGTAAGGCCCTGGAAGTGGTTCATGAGATGAGCAGGGAATCCTAGCCTTGGACTAGCCTCTACAGTCAATACCAGAATGTTGCCAAATAACTAGAAACGTGGTCCTCCTGACTTAGTTATCTTAGCAGGAGATCGGGGGCGAGGGGATGTGTTGTTTTCTCTGGTCTTCTTCTATTTATTTGGGCAGGGTCTGATTACTGCCCAGGATGAAAAATCTAATTACACATCTGGTGACATCTCTGACTGAACATATTCTTCTTCAGTCCCGTCCTATGGGCCATACAGGGGTTTTCTTGGCAAAGATACTGGAGTGGTTTGCCATTTCTTTCTCCAGCAGATTAAGACAAACAGAGGTTAAGTGACCTGCCCAGGGCCACGCAGCTAGTAAGGGTCCGAAGCCAGATCTGAACTCAGGTTTTCCTAACTCCAGGCCCAGAGTGCTCTATCCACTGAGTTGCCTAGCTGCCTCTTGTTGGACATGACAGTATTCTACAGGGCAATGACACATGTAGCCCACACAGGGAATTATAATCTAAGATGGGAATACTGAAGCTTTGCTCTTTTTTCCCCTTTCTTTGTAGGTCCAACTCCTAGCTAAGGAGCCTCCCCAACCAGGATCCATCCACAGACATCAATATTCGTCTGGTTGAAGAGTTCCACTCGGGTGGGACTGCCCAGGGCAGGGCAGGCCAGGCCAGGCCAGCCCGCGTGTGGACAGCTCAATGTGTTCAGAAGTTTGGTTCTACAATGAGTCAGAATCTGACTCTGCCACTTTTCCTCATTTTTCCCAGTTCCGTCCTCTCGGGCCAGGTTGTACGGATCGAATCTCTTCTCCATGGCAGCCCTGCAATCATCTCTTCCACTTAAGACTGTTCTCTTTCTCTACTCCAACCACCCCCAGACCCTTCAAGCTCGCCTCATCTGGCAGAGTTTCCTGAAAAGCTCCAATAACGCAGGACCTGCTGTTCCATTTATAGATAGCTCTGACTGTGTGCTACACTCGTCTTCTCTAGTGGGAATGTAGTCACTAGAACTGGAAAGGATTTCACAGATCAGCCTGTCTATACCCTTCATTTTGTAGATGAAAAGACAATTTAGAGAGAAGGGGAGAGCCTGGGGCTGACCTAGGACCAAGAGGCACAATATTTCAACTGAGTGTTAGGGAAAAGTTCTTAAATTGGGGTGTATGGGGGAGGGGGTGGACAGAGGCACAATGACAACTGGGACAGCTTCAGAGATGGACTGGGCTGGATGGTCCTTGAAGTCCCTTCCCGTTCTGAGATCCTGAGGCTCAGAAGAGTGAAATGACTTGGGATTAGGGCAGGATTTAGAATGTGAAAGTACCTCAGAGGGAGAAATTGAGGGTTAGGGAAGATAAGTGACTTGTCTAAGATCACATGGGCAGTGTGTAGGACACGAAATTAGTGAAAAGCTTCTCAGTCTGGAATGTACCCTTCCCCTTTCTCCTATCAATTAGTTTTATCTTCCTTTGTCCATTTCTTCCTGCCCTGGTGAGGGCCCTCCCATCTCCCTCCCCTTTTTCTCTTAGTAGTGAAGGGATTGGTAAAGTGAATTTTTCACCAATGAAAGAAGGCAGTTGGCCAGGAGAGGGGACGTCCTAATTAGGTCTTTAAAATCCTAGACCTGATCTTTTGGAGCTCTCTCTCTCTCCTGGCCCAGCCTCATGCATCAACACCGGTAAGAAATCCGAGATGGGGCACCCCTTTCTTCCCGGGGGAAAGGGAATAAATTCCTCTTCTTATCTAAGGCATCTCTGTGTTTATTTGCTAATTAAATTAAGAATAATGGGTATTTTTTTTACCCCAAACAGCAGGAAGCCTCAGTTAAGAGGATTTGCACTCTGGCCTCCCTGCAGAGACCAATACATCACAGTCCCAGAGAGGTTAAAGGGACACCAGAGGTGATGGAGTTCAGTCCCCTGATTTCACAGGTAAAGAAAATGACCCACCCATGATTATACAAGTATTAATTGGGAAGATCTAAATTCAGGTTCTCTGATTATAGAAAGATGCTGGTGTACCACCAGGCTCATGAGATGGTCCTGACTTTCCCTGGTCTCCTCACCTCTTTCCTTCAGGCCATTCCTCCCCCCCCCCCCCACACACAGACACAAACTCCTTTTTACTGTCCCATTGTCACCACCAAAATGGTTAGAGAGCCCAAGGGGCTGTGGGTGGGGCCCAAAGCCGTTCAGAGTAGGGTTAGAGGGGGTCTCAGGCTCCCTGGATTTGGGGTAAGCCTTTGAACCAGGGCTGGGGACTCTCAAGATTTGGGTCAGAGCCCTCGGGGTTTGGAGCAGTGCTTTTGAGGTTTGGGGACAAGGCCTTCAAGGTTTGGGAACCCCTCAGGCCCTTAAAGCTTGAGGCAGGGTCCTGTGGCCAGAGGCAGGGCCTGAAGAGATTTGGGGTGGGGCTGTGGAGTTTGGGAATAGGTTTGGAGGAGGGCCCTCGGGATTTGGGGAATCCCTGGGCCTTTAGGAGCTCCAGGGCCTTTGAACAGTGCCTTCAGGGTTTTGGGGGTGGGATGCTGGGAGTTTGGGGTGGGACCATGGGTTTTGGAGCACTTTGAAGTTTGGGGAAGACCCAGGGGGCTTGGGGGCGGAGCCTCAAGGTTCAGGGAGGGCCCAGAGAGCTTGGGGGAGGAGCCTGGAGGTTCAGGGAGGGCCCAGGGGGTTGGGGGCGGAACCTCGAGCTTCCGGGAGGGCCCGCGGGGTTTGAGGCGGGCGCTCACCTCGCCGCACTGCCTGATGTCCCGCACCACGTGGCTGCCGGCAGTCCTGGTGGCGGCGGCATCGGCAGCCTTGGAGCAGGAGCTCAGATAGAACTCCATGGCTCCTTAGGGCGGGATCCGGGGCGGACGGGATGTCTCCGCCTCTGTCTCCGCCCCTGTCTCCGCCTCCGCTTCCGCCTCCGTCGCCGCCGCTTTCGCCTCTCCCCAGACTTCTTCTTCCTCCTCGTCCTCCTTCCTCCCTGGCGCCCAGGGTTTACTGCCTCTTAGAGCCGCTCCCTCCCGACCCCAAGCACACTGGGAAGCCCACCGTCTCCCTTGTAACCGTTCTTCTTCTCCCTGTCTGGCGAGTCTCTCTTGTAAGCACGCGTTGCCTAGCAGCGGGCACGCAGCCCCTCCCCTCACGTTCAATGGAAGCGGCTGCGTGCGGAGCGGGGGAGGGGCGTGCGTGCGAACGTGTGTTGGGGAAGGGTGCTGGAGGGTGAGGGGAGAAGAGTGTGTGAGATGAAAAGGAGTTCAGAGTCTGAATCTGACGGCAGAAAAGGTCTTTATTCTTTCTCGTGAGAAAGGACCCTGCCCCCCACCGCCCACATGGCAGAGGGCCCCAGGCAGGAGCCACCATACGATTTTTATAGTAACCCCCCCCCCCACTGGCCTTTACTCTCATGGGGGGGGGGGTGAAACCACGACCCAAGCCCAGGAATCAGATCTTCCACTGAATTGGCTCTGGGGGGAGGGTCTCCATTGCCCTAAACCCCAGACCGCTTGAAGGTCTGGTGATCCAAACCTAGGCCTAGCACACATCGATACCATTCTAGATTTGGTTTTTCAGAATAGGGAAACTTCACTATAAATGATCCCTCACAACTCCCCCACTTTCTTTTTTTATGCTTTTTGCTGTTTCCCCCCATTTCTTAACCCCAGTTACCCTTGCAGCCCTCGTGGCATTGACAACGTACAAGGCGGGGGGGGGGGGGGGGCAGTCCCCGTTATGAGCACAGGTACAACAGCAACCATTGTCTTTTCCCCGGAAGTCCTCTTGTCACGTGGGGTCGTGCATCTTCAGCCCTGCATCCCAGCATCTCTTTCATTCATTCACCTACAGAAGGAACTTGTAAATCACAACTCCAGAACCCTCCTAAACTAAAAGCGGAGTCTTAGTCAATGACTTATATTTGACATCAACCCATCATCAAGTCCTCCAGCAGGAGGAGGGGATTTCACTAAGCTCACAATTAACACAATTAAAATGTTTCCAGAAATTATGCCCTTTTTAATATTCCCACAAACCCTTTGACCTACTTGTCCTCATATTATTACAGAGAAGGAAAGGACCCTGACTCCTAGAGGACCCTCAGCTCAGCAGCTTTAATCAAGTGGATTTGCTGCCGTTTTATTTCAAAACTTTTAATGATCAAAACTGGCCACCAAGAACAGGGACAACATGATAATGAGGGAGCCACATTTCCCAGACTCCAGGCACAATGTATGTATCTAGCCAAGCTTAATGTCTGCTTGCGGGAGAGCCCCAGTCAAGAGTCATACAAATGAATTTACTGACAGGAGAGACTGGCTTCTGCTCCTGTTATCATAAAAGAAAAGCTTGGGAGCATCCACAAGTAATTCATCCCAAAACGCTGCATGTCAGTGAAACATGTTTGCACCACAGAAAACGGGTATTATTTCCACAATGGTAACAAACTTGGAATGAAGTTCCATTAATACAAAAGTATTCCATAATTTACCCCCCTTTAAGCAATTTGCACTGAAAGTCTTTTCCTCACATAGAAGATGTTTTTGATCTAGTTTCAGTAATTAGTAGAATAACAGCCAGGTCCCTCAGTTGTATCAATACTCAATTATTCTAACGTGACTTTGAAACATTTAAGGACTCTATTCCATACAGACAAATATCTAGCGACAGGCAGATGATTAAGCCAAATACCCATTTACCAAGTTCTTTAAAATATATAAAAAGGAATATGATCTGAGGCTAACTAGCCCAGATCCACCTAAACACACACACTTTATTAGAGTAGCTCAGATGTATCCCAGCCTTAGTTTATGGGATTCAACATTGTGTTTGCAACTTTTCCTCACAAACTTCTTTTCCTTTGGTCTAATTGTTCCCATATTATTCAGAAAAGAATGTTCTACCAAGTATATTTATTCTTCCTTCAGGAATCTAAACCTTTTACTTATACATTTAATTACAAATGTGAACTTTTGCTTATACTATACAATAACCACAAATTCAGATTAAAACAGCAAGATACTTTCTGCAAAACATCCTTCCTAAAAGTATTTCCTTTCTCTAAAAAAATGGTTTGAATTTATCCTGGTGTCAGTGAACTTTCATGAAAGCAACATATAGTATACCACAAAGGTTTACCAGGACTCATATACATAATTAATTCCTGTTCTATATTCCAATTTGGTACTCAAAAACCAATGACTAGAAATAAGTTATACCAACTTTAAAGGGCCAGTTTCTAGACTGACTCATCAGTGGGGCTTATTCAGTCTGAAGAAGTAACTCCTTCCTGGTGGGTAGTGGAGAAATTCCTTACTTAATCTGATAAGGACTCTTTCGGCAATCCGCCTGAAATTAAAGTTCACAGCAGTTTGAATATTACAAAATCTATACACAATTCATAAAATGACTAGAAATCTTATAAAATGTATAATTACTAACTTTCCCTTTACAAATTTTAAATTTCTTATTGCCCCTTTCCTGGGATCAATGAGGTTTCTAGGGGTAACCAAATCCTCCCATACACATTAACAGTTATCTTGTGTCTTTAAAGGTACACCATTAACTACAGATAATATCTAATGCACTAAGGGGCAGGCATCTCTATCTGCTCTTTCTTTCTTGTGTCCCTCATTTTGTTACACCCATAAACACCACTCTCCAAATATTAGAGTCTGTTTCTCCTAGCCTTCTTGTCTGCTAATCTGTTTGTTCCCCATCATCTTATAACAAAAGATCTTGTAAAACATTTCTTAACAAGAATATTTCCCTTTCTCCAAAAACAATTTATTCTAGTATCATTAACTAATACAGTTTCTAAATTCTTTGGTCATAAAAATCCCACATAATTGACAAAACTTAGAAGGCTTCATTGGCCTTTTCTTCACATAATTACCAATAATTACTTCTCACAAATATATTTCTTAAATGACAGCTGAAACTTCCTTTTAAATAAAGAAAAATTTGAAAGTTTATGATTTCTTAAATTACAATATTTCAAAATATGATAACACAACTGTTTACCAGTAACACAATTATTATGTTCTTACATTTAAACCTTTAAATTCAAAACCCATTTAATTGCCAATCCAGTGACCTTAATTCAGCTGGATGTATTTTTCAAATTGAGCCACATTTCTCTCTATAAATAAAATTAATTAATTAATTAGCTCAATAAGAGTTCTACAAAAACACATTTCCAATTCACCTTCCACAGAGGATCATTCATAACTACAGGTAAAGATAAATATATGTGTGTATGTATGTATGTATGTGTGTGTGTATGTATATACATACACACATACATATATACCTGGTTTTCTGAATAGCAGAAGTAACAATATATAACACAACATTTTACACAATTTTTCTTTTCCATCTTTAGTTTCAACCCAATTGCTCATCAATAGACTTAGTGTTTCACATCCTGGGATATTATCACAGTCCCATTACTTCAAAGATCCGCCACATCCTGGAAGCAACCTCAGATCACAAAAAGAATGCAAATCAGAGCAGACCTCCAAACATCCAGGTCTTGGAGAATTCTAGGCACCAAAAGTCTTTGGAAATCCAACAGGTCTTTGGAAGTCAGTTAGCATTTTAAAGGCATCCAAATGGGGGAGGATAATTCTTTACCATTCCTAAGCCTTCTCTCTCCCTTATCAGATTAAATGAATTGTACAGATTTCTCAAATTACAGTTATTTCAAAAAGTATTACAGCACTTGGGTCAGAGCGTCCCATTTCTTACTTTCTATTCCTTTGACAATATTTAAACAAACAAACATATACACCATACCCATTCTTGCTCACATTTTTGATCAGTTCACAATATGCTGGGCTAATCCTTCTGGCTGCTTCTTTTGGTTCCAGTGATAATCACAAGTATCTTTACCATACTCAGTGCCCATCTTCAAATTCAAATTTCTTAAGTAATATAGATTCCAAAACATTACACATTTCACTTATATCCAAATTAACACACAGAACTATACTCTTAGATAACTTAACAGCTTCTGAATAAGAATAAGAAAATTGTTAACATAAGAGTTTATAAATACTTCCAAATTACATAATTTAGAAATGTTTAAAACTTATATATTCTACTAAAAACTTTAGATGAACGTATTTCCAAACCCCCTTACACAGGAATTAAATTATAACTTTAGAAATTTTTTTAAACCTTCAGTGGAGGCTCCAGCCCAAAGGGTTTGCCTTAACATTTAACTGGGTGTGGTTACCTTTGGAAGGCCTTAGGAATTTAATGATTATCCAAACTTTTTAAACTAAATTCCAATAGAGCCTGAAAGATGGATAGACATCCCTTCTAACTTCCCATGACTTGGTTTGCTGGTTTTGAAATCAGGCTAAAAATTCACTAGCTAAGCTGGTGGAGGTGGGGGTAGTGGCTCCTCCATCAGCATTTCCTGAGGAATTCCTTTTGCATCACAATCTTTTTTCCTTTACTAAAAAGCATTGAAATCCTCCCTTTTCTCCATCTCTGCCTTTAGGCATTTCAGGCAAACAGGAAAAAAAAGGCTTCACTTACCTATTATCTGCTAAAAGATCTGAATTCTCTCCCTCTCCACTCTAAGTTTAGTTAAGCAGGGTAGGAAGATTTCTAAACTTCCCAAGGCTTTTCAGTCTGAATGGCAATCATGAATAGACAAACTTCACACAGATTCACACAAACAAACAAGAAATACAGAACAAACCATCTCAACTAACTTTGCCAAATTTATCTCCCAATGGATTATCAAGGGGGCGGGGGTTGAAGGAAACATTTCTTCCCAATTTACTTAGCAGCTTGTGGGTAAAAGCTGAAAATTCCCTTTTCATCAGAGGCAGATGAGATGGCCTGTCAGCCAGCCCCCTCCTTCCCGATCCAAGGTCTGGCTGGACATGTGGTCAATCTTTTGGTCCAGAGCTTGGGGTGCCGAGGCATGAATTCTGAGGGGCCCTCATCAGGGACCACTCATCAGTGTTCCCTCTGAAAACTTCCTCCTGGTTGCCCCAGCTCCTGGCCAGACTCAGTTGACCAGGTCTACCTCTTCGTCCAGGAATTTCCCAACTCCTGGCCAGACTCAGTCAACCCCACCCACCACCAGATCACCAGATCTGGGTCTGTGCACAGACTCATGTGATTTCCAGTAATCTTTGTTCCCCTCTTTTGGCTTTTTCTGATCTCAGTTTCAGACCCCCTCGGGGCTCATTCTCTATAAAGGGGAGTTGCTTCCCCCACCTTACCAAGAGGTCACTGAGAAAGAGTCAGTGGGACGTCCTTTACCTGTTGGTCAAGGATGGGGAGCCCTCACCGTCTCCAGAGAGGAGTCTGAAAAATCTCGCTGGGGCCTCCACCTGTGTGAGATGAAAGAGTTCAGAGTCTGAATCTTAGATCAGAAAAGGTCTTTATTCTTTCTCATGAGAAAGGACTCTGCCCCCATCACCCACAGCGCAACAGGGAGAGAGTAACAGGCCAAAGCCAGCCCACAGTTTTTATAGTCCTCCAATGCAGAAACCCAACTCCCCAACTGACCTTCACTCTCATTAGCGAGGTGGGGGGGGGGCGACCCTTGACCCAAGCGCGGGAATCTTTCCGAGACAAAGGACCCAGATCTTCTGCTGAGCTAGCTCTGGGGGAGGTGGGAGAGGGTCTCCATCGCTAGGCCCCAGATTGCTTGATGGTCAGGTGACCCAAACCTAGGCCTAGTGAATACTGAAGCCATTCTAGATTTGATTTTTCAGAATG
>CM053600.1:198562-225727 GCA_028646575.1 Pseudocheirus occidentalis
TTTTTTCTCTCCCTCTCCCTCCCTCTCTCTCTCTTTCTCTGTCTCTTCTCTCTGTCTCTGTCTCTCTCTTTTCTGTCTCTCTGTCCTCTCTCCTATCTCCCTGTCTCTGTCTGTCTGTCTCTCTCTCTGTCTCTCTTCTCTCTGTCTCTCTCCTCTGTCTGTCTGTCTATCTCTCCTCTGTCTCTGTCTCTTTCTCTCTATCTCTGTTTCTGTCTCTGTCTCATTCAGTAGCTTGAGTTTATCACTAGTCTCTAAGGAGGTAAGTATCATGTCTTATCATCAAATTATGGCTGATTTTAGCATTAATCAGAGATCTGAAGTCTTTGAAAGTTGTTTTTTTTGTTAAAAAAAACTATAAGTTTTCTGGTGCTGCTTACTTCATTATGAATAAATTCATAAAAATTTCCCCAGGTTTTTCTGAATTCCTTGTTTTTGCTATTTCTTGCAACACAATGATGTTCTGCTCTATTCATATGCTATAATTTGTTCAACCATTCCACAACTGATGAGCACCCCTTATTTTCCTTTTTTTTTTATAACAAAAAGTGCTACTACAAATATTTTTGTATATATTTTACCCCCAAAAGAGGGCACAAGAGTAAATTCCGATTAATGTTTATTCTAACCCCATCCCATTTCCTTTCCTCTCCTTTTCTCGTCATCTTTATGGGTATACTTGCTTTCCAGAATGGCTGAACTATTTCACAATTCCAACAATCCATTAATGTATATGTCTTCCCACATATCCTCCAACAGTTCTAATTTTCCCATTTCTTTGTCTTTTTTTCAATCTGATGGGTGTGAGATAAAAACTCAAAGTTATTCTGATTTGTCGTTTTTCCTTAATAATAACAACTAGCATTAATACAGTGTTTTAAAGTTTTCATAGTAATTTACATATTTTAACTCACTCAACAACAATGATATTATTGTCCCCATGGAAGAGGAACATTTACTCAGCTTTACACAGCTGGTATGATATTACTTTACATCATGTACCCAATCTGCTCTGCTGATTGACTTCATTTGCTTTAGCCGGCGCTAAATAATCTGATGATTGATACTTTGTAGCATAGTTTGATCATGCTCAGCTCTCTTCCTTCACCCTTTCCATTTTTTTTCATTAATTCCCTAGAGATTCTCAATCTTTTCGTCCTCAATACGGATTTTATTATAATTTTTTTCTACTTCCATAAAGTAGTTTGATTGCTATGGTCCCAAATGAGTTAATTACTTTAGGTAATAGCATCATTTTTTCTTACATTAGCATAGACTGGCCACATGTAGTTAATATTTCTCAGATTATTTGTCTTTATTTCTGTGTTTTGTATCTTTATTTGTATAATTCTTATGTGTCTGAATAAGTGGAGCCCACAACATTTTGTAATGTGATTTTTTAAAAGATGAATTTCTCTCTTTGTGCTGGGCATTGGTGTTAATATAAAGAAAAGCTCATGATTTATGTGGTTCAGTTCCATATCCTGCCACTTTTCTAAAGTTTCAATTTTTTCAACTAATTGTAAGTGTTTAGACTTCTAAAAATAGACCACCATAGTATTGGTAAAAAGTGATTTATTCTTTCTTTGCCTGTACTTCTTCTCTAAATTGCTTTTTCTTGTCATAATTCTACAGCTAACAGTCCTAGTATTGTACCAAATAATAATGGTCATAGCAGAATCTTTCCATATCTTTGATCTTATTGGATAGGTCTCTGGTACTGATTCATTATATCTACTGCTGGCTGTTGGTTTTAGATAGAAACTACTTATTATATTAAGAAAGGTCAGCTTATTCCAATATTTTCTTTTTTGTTGTTGATAAATTTTATTTTATTTTTTAAATTAAATTTTGTGTTTATTTTTAGTTTACATCATTCATTTCCACAAGATTTTGAGTTACAAATTTCTCCCTGTCTTTCTCCTACCCACTGCCCAAAACAGTGATCCCACTGTATACGCCCTCCCCCAATCTGCTCTCTCCTATAACCTCCCCATCCTCCCTCTGACTTTCTGGTAGGGCAAGATGTATCTCCTTACCCCAGTGCCTGTATATCTTTTATCCCCCAGCTGCATGTAAATAATAATGATACTAATATATATATATATATATTTTACTAATTTGATTTTAAAACTTTGGATTCCAGATTCTTTCCCTTCCTCCCTCATCACCCACCCTTACTGGGAAGACAGGCAATTTAATATAGGTTGTATATGTGTAGTTATGGAACACATTTCCATAGTGGACATATTGTGAAGGACTGACTATATTTCCCTCCATCCTATCCCACCCCCCCCCACTTGTTCTATTGTCTACTTTGACTCTATCCCTTTTCAAAAGTGTGTGCTTCTAACTACTATCTCCCCCCAACCCACCCTCCCTTTCATCATTCCCCCTCTCATCCTCTTCCTCTCTACTCTCCTGTAGGGTGAGATACTCTATTTAGTGTATGTCATTCCCTCCCTAAGCCAAATTCAATGATAGTAAGGTTGACCCATTCCATTTTGCCTTCCTCTTCTTCCCTTCCATTGTAACAGTTTCCTCTTGCCTCTTCTATATGAGATGATTAACGCCATTCTGTCTCTCCCCATCTCCTCTCATTATATTCCACCCTCATCTCTCAATTTCACCTTTTAAGTATCATCCCTTCCTATTCAATTGATTCTGTGCCCTCTGTCTATGTATACCTGTACCATATATATATATATATATATATATATACATACACACACACGTATTCATATGCCCATATACCCTTCTATATAGACATATATATGTATGTATACATATACACACGTTTATATTCCCTTCACCTGTCCTGATACTGATCAAAGCTTCATAAGTTACAATGATCGTTTTTCCATGTAGGAATGTAAATAGTTCGTAAATAGTTCAACTTTGATAAGTTCCTTATCATTTCTTTACCCTGTTTACCTTATCATGCTTCTCTTGTTTCTTGTATCTGAATGTCAAATTTTCTATTCAACTCTTTTTTTTTCATCAAGTAAGTTTGAAAGTCCTCTGTTTCATTGGATGACCATATTTTCCACTGAAACATAATACTCAGTTTTGCTGGGTAGGTGATTCTTGGTTTTAATTCTAGCTCCTTTGACCTCCAGAATATCATATTCCAAGCCCTTTGATCCCTCAACGTAGAAGCTGCCAGATCCTGGGTTATCTTGATTGTGTTTCCACAATATTCAAATTATTTCTTATTGGCTGCTTGTAATATTTTCTCCTTTATCTGAGAACTCTGGAACCTGGATATACTATTCCTAGGAGTTTTCTTTTGGGGATCTTTTTAAAGAGGTGATTGGTGAATTCTTTCAACCTCTATTTTGCCCTCTGGTTCTAAAATATCAGGGCAATTTTCCTTGATAATTTCTTGAAGGATGCTTTCTAAGTTCTTTTTTTGATGATGGTTTTTATGTAGTCCAACAATTTTTAAATTGTCTCTCCTGGATCTATTTTCCAGGTCAGTGATTTTTTCAATGAGATATTTCACATTGCCTTCTATTTTTTCATTTGTTTGGATCTGTTTAATAGTATATTTATTTCTCATGAAGTCATTAGCCTCCATTTGCTCCAATCTAATTCCGAAGAAATTATTCTCTTCAGTGAGCTTTTGAAATTCTTTTTCCATCTGGCACATTCAGCTTTTTAAGGAATTCTTCTCCTCATTGGCTTTTTGGGCCTCTTTTGCCATTTGAGTTAGTCTATTTTTAAGGTGTAATTTTCTTCAGCCAGGTTGTTGACTCTCTCTTCATGATTCTCTTTCATCATTCTCATTTCTCCTCCCAATTTTTCCTCCACTTCTCTTATCTGGTTTTCAAAATCCTTCTTAAGTTCCTCTATGGTCTGTAAGCAGTTCATATTTTTCTTGGAAGCATTTGGTGAAGGAGTTCTGACTTTGTTGTCTTCCTGATGTTCTGTACTTTGATCCTTTTTGTCCCCCAAAAAGGAATCTAAAGTTGGATTGCTGTGCTTGCTTTGTTTCCTTTGCTTGCTCATGTTGCCACTCAGTTACTTGACTTATGAGCTTTTTGCCACAGTAGAACTCTGCTTCCGGAGAGGAGAGCTTTGTCCCAAATCACTGAGGTTCTGCAGCTGCCAGAGCTATTAGTCAGGTACCGCCTCTGAAGCCTCCACAGGCTCTGGCACCTTGTCACACACCCCAGGACCTCCACCCAAAGGCAGGTTAAAGCAAGAGCAATTACCACTCAGAATGATTCTTGGTCCCCTTACGATCTCCACAATTTGTTAAACATTTTATTTGAATTATTAGATGCTACATTTTTGTGCCTATATGTTGTTTTCATATGAATTGTTTATAGTAATTTTGAGCATAACTTCATTTTCCTGTTTTTCTGTTTTAACTATGTAATTTTGTCTTGTTTCTTTCAGGATTGTTGCTCTAGTTTTTCTGAGTTGACCTGAATGATAGCAAATTTTGCTTAATGCCTTAGTTTAAATGTTTTTGAATCTTTATATTTCAAGTGTATTTCTTGTAAATAACATATTTTTAGAATTTGCTTTCTTATTCATTCAGCTATACTTTCCCAGGTTGTTTTCACACATTCATATCATTGTTTTCCCTTCAGTTCCCTCTTTATGATCTATCTCCCAAATTTGTTTGTGTCATGTCTATTTTCTTCCCAATTCTACCATCCATTGAATCACTCTCACCTCCCTATCCCTGCTTGAACTCTATGTGTATTTACCACTTTGTCTAGTTTTGATGAAACTGAAATAGAAGTGATGACCTTCTTCCCACCCCTTCACTATGTTTGTATATTCTTATTCACTTTGATTCTTTGAGGCACTATGTTTCTCTCTCTTCTTTTCTAATGAAATCTATTCCCTCTCTTTTTTCTTTCTTTAGGCCATGTAAACCAAAAAAAAAATCCCCAGACCTTTTTTTTTTTTTTTTAGCTTCATTTAACTTCCTTTTTGGACCTTGAAGGTTTATCCAGAGATTCTGCCTCACCTCCCCCCCATTAGAATGTAAACAAATCTTCATTGTTAGCTCCTTTCTTTCATTCATATTTATTTATCCTTCTATGTTGCTTCTGTGTTTGATTCCTGTGTTTGAATTTCATAGTTTCTGCTCCATTAGGAATGCATGGAAATTCTTTCTTTTATGCTCAGGTTTTCATTCTTGATTGTAAGCTTTCATTTTTTGCCTTTTGGAATACCTTATTCCAGGATCTCCTTTTCTTTTTTGTAGTACCTATCAAGTTTTGTGTGATTATAACTGTGGTTCTTTGGTGCTTGAACTCTTTCATTGTGACTACTTACATTATTTTGTTTTTAATTTTGAAGCTCTCAATTTTGCCTATGACATTTCTAGGAGTTTTCCTTGGCAGATTTGTTTTATAAGGTAATCAGCAGGGTTTTTTTTATGTTTTCATTTTCCTTCTCATAGACCTGAATGGTTTTTATTTATGATTTTTTTAAAGTATGGTATCCAATTTTCATTTTTTGAGATGCTTGTCCCTTTAGAGTGATTCTCTTCTTCCGCATTTGTATCTTGCTTGTGTCTGGGTCTAAGCTCTCTCTACCTTGGTTGCTGCATGTGACTTTATAGCAAATAAATCCATTTTCTTTACATTAGATTAAGTTGCGCTCAAATTTAGCCCATTACTTTTTTAAAATATCGGCAGCAGATAAGGGTAGCTACTATGCATATTTTACAATTTTGCTGCATTTGGTACTTTTTTTTGTCATTTTATTAAATCTTGCTCTCTCTCCTCTCTCATTAAAGGAAACAAATCATATTACAGTTCATTCTCAGAAGAGGTTTAAAGAATGGCTAAATGAAGAAAGATGAGAAAATATATATTTAATGGAGGACTGACCAGTAACTCCAGGCCCTACACACACGTAAAGTGCTGCTGAGGTTGTGGAATATGAATATAGAAGAGGTTGTGGAATATGAATCTGGGAGAGTCATTGCAATGTTTAATGAGAGTGGCTTGTGGAAGCTTTGTAGCATGTATAAATATTCTTTAATTGGTTCTGGTCTCCTAATACTTTATTGAGCAGGACCCTTTTAATTGGCTGTACCAAAGAAACCAGAACTAGAGGGAGGAGGAAAATGAAAGAGCTTTAACGCTTTCTTTTGCTTTGACTTCTCTCCAGCCATTTTCTTCCTGCAACATCATATGAAAGACAATTGTAAAGAAAGAGGTTTCAGAAGCTCTTCCTCTCCGAGGCCTGAAATTCTCTGAAAAGGTATCTCAGTTCTCAGCTTTAGCATTTTTTTCATGTTAGAGAAATTAATCAGGGGTTACAATCTTTGAATTTCAAGATGTCATAGGAATAGAGCACAGGGTCATAGATTTATATCAGGCTGGTATAACCTGCAGCCCATGGAACATATGCCAAAGGATTTTGGGCAGCCAGCAAAAATGTTGAGGAAAACATACTTTGTAAGTAGAGGAAATCCTTTGGCCTGCTGCAAACGGCCCACAAGCATGAGTTAGAACATCCTCTCTAATGCCCACATTCTGCAGATTATGAGAACTGAGGCCCAGAGAATGTCATGATTTATCCAAGGTGAATAGTAAAAGGCAGAGCCAGGACTGAAATCCAGCCCCCCATCCCTCTCCTCATCCTGTCTGTGCTCTCTGTCTATCTCTGGCTCTGTTTCTCTCTTTCTCCCCTTCAGGTTATTACTGTCCATCCTCTGCTTCACCTCCCATCATTTCTTCATTCAGACAGAATTAGAATAAGCTTTTATCTTGGCTCTGTCTTGGTGTTCTGTGATGTGCCACCTTGTCTTTCTCCTTAGTTATGGGGCCTGGGCCATCTTCATTCTGCATCACTTCTAGTCTCTTTCTGATGAAGACGTTTTTCTTTTCAAAATATTTTTGTTCACATCATATTTTGAAACAAGAATCAATTCCAGATTCTTGTGATGTGAGACTGAGTGTTGTGTGGGAGGAGCAGAAACATGGTCAGCTTGTGCAGAAGGGGAAGTGATGTCCAGTCTACCTTGAAAGGCGTTATAAGCAAAACAGAGGAGTTTATAATTGAGTCTAGACATTATAAGGAGTCCTCGGGGTATAGAGTGAGATGGCAGATCTGAGCAAGGTAGAAGGGATTGTTGGGGTGGGAATCTCAAGGCAGGGAGCCCCCGAGTTGGCTGCTGCAGTAATCCATGTGGGAGGCAATGAGGGCCTGAACCGAGGTTGTATCTGTGAGAACTGAGAAGGGGTCAGATGATGTAGAGGTAAAAATGGTAGCCAGACATGGAGGGAGGCAGAAGAAGGGGTGGAGGACAATGCCAGGTTACTGAGCTGGGAGCGATGGCAGTGCCAGGGACAGGAAGGGAGAGTTGGGGGTGGGGGAAGGAATGAGTTGTGTTTCAGACACATCTTGGATATCTATCTGTGGGACACACTTCTCAGCAAGAGGAAGCTTTGCAGCTTTTCCAGACTGTCTTGTCTCCCAGAGGGCCATTCTGATAAAGAATCTTTTTTCAAGAGGAAGCAGAAAGAGCCCAGAAAAGTTAATCAACAAGTCCACAAAGTCCACCATGCTGTGCAGTGCCATCCTTGCTAAGATTCTCATCTGTCTTCTTTCAGCACAAGTTTTGGTATCCATATTGCAAAAGCCTCTTATTTTTTTCTCTTTCTTCTTACCAAGGTTTTATTAATGTTCTTTTCATAACATCATTATATTTTTCCCCATTATTCCTGCCCCCCTCCTTGGAAAGCCACTTCATATACAAATAGTAAAATGGAAAAAAAACCCAACATAACTGGTTGGTTCATCAAAAAAGTCTATAAATATTTGTAATATATGATACTCAAAGGCTTCTCATCCCTTTGGGTGGACATGCTTTGGAGCCATGCTTTTTCTTTTTTTTTTCTTTTTTTAAAATTTATTTTTTTTCTTGTTTACATTATTTATTTTCATTACATTTTTGAATTACACGTTTTCTCCCTGTCTTGCCCCTGCCCCAACCCCAAAACAGCAATCCCACTGTAAAGCCCCTCCCCTGATCTGCTCTCTTTTTTTCTGGTAGGGCAGGGAGGGTCTCCCTATCCCAGCCCCTGTATATCTTAATTCCTAGTTGCAGGTATTGCAGCACTCTAAATTCTAGATTCTTTCAATTCCTCCCTTGTCATCCACCCCTACTGGAAGGACACTCAGTTCAATACAGGCTATGGATATGTGATTATACAGGACATCTTCATAGTGGACATATTGTGACACTGAAGATGACTAAGTCTTTCTCGGAATCTTGAGCCATCACCAGTTGTCTTGACTCTGCCCTGCCACTGGACTGTGACATCTCAGGAATAGAGAGTAAGACCAATGACTTGGTATGACTCTTCCACACTTAAATGTAGTTTAGGCATGAATCCAAAGACATCACCCCACCATTTTACCATTATGCCAATCCCAAAGTCCTGTGGCCATAGACAAGTGAGGAAGCAGCAGGTGTGGCTACACTGGGAGCTGGAGTCCCAGCCCTGTACATAAAAAATCTAGACCATAGGGTCATCTTATGACTCATATGAAGCTGCAGTGGGATTGAGAAGCCCCCTGTGGGTCTGAGAAGCCCTTTAAGAACCAATCTGCTCAAGTCTTAGTGGAGGGAATTGCAATTGCTCTTAAGAAAGGCAAGATGTGCAAATTAAGAGCCACTGCCCCAAATGTTCACTGGAATCTTTGTTCCTGGATTGTTGTAGAGCCTTCTGGGATCATATTGGTCTGATCAGTCACAGGCAGACACCAGGAACTTGTCTCCAACACAATGAAGCCATTTTGGTCCTCCTGGAGACTGAGGATACCAGCCAATCAACCAACCAACCACCCTGTTTCTCCTGTCTCTTATTCATCTGTATATTTGTTTACTTCTTGTCTCCATCATTAGATTGGGATATCCTCGAGCTTGTGCTGTTCTTGTTCTTTTGGGTTGGCAATCATATCTTTCTCTTCCTGACTCCATTGGGTGGTTTTCTTTGCAAAGATACTGGAATGGTTTTCCATTCCTTCTCCTGCTCACTTTCCTCAAGAAACTGAAGCAGAGATGTTTAAAAGACTTACCCATGTTCACACAGCTAGGACTTGTCTGAGGCTGGATTTGAATTCAGGTCTTCCTGACTCCAGGGCAGGTGCTCTGTGCATTATGGCACCATCTTGCTGGCCATGCATTTTTTGGGAATAGGGACTATATTTCCCTTTGACCATACCCCCAGTACTTAAGCCAGCACATTTTCTCAATCAGGCCTCCATAATTTATGGCCAGAGCTTGTGGCCTGTCACCAGATTTCCAGCAGCCTATGAAAAATGTAGGGTTTCTACTGCTCAGTCTCCCCCTTTTGAGTGAAACATGGCAACCAACCAACCAGCCACAGGCACTTGCGTAACCTGTTTGTGTCTTTGGAAGTTCATTTACTACCTGACATTCAACCTTGGTGAAGCTGAGAGCCGCTTTCATGTTGGGAGGAGCCTTTTGCACCTAGCAAATTGTGTAAAGCTTTGACTAGACCACACCTAATATGAGTGGGTTTGAATGAGTCATCTATATGCGACAAGGTCAGGAAAGCTGCCTTCTTAGAGACAGAGTTGTTGGAGTGCATAGAGTGCTTGGCCTGAAGCAGAAAGCCTCCAGTTCAAATCCAACCTCAGACACTCACTAGCTATATGACCCTGGGCTGGTCAGATCACCTCTGCTTCCCTCACGTGTCTCAACTGTAAAGTGGGGATAATAACAGCACTAAACCTCCAGGGTTGTTGTGGGGACAAAATGAGAGGCACTAAATAATGCATATCCCTCTTTTCCCCCAACTCTTTCTCATGACCTGGGCCACAAAGAAGCATTTTCCTGAAGAACAGAATATCTCAGAATTACATTTCTTTTCATTGAATCACATTAACAATAAGAGGAAAAATCACATTTATTATTTAAAATCATAGGCATGGATGGTCTGAATTCCCTTCTTCCCAAACTGAGTTGTGGAATGAATAAAAAGCCACCAAACAAAAATGCATATATTATACAAGGGAAATCCATTTCATGCAGTTACAGATGACAGTTCAGGTTTGTCCACAGTAGGAGTTCTTATTGCTGAGTTTATATGAAAGCATTTCCCCTTAATTATGAACTTTCTATGTATTCTATCCAATAGGAATTTTCCAAAGTTTGGCAAGGATTCAGTGTTGTCCAAACATTATAGCATGTTCATTACATTTATAAGGCTAGTCTCTAATAGGAATCTTCTGATGTATATAAGAGAATCTGAGGAGGCAGAAAGCCTTCCAAGTGTGTGTATGTGTGTGTGTGTGTGTGTGTGTAGGTATGTATGTGTGTGGTTTTTTGTAATATGAGAAAAGTATAATAATCGTGAAAATCTGAGGAAATTTCTCACATTCTTGACATGTTATAAAGCTTCTCTCTGCCACGAATTGCATGATATCCATAAAGTTTGAACCTTCACTGAATAATTTCCCCAAATCACCGTATTTAGAAGATTTTTTTTTCAGTGTGAATCCTCTGATGTGTAATGAAATTTGACCTGTAAGAGAAGCCTTTCCCACATTCATGACATTGGTAAAGCTTCTCTGCACTGTGAATTCTGTCGTGTTGAGTGAGTCTTGATCCTTCAATGAAGGATTTTTCACATTCATTGCATTTAAAAGGCTTCTCTCCAGTGTGAACTCTCTGATGTACAAGAAGCTGTGTAGAAATTCGGAACTCTTTCCCACGTTCTTCACATTTATGAGGCTTCTCTTCCTTGTGAATCCTCTGATGGACAATAAGACTTGAGCTTTGACTGAATGTTTTCCCACATTCTTCACAGTAAAAAGGCTTCTTTCCAGTATGAATCCGCCTGTGCTTCAGAAGTGAGAAGCTCTGTCTGAAAGATTGTCCACATTCATTGCATTGATAAGACATCCAGTATGAATCCTCTTATGTACAGTAAGGTTTCCCTTTTGATTGAAGGATTTCCCACAGTCATTACATTTATGAGGCTTCTCTCCAGTGTGAAGTCTCTGATGCATAAGAAGCTGTGTAGAAATTAGGAAATGTTTTCCACATTCTTCACATTTAAAAGGCTTCTCTTCCTTGTGAGTCCTTTGATGTACAATAAGACTTGAGCTTTGCCTGAATGTTTTCCCACATTTATTACAGCAATAAGGCTTCTCTCCAGTATGAGTCAGCCTGTGCTGTATAAGTGATGATGTCTGTCTGAAAGATAGCCCACATTCATTACAATGACAAGACTTTTCTCCAGTATGAATCCTCTGATGTACAGTAAGGTTTCCCTTGTGATTGAAGGCTTTTCCACAGTCATTACATTTATGAGGCTTCTCTCCAGTGTGAACTCTCTGATGAACAGTAAGGTTTCCCTTTTGCTTGAAGGCTTTCCCACGGTCATTACATTTATAAGGCTTCTCTCCAGAGTGAACTCTCTGGTGTACAAGAAGCTGTGTAGAAATTCAGAAATCTTTCCCACATTCTTCACATTTATAAGGCATCTCTTCCTTGTGAATCCTCTGATGGACAATAAGACTTGAGCTTTGACTGAATGTTTTCCCACATTCATCACAGTAATAAGGCTTCTCTCCAGTATGAATCAGCCTGTGCTTTAGAAACGAGGAGCTCTGTCTGAAAGATTGCCCACATTCATTACACTGATAAGACTTCTCTCCAGTATGAATCCTCTGATGTACAGTAAGGTTTCCCTTTTGAGTGAAGGCTTTCCCACAGTCATTACATTTATAAGGCTTCTCTTCCTTGTGAATCCTCTGATGGACCATTAAACCTGATCTTTGCCTGAATGTTTTACCACATTCATTACAGCAATAAGGGTCCTCTCCAGTATGAATCAGTCTGTGCTTCATAAGTGAGGAGCTCTGTCTGAAAGATTGTCCACATTCATTACAATGATAAGACTTCTCTCGAGTATGAATCCTCTGATGTACAGTAAGATTTTCCTTTTGATTGAAGGCTTTTCCACAGTCATTACATTTATGAGGCTCCTCTCCAGTGTGAACTCTCTGATGTACAAGAAGCTGTGTAGAAATTAGGAAATCTTTCCCACATTCTTCACATTTATAAGGCTTCTCTTCCTTGTGAATCCTCTGATGGACCATTAAACCTGATCTTTGCCTGAATGTTTTCCCACATTCATTACAGCAATAAAGGTTCTCTTTAGTATGAATCAGTCTATGCTTCATAAATGAGGAGCTCGCGCTGAAAGATTGGTCACATTCATTACAATGATAGGTCGTCTCTCCAGTATGGATTCTCTGATGTACAGTAAGGTTTCCCTTGTGATTGAAGGCTCTCCCACAGTCATAACATTTATGAGGTTTCACTTCAGTGTGAATCAGCTGGTGCCTCATCAGTGTTGAGTTATTCCTGAAGTCTTTCCCACATTCATCACATTCATGAGTCTTCTCTCTTACATGGATCTTTTGGTTTTGACCTATATGTCTCAAATCTCTCTCCTGATCTTCTTGCTGCCTCTTTTCTTGGTTTCCCTGATCATCAGATTCCTCACCCACAGAGTTCCAAAGACCTTGCCTACTGAGTCTTCCAACTATCAGCTTCTTGGGTGATTCATCTTCTGATATAATGTCCACTGGTATTCCCTCTGTGGCTTCAGTCCTAGTATCCATGTCTGAAAGAGATTAAAATAAAGTGTAAATGTCCCCAGTTCCCAGATCTTTTACAGTCTAGATCCATGATGTCTTTGTCCATCCCTCTGTTCACAGGGCCATCAATGAAGTCTAGGCATGGGCACCTTTCCCCTGAAGCACTCTCATACCCTCCTAATTGACCTCCTCCCTTTTTGCTCTTTCCTTTCCCCATCCATATTCTATAGGGTTGTTAAAGTCACATTCCAAAGGCATAGGTTTCTTTGTAAACCTGTGGCCACTATCTCTTCAGTGGCTCCCTATTGCCTCTAAAATGATGACCCCAAAAAGGAGGGCATCTAGGTGGCACAATGGATAGAGGGTTGGTCATGGAATCAAGAAGATCCGAGTTCAAATATGGGTTCAGACACTTTCTACCTATGTAACCCTGGCCAAGTTACTTCACTTCTCTTTGCCTCAGATTTCTCACCTGTAAAAAGGGGATTATAATAGCAGGCTCTTTGTGAGGATCAAGGGAGATAACATCTGTAAAACACTTAGGCCAGTACCTGGTACATAATACATACATAAATACTTCTTGGTGTTCTACTGTTCTTCCCAAGTAGGGATGACCCTTGCATACTTAACTGGGAATCTCTTAGAGGAGACCTCTGTGCCTGAGATGGAGTAGCAATAACAGTGGACAGGACAACATCAGCCCCAGGAGGAGAAAATGCTGTAAATGGAAAGGTATAGCAGGGTATAGAGGCCTTAGAGAACAAGGTGAGGTCTCAGGCCTGTTCCAGGTGTGGACAGAGAGAGGTTCTGACCCTACAAAGTATGTGACAATACCAGTTTGGGGGAGGATCTATTGCTTTGAGAGGTTGTTTCCAAATTCTTCAAGTCTATGTGAAAAACAAGGACTAAAGACCTATTGTGTAAGACCCCAGAGTGGCAGATATCAGGTGGGATAAGCCTCCTCCATTGGGGAGTAGGACTAAAGACCTATTGTGTGAGACCCCAGAGTGGCAGATATCAGGTGGGATAAGCCTCCTCCACTGGGGAGTTTCTCAGTCAATCAATCAACAATTAATAATAATTTATTAAACTTACTAGGTGCTAGGCTCTGATAAACACAAAGTAAAACAAAACCAGCTCAAACTCTAAGTATCTAGACTGGTATAACAGCCTTCTCGTTGCCTCCCTGACTCAAATCTCTTCCCATTCCAATCCATCCTGTACATGGATACCCAAGTTATTTTCCTGAAACATGTTTCTCAGCATTGGACTAGGACAAAATGCAAACCCTTCCTTTAGCTTTGAAATTCACTCGAAGCCTGGTCCTAACCTATATTTTGCTCTTCACTGGTATGAAATATTTTCCCTCATATACTCGTTGATGTAATCCAACTGACCTTTACTTCTCACAGAAAAAAGTCTATCTACCATTTCATTGCCTGGAATGCACTCCCTCCTTATTTCTGTCACATGGAGTCCCTCTCTTTCTTTGGGAAACAGGTCAGGCACTATCTTCTGTCTTTTTCTTAATTGTCCTCATTGCCTGTGCCCTACCTATTTAGCAATTTTATCTTGATTAAAATGCTATCTATTATATCCTTCCTTTATTCTTCTGCTTGATTCTCTTTCCCTGTTGAATCCTGTAGGGATTGTTTCCTGCTCTTTACCTGTATCTACCTATTTGGAACACAATCTGCCCATGATAAAATCTTGTGGAATAATGAGTTAAAACAGTTCCTGCCTTTTGGGAGTTCCCATTCTAAGGGAGAGGCAACATTTACATTGAAATAACTAAGTACCAGGAGGAGATGGAAAGTTTAACTGAGAAGGGAGGGCTCAAGCACCTGGAGCCCTATGGAATAAGTTCAATGCAGGGAAGTTCAAAATTAGTAAAAACAAATTCTCCCTCAAGGGAGGGGACTCACTGTCACTGCAGGTGCTCCTGGTATTCTCCATTATTTTTCTCTGCCGACTGAACCTCAACTCTTCCAGTTGGCTGCTACCAGAAGCTTGACTGGTCTCCTGGGCTGCTGGGCTGCTTCCGGTCTACTAACCCCTGCTGAACTCCTGGGCTCCTGATCTGCTGGGCTACTGGTTGATTCTCCACCCCCAAAACTCTATTTTTTCAGCCTCTGACTGCCTCTGAATTTATACAAGAGGGGTTCACAAGTCTGGCTCCTCCCCTGAAGGAAGGTAGGACGTCACCAAAAGGAGGGTGTGAACTCCTTGTTTCTACTCTGATACTTTGATTTGACACTGCCCTCAATTTGCCTGACTTTTCTCTCCTCCTTTCTTGGTTTCGAGAAAAACGTGCTTTTTGGTTTGTTTCTTTGGGTTTTTGTGGGTTTTGGTTTTGTTTTGTTTTGGTTTGGTTTGTTGTAGTAGTGGATGTAGTAGAGGATGGCGAGATCACTGTGGACTTTTCCACTGAGACATGTCCTCAGCCGCCCTGCCTTTTTCTCTGCACCACTTCTTTGCTGCCACTTGGGAGCTGAGTGCAAGTCCATCACCGCAACTGCTTGCCCAGTCCCTTGCCGAGACCCTTTCTCTGACCGTGACCAAGTCAAGGTCATGTTGCATGACAAGACCCATTCCAACCCCAATAAAGAAACTAGACGTTTCACCGGTTAACATCAGGAAACTAATTCTCCTAGACCTTCCGCAGCGAGCGTCAGCGAGAGGAGGCGCGCAACGTCGGGGCAAACCGCGGTCAGGCACTTCAGTTTCGCAGGCTGCCAGCGTCCAGCTCTCCCTGGCTCCCTTTGGCTGCCAGACGTGTCTCACAGCCTGAAGCCGGCAGGAGGACGAGGCAGCGAGGCTGGGTAGGGGTTGAGAGACTCCCACAGAGCTTAATGCTGATTGACAGCAGCAAAGAAGGCGCAAGGCTGAAGAGGAAACTCGCGCCTGCCACTGGATTCCAGGACAGAGCCTGAGAAGTTGTCACATCCTCCGCTCCAGGACTTTCCAAGAACCTCCTGGGCAGCCCCAAAGAAACAGGCAAAGATGCCAACGGGGCCGCTTCGTTCGCAAAGAAGACGCCAGAGAAGACGGCCCGACCCCACGACGTCCCGGGGGGGGGGGCGGCGAGCCTTGCTACTTTGCAGCTTGGGGGCACACGGCCCTCACTTTGCCTGACTTTTCTCTCCTCCTTTCTTCTTTTCGAAAAAAAAAAAAAACCCCGGGTTTTGTTGGTTTCTTTGTTTCTTTGGG
The DNA here is from genome assembly GCA_028646575.1 of Pseudocheirus occidentalis. Taxonomy (NCBI): domain Eukaryota; kingdom Metazoa; phylum Chordata; class Mammalia; order Diprotodontia; family Pseudocheiridae; genus Pseudocheirus; species Pseudocheirus occidentalis. The sequence continues at coordinate 214,388 of CM053600.1, forward strand.
TTTTTGTGTGTTTTGGTTTGGTTTGGTTTGAGACTCTTCACCGAGAGAGAAGGGTGATCGGGGACAGACGGGTGGAAATTCTGGTGACGGGCAAAAACAACACTTCAATAAAATCGATTTCTGAGAACCCTACTGTCTTTGTAAGGAGCGTTATTTCCGCATTTTCGCCGTCGGTTTCTGGCACGATACTAGAGAGCCCAAGCAAGCCCAGAAAGAATGAAAGAAACACCAGAGAAAGGGAGGCAAGGCGACAGAGAACATCGTGACTGTTGGGTGGCCAGCTGCGGCTTCTGCTCCAAACGGGGTCAGGAAGAGTTATATATACCTGCCAACACAACACAAGAAGAACCACACACCCTCAAGGAGCCCACAGTCTAATGAGGGAGACAGTAAGCACACAAATAGAAGCAGATATATGGGACCCAGGATAAACAGAATGGTTGGTTGACTGGTGTCCTCAGTTGCTCGCCAAGACCAAAATGACTTCATCCGTTGGAATCAAGTTCCAGGTGTCTGACTGGCTGATCAGCTCTCTGAGCTCAAAAGGCTCTACCACAGGTTGATCACAAAGCTTCCAGTGATCATTTGGGGCAGTGGTTCTAAATTTGCACCTCTTGCCTTTTGTAAGAGCTGCTTAAATTCCTCCCACGAGGAGGTGAGCAGATTGCTCCTTAAAAGGCAGGTTAGACCCCCAGGGGTCCACTGCAGCTCTAGTCCAATGGGAAAATTACCCTATGATCTGGGTCACCTTTGTGCAGGGCTGGGACTCCAGCTCCCAGTGTATCCCCACCTGCTGCTTCCTCACTTTCCTTTCACCTCAGGATTATGAGATAGATATAGTGGTAAAATGGTGTTGGTGATGTTTTTGGCTTCATGCCTAAATTGGATTAAATTGTGGCAGAGTTGTATCAAGCCAGTACTCTCACTGTCTCCTCCTGAGACGTCACAGTCCAATGGCAGGGCAGAGTCAAGAGGACTGGTGATGACTCAAGATTTCATGGATGACCATGGCATCTTCAATGTCTAACCAAACGCTCAGCATTCCATAGCTTCCACACCCCTTAGCTCCTCCTCCAAGGGCTAACTGCTCCCAGCTCTTGCCTGGATTCACTCAAGTTTTGCCCGGACACAAACTTAGGCAGCTCTCCACTGCTCTTTAATAAGGACTACTTCGCTGCAAACCGTTCAAAGTTTCTCTTGCTAGGAAAACAAAGTTTGCACATATTGTAGCACTATCATTTCAATTCACTTTCATTCTGACAGAATAACAGAAACCAACACAAAAATTTTCTGACTGAGAAACCAAACACAAATTAACACTAAAGGCCCAGCACTTCTGTAAACTGCAGTAACGTTCTCTTTCAGGACTTCTTTATCAGCAGTATAGTCGTCCTTTTCCCCCAGACAATACAGATGGACAGAGTGGTGAAAATCATAAAAAGTCTCAAGGATCATGGCTGCGCCTAGGGGAAGCTCCCCTCTTTGCATGTCGGGTTAGGACCAGGTTTCCCGGCCCACGGCCTCATTGCAACGACTGTCAGAATGATGGTCTTCGGGGCCTGGGGGAGACTGAGGGCGATTACACCTCTTCTGTCTAAAACTGTCGGTGGCCTTGTCCAAAGAACAGAAGAGGTGTACATTGGGCAGTTGGACAGGGATGCGGCTTATCGGACTTGCCGGACTCTTTGTGCTCACTCAGTATGAGAAGCCTCTTGCCTGCAAGGAGACAACAACCCTGCACCCTCGGAGCGTTGGAGCCTCGGGCCGGGGTTAGGAAACCCCAAGATGAAGGGATGCAGGGTAATGGTTTCTGAGGTTGGAAGAGCTCGGGGCCGTCAGGAAAGGTCAGGCAGTGGTGGTGAAGGTGGGGGCTGGGTGGTAGAGAAGAGAGTCCTGAGGTGTGAATCTGGGAGGAGGGGGCTGAGGGGACCAAGGGATTCGCACCTTGTCAATTGAAAGCGGCAAGAGGTCCCGGGCCAGGCGAGTGTTATATAAGGGCAGGAGCAGCTCCTTCTCAGGCGTTGGCGCTGAGATCAGAACTTGCAGTTGGAGCCCTATTGGCCTAGGACTAGGAAAAAGGGACTTGCATTTTGTCAATTGAAAGTGCACCAAGGCTCTCTTGACTCCACTTTTCTACTGATCTCTTTCCTCTCTTCCCATCTCTCCTCTCCTTTTCCTTTCTTCGCCTTTTTTTTTTCGTTTTATCTCTTAGTCTTGGAAATGTATTAATGGTCTAATGATAGAACACTTGTGATCTTACTTAGTGGACAAAGTAGTCACGTGGATTAAATAAAAGCTTCTTAAGACATTGCCCCACAGAGGCACCAGCTCATCTGGACCCGGCGGGAAGAGAGACTGGGGAGTGGAGGTGCTCGCGCCTGTGCCGGGACCCCCATGGCGGCTGTGTTCGATATCGACCTGGAGACCCAAGAGGGCAGCGAGGGCGACACCGAGCAGGAGCTCAGCCCCGCGGATGTTGATGTGGATTTGGAGTCCGTGGGGCACTACGAAGAGGTAAAATTGTCAGAGACCTGTGTGAACCCTGGACGCGAACTTGTCGGCCCCCACTCTTTTGAGCTCCTGCGAGTCCTGGGCAAAGGAGGCTTTGGCAAGGTGTTCCAGGTCCGGAAGCTACAAGGTACTAACGCGGGGAAGATATTCGCCATGAAGGTATTGAGAAAAGCGAAAATTATGTGCAACGCTAAGGACATAGCCCACACATGGGCCGAACGAAACATCCTGGAGGCCGTGAGGCACCCCTTCATCGTGGAGCTGCTGTATGCCTTCCAGACTGGCGCCAAGCTTTATCTCATCCTGGAGTACCTCAGTGGAGGAGATCTCTTCATGCAGATGGAGCGGGAAGGCATCTTCATGGAGGACACAGCTTGCTTCTACCTGGGGGAGATCACCCTAGCCCTAGGCCACCTACACTCCCACGGCATCATTTACCGGGACCTTAAGCCTGAAAACATCATGTTTAGCAGTCAAGGCCACATCAAGTTGACAGATTTCGGGCTGTCTAAGGAGTCTATCCAGGAGGGCTCAGTCACTCACACATTCTGTGGCACCCTTGAGTATATGGCTCCCGAGGTCCTCATGCGCAGTGGCCACAATCGGGCGGTGGACTGGTGGAGCCTGGGAGCCTTGATGTATGACATGCTCACAGGACAGCCGCCCTTCGCTGCAGAGAATCGCAAGAAAACAATGGACAAGATCCTGAGAGAGAAGCTGGCTCTGCCATCCTACCTCACTGTGGATGCTCGGGACCTGCTCAAGAAGTTTCTGAAGAGAAACCCCAGCCAGCGGCTCGGGGGTGGACCTGGGGATGCAGCAGATGTGCAGAAACACCCTTTCTTTCGCAAGATCAATTGGGAAGACCTGTTGGCCCGGCAGGTAGAACCCCCCTTCAAGCCTTGCTTGCAGTCTGAGGACGACGTGAGCCAGTTTGACACACGTTTCACGAAGCAGACCCCTGTGGACAGCCTTAATGACACCACCCTCAGTGAAAGTGCCAACCAGGCTTTCTTGGGCTTCACCTACGTGGCCCCTTCTGTTCTGGTGGATATCAAGGAAGACTTCTCGTTCCAGCCCAAGCTGTGCTCCCCTGAAGGCCTCAACAGTAGGCCTCAGACGCCAGTCAGTCCCCTAAAGTCCTCATCCTTTGAAGGGTTCCGACCCAGACCTGGTCCAGAAGAGTCCATGGAGCTACCCCCACCCCAACTTCCACCTCCAGTTCCAGTCAGCTCAGCCCCTATTCGCATCCAGAAGCTCAGGGGCAAGAAATCCAAGAAGGGTCGGGGCCGTTCTAGACGCTAGAGAGGGGACGACGTTCGCTGTCATTGGCTGCCCCTTGCTTCCCTTGAACACTTAACCGAAATCACCCCTTTATATCTTGGAAGAAGTATTTCTTGGCATTGGCCTGGAAGTGCTGTAGGCCCCTTGGGCAAAGTGCCCTTAGAACCTGGGGCTCCCATTTTGCCCAAAATCATGGGCAATAAGTTCTACGGGGAATAGGAGTGAGCAGTCTCAGGGAACACTGAGTGTCCACCTCCCACGTCCTCAGCTGCTTCTGCTGTGTCTTTTAGGAAATTAAATGCTTGAATTATGGCAACGACAGAAAAAAGACATTCCCTCAACAAACGTCCATTATACCCATACCAATATGTATATAGACACCTATCTACATATAAAACAACGCTAATATTCAACCTACTAACACAAACCTATTATTCTGTTTCCCCTTTCCCTTTCCCCACCTATCAATGTTTTGGTAAATGAATAGAAATTAAATAAATAAAAAAAAGAAAAAAAGAAAAAAAAAAGGAGGGGACAGTGAGAAGAGGGCCAGGGGCAAAGGGTTTGATATAACAGGGCGGCAGCAACTCCTCTTGCATATCGCGCTGAGAGCAGAGCCTGCAGTTCGTGCCCCATCGGCCCCCAGACGCGTCTGCAGTAAGGACATGGAAGGTGCAGGTGCGAGAAGCGAAAGCAAAGGAGGAGGCAGAGCTGGAGGAGCGTCCACCCAGATGCCAATGGCTAGACGCCAGTGCGCGGTCTTCCAGAGGGCAGCGGGCAAGAAGCGCGTCGTGATCCAGGACTCATTCTGTCACCGCAGTTTGTTCCAGGAGCCATGGAAGATCTGGAAGACGCCCTTTTGTGTCCGGAGCTGCAACCTGACTCCCAGATACGGAAGAAGGAGGTGGCCGACTTGGATGACTGGCTGGTGCCAGAGCTGTGCCTCAGCGGCGGTTCCATCCCGGACCTTTGCATTTTGGAGTTGCCCTGGGGGCCACCTGCTGCCACTTTCCGCTGTCAGGAGGAGACGCTGGGCAGCCAACATACGCTCAGACTCTAGAGCCTGCCAGAGACGCTCAGAGACTACGGCGAGGTCACTGTGGACTTTTCCTAGGAGGCCTGTACTTCAACCGCTCTCCCTGTTCTTCTGCACCACTTCTTTGCCGCCACTTGGGAGCTGAATGCGAGGCCATCACACAAGGGACTCCGGCATCACAATTACCTGCCCCGTCCCTTGCCAAGACACTTTCTCAGACCGTGACCAAGTCAAGGTCGTGTGGCATGAAAAAGCCCATTCTAACCTGAATCAAGAAACGAAAGGTTTCCCTGGATAACATCAGGAAACTTTGATTCTCCTCACCCGGGGAGTGGGGTGGGGTGGGGTGGGGGGATAAAGGTGGTCGCCCGCAGAGAGCGTCAGGGTGAGGAGGCGCGCGATGTGCGGGCAAACTGGCGTCAGGCACTTCGGTTCCGCCGGGTGCCAGCGGGACTCCCACTCTCCCTGGCTCCCTTTGGCTGCCAGACAGGGCTCACAGCCTGAAGTGGGCAGGACGACTAGGCAGCGAGGCTGGGTGGGGGTTGAGAGACTCCCACGGGGCTTAATGCTGATTGACAGCAGCAAAGAAGGCGCAAGGCTGAAGAGGAAACTCGCGCCTGCCACTGGATTCCAGGACAGAGCCTGAGAAGTTGTCACATCCTCCGCTCCAGGACGTTCCAAGAACCTCCTGGGCAGCCCCAAAGAAACAGACAAGAATGCCAACGTGGCCGCTTCATGCACAAAGAAGACACAGAGCGAAGACATCCCGACCCCACCACTTCCCAGGGGGGCCGAGCCTTGGTACTTTGCAGCTTGGGGGCACACGGCCCTCACTTTGCCTGACTTTTCTCTCCCCCTTTCATGGTTTCGAGAAGAACGCACTTTCCTGTTTCTTTGTTTGGGTTTTTGTGGTGTTTTGTTTTGGTTTGGCTTCCTTTGTTTGGTTTGGTTTGAGACGCTTCTCTGAGAGAGAAGGGCGGTGGGGAAAGACGGGTGGAAGTTCTGGTGAGGGGCAAAAACAACACTTCAATAAAAATCGATTTCTGAGAACCCTACTGTCTTTGTAAGGAGCGTTATTTCCGCATTTTCGGCGTAGGTTTCTGGCAGAATTCTAGAGAGCCCAGGCGAGCCGAGAAAGAATGAAAGAAACTTCAGAGAAAGGGAGGCAAGGCGACAGAGCACATCGTGACTGATGGGTGCCCAGCTGTGGCTTCTGCTTAGTAAGAGACTCCTTTGCCACCTTGGGCATCAAGCAAAGGTGGATGGGTAAACGTGCAAAGGAGAGCTGGTTACATACGGGTCCCCGCTATGGCTTTCCTTTCTGCCACGTGCTAAGTTACGACTCAGTGTTAGAATTCTCCGGTCTAGGGGGTCCCCGCGGGCGGGTGTCCTCCTTTCCTGCCAACGAAGTTCCCGATTTTCGAGGCGTAGGCGGTCCGGGCACTAGCCATCGGAAGGCACACAGTCAGGCCCAAGCCATTTCACTGGGGCTCTGCTTTGTTCCCTATCTGCCTAGATGTCGAGGAGCCAGTCACTCCTTCAGACTGAATCTTGGAGGCTGTGCGAGGAACTCGGCCACCTCCACTTGCGAGAACTTCAAGGATCATGGCCCAGCGTAGGGAAGCTCCCCTCTTTCTGCCTGTCTGGCTGGGAGCAGGTTTCCTGGTGCATGGCCTCCCTGCAGTGACCGAGAGACTGATGGGCTCCCGGGCCTGGGGGAGACTGAGGGGGATTGCACCTCCTCTCTCTAAAAGTGTCGGTGGTCTTGTCCAAAGAACAGAAGAGGTGTACGTGGCCCAGGTGAACGGGGATGCGGCTTGTGGGACTTGCGGGACTCTTGGCGAAGGCTCACTGTGAGAAGTCTCTTGGCTGCAAGGAGACAGCAACCGTGCACCCTCGGAGCCTTGGAGCCTCGGAGCCTCTGGCCGGGTTTAGGAAACCCCAAGACGACTGGATGCAGAGGAACGTTTTCTGAGGCTGCAAGAGCTGCGGGCAGAGAAGAGAGCCGTGAGGTGTGAATCTAGGAGGAGGGGCCGGAGGGGCCCCAGAAATTCGCACCTGGTCAATCAAAAGCGCCCAGCGGCAAGGGGGTCATAAAAGGGCGGCAGCAGCTACTTCTTGGGCATATCAGGTTGGGAGCAGAGCCTGCAGTTGGAGCCCCATCTGCCCGGGACGCATCTCCAGGAAGGACATGGAAGGTGCAGAGAGAAGGGACCAGGTGAGGGAAGAGAAAGCAAAGGAGGCCGGAGAGCTGCAGGAGCGTCCGCCAAGATGCCAATGGCTAGACTGTCCGAAGCCTTATCTTCAGGCTTCGTTTTTTGAGGAGGCTGTCACCATGCCGGTGCGCGGTCTTCCAGAGGGCAGCGGGAGTGAAGGGGGTCCTGATCCAGGACTCATTCTGTCACCGCAGTTTGTTCCAGGAGCGATGGAAGATCTGGAAGACGCCCTTCTGTGTCCCCAGCGGCAAACTGACTCCCAGATACGGAAGAAGGATTTGTTAGGAAGATGATTTTGTCAGCTGAGTGGAGAATGGAATGGAATGACATGGAAGGAAGCTATTCTAACAATCCAGTAGAGAGGCTAGGAGGGAGGGCCTGGACAGAGTGGCAGCTGGGTGGAGAGAAGGGGGCTTACATAAGAGACGTGGTGAAGGCAGAAAACAGCAAGACTTGTAAACGAATTGGCTATGTGAATGAGTATGACATGTAAGGGGTTGGTGATGCTAAGATTTTGAGCCTGGGCAACTAGGAGGCTAGTGGTGCCCTTGAAAGTAATAAGGAGGTGAGGAAGAAGGGTGGTTTGTGGGAGAAGTGGAAGGCAATGAGACACGTTTTTAACGTGACAAGTTTAAAATATCTAAAGGATTTTGAGATGTCCACAAGGTAGCTTGATGTGAGACCGTAATTCAGAAGAAAGATTAGGGCAGGATAAAGAAATCTGAGAATCATCTGCAGAGACATGATAATTGTACCTATGACTGCTGATAAGAAGAGAGTCCAGTACAGAGCCTTGGGAGAGGGGAGCACTCACAATTAGTGAGTATGACTTGGATAAAGTCATACTGAGAAAGCAGTCAGAATTTGGAGCAATGCCATTAAAACCTAGCAAGAAGAGTTAGATGGTGATAATGTCAATGGCTGCAGAGACATGAAGAAGGATTAGGGTCAAGACAAGGCTTTAGGGTGTGATAATCACTGACAACTTTGGAGAAAGCAGTGTCAGCTGAATGATGAGGTCAGAAGACTGCAGAGGGTTTAGAATCGGATGAGAAAGGAAGAAGCAGACGTTTACATTTGTAGACCTTTCTCAAAGAGTTTAGCAAAGGAAAAGGGAGGAGAAATAGCAAGATAGCTAGCAGGGATATTAGAATCTAGTGAAGGTTTTATTAAGGGTGAGGGAGATGTGGACAAGAAGGAAGCAATCAGTAGATATGGAGAAATTAAAAATAATTGAGACTGGAGATGATAGAAGGGATAATCTGCTGCTGAAGATGTGATGGAATGGGATCATTTGTGCATGTAGAGGGGTTTGCCTTGGCAAGAAGAAGGGCCATTTCTTCCTTTAAGACAGGGCTGAAGGAGAAGGTGATGGAGGAAGACATCTGAGTGACAGAACATGGGAAGAGGGATCTCTCATAGGGTGGTTTGAATTTTATTTGGTAAAGTAGGAGGCCAAATCCTCAGCTGAGAGAGTTGAGTGAGAGGGAGACATTGGAGGGCTGAGGAAGGATGAAAAGGGTCTGGAAGAATTTCTCTGCTGAGTGGTAGTTTGTTAATTAAGGGAGATATGAAGAGGATTGCCTTGGTACAGTGAAGGTCTACTTGAAATTATTAAATCTACTAAGAAACTATGAAAGGTAAACCAAGCAAAAAGGTTGAAATTTCATGAGTAGATGTCAAGTCTTAGATTGAAATTTAAAATATTAACTGCTTAAGTATAAAATCCAAGAGTAGAAGATGTGGAAGAGTTGAAATGGTTGCCCAAGGGGTTAAGATTAGGAAGAGCCAGGTATACAAGTGATGGGTTGAGGGGAAAAAACTAATATATAGAGCTTTAGAAGTTGTGGTGAAGGTGAAGAATAGATTAAAGGTCATAAAACATAAGGAAAATGGAATTATAGATTATAATCAGATAAAAGAATTTCAAATTTTTATGAACACAGAAAGTGGAACATTTTGGGTATTAGCAAGATCAATGGTATGACCATTTTGTGTGTAGCTGAGTTGTAGAGGGAAAGGTCATGGAATCTGAGTAGATTGATGAATTGGGAAGTTAAGATAATTGAGGGAACCTCAGTGTGTATGTTGATATCCCCTAATATGAGGGAAGAAGTTGGGTCAACATTGGAGAAATCTCTGGAAGCCATTAAAACTGAGAATCACATCACTTGATCTTTTACACAAGTGGATGCTTAAGTTTAGTTCTTGAGAATACCCTGGGAAAAGGTAGATAGTGAAACTGGAAGGCTTATTAGATTTACCCCAGTGTTCTAGCCTGTCAAGTTCTTTTACATCTTTATTGTCATTCCTTCCACTCAACTGTGTTGTTTTCAAGTTTTAAAAGCATGGCATCACTAATGTCATTAATAAAAATGTTAAATAATATGGAATAAAACATGGATACTGAGAAAATCCATTAGAGATAATCCTGCAAGTTTAAATCAACTCATTGATGATTACTCTTCGAGTCTAGCCATTCTCATTCTAAAATGATCTAATTAGTATTATTTGACTCACACCTCTCCATTTTGTCCACCATGATAAGATAGTAGTTTTTTATAATCTTTTCTGAAATTTAAAGTGTGTCTACAATATTATTCTGATTTAAGAGTCTTATATCTTGGTTTAAAAAAATCAAGTGTATTTAGTTTGGCATGATCTGTTCTTAAGGAAGACCTGGAAATTCTTGGTGATCACTGTTTCTTTTTCAGAATGTTTACTAGCCACTGCCTTAATAAAGCATTCTTGAATCTTTCAAAGAATAGGTGTAAAGCTCCCTGGTCTATACTATTCAGATTTCTCTCTTCCCTTTTTTGGAAATTGGAGAATTTGTTCTCTTGCCTCACAGCACTGATTCTACTCTACCATATGCCAGCATGTCACATAAGAATTACTTGAAGTAAATGCTTATATTTATCTTAAAGAAGAAAGAATTAAGGGAGGAATAATAGCTATATTTGAAGAATCATCATACAGAAGAAGGACTAGATCTCTGTTTCAGAGGGCAGAAATAGAAAAAAACATGGATAGATGTTTTATTCAAGAGTAACTTTAATGGAAAATGTCCTAACAATTAGAACTGTCCAAAAGTGAAGTCAGGTATGTGGGGGTATAGTATTCTAACTGTGTACTTTCCGACAGATACTAGGTGTCACTTTATTGGGGTGTTGTAAAAAGTATCATTTAATAAGTACAGATTGAATTAGAAGTATCTTGAATTTCCTCCCAACTCTTAGCTTCAGTGACTCTATGATGGAGTTAAAGGAAAAGTAGAGATTTAAGACATCCACAATACCACAACAGCATCAAATCCATAAGAAGTGCATGAGGAGGGGGCGGAGCCAAGATGGCGGCATAGAAGCAGCAAAGCACCGCAGCTCCCACACAAACACGCTAAAAAACTCATAAAATGGGATTCTAAACAGATTTTCAAGCTCCAAAACTCTCCACAAGACAGAAAGCACATCTATTGCTACAGGCAGTGTAGCAGGCGGGGCTCTTCTCAGCAGTCTGGGAGCTGCTGCCGAAACCCAGCCAGCTCAGGCCCTGGGGCATCGGGCGGGGCGACTATAGGAGAGCAGATTGGCTGCACTGGAGGCACAATTACCACATCTATCAGGCCAGAAGGAAAAAAGGCTAAGAGAAAGGTCAGTGGATTTTGCTAACTGGGGAGGAGAAGAGCGGGTCAGCCAAACTGCTCCCAGGGCAAGGAGGCAGCAGGAGGCGGCTGTAGCAGCAGGAATGGCTGAGAGCCGCAGCCTCTTCCACTGGGCTGCTTCAGAGCCCTCGGCCTGCAGATAGCAGGGGGGCTGACGCGATCCACCAGGGCCAAGGGCTCTTGCATTGAGAGGCCTGGATCTGGATCGTGGTCTTGAGTGTTGGTCCTGGGGTGTGCTTTCAGTGAGCCAAAGCTGGTGGGGGAGCTGCAGCATTCCACTAAGAGCTCCGGCAGCTGAGAAGGCCCCAGCGATTTGGGACAGAGCTTTCCCCCTCCAGGAAGCAGAGTTTCACAGAGCTAAAAAACAAGCAATTAATAGACTGGCCAACATGAGAAAAAGGAAGCAGGCTAGGAACAGCAGTAAAACTCTAGAATCCTTTTTTATGGACATAAAAGACCAAAGTATGGAGCAGGAGGAAGACAACTCAGTCAGAACTCCCTCACCAAATGCTTCCAAGACACTGGAAGAATGCCTACTAGCTATACCTCAACTGAAAAAGGACTTTGAAAACAAAATAAGAGAAGTAGAGGAAAAATTGGAAAGAGAAATGAGAATGATGCGAGAAAGTCAT
>CM053600.1:226227-244367 GCA_028646575.1 Pseudocheirus occidentalis
GGACAAAAAGGGGAGAAAATTTGTAACTCAAAACCTTGTGGAAATGAATGATGTAACCAAGAAAGTAAATTAAAATTAAAAAAATAAAATAAAATAAAATAAAAGAAGTGCATGAGGGATCCAAATAAAATTTTATAGGAGGTTTGAAGGGGAAGGATCATAGTCACCTATGGAGATAACGGATATTTGCCAGAACAGGTTGCTACTGAGTTGGGACTTTTAAGAATGAAAAGGAATTCAACAGGCAAAGAGTTGAGGCATTGTGGGCATTTGTTTAAAGACAAGCAAAGCATCAAAGGTAGAAAAATGTGGGTTGTGCATTATGTAATGCCAGTAGCTAATTTTGGATAACGCATAGACTTTAGATAAAATATAGGTAGTAATATAATGAGGCACCACAAAATTGAGGAACTTGAATACCAAGACTGATTTTTTAATTGGTAGATAGTGTGGGATAATGGAAGGTTTTCAAACAGGAGGAATATGAACAAATTTCTCCATATGAAAAATTATTCTGATGATGCTCTGCAAGATGAATCATGGGAGAAAATGCCTAGAAGTCAAAAGGCTTATTAAAAGGCAGCTGTAATTACTCCAGGCAGACAGTAATGAGGTCCCCAATTGAGGTGGTGGCTGTCAGAAAAGAGAAAAAGGAACAGATTTGGGATCAGAATCAAGAGGATCAATGTTTCTACAATATAAGAAGAAAAGCAGAAAAACTCAAATATAACAACAGTGGGAAAGAGTGAATGGTGATGTTCTTATCAGAAACAGGAAAGTCAGAAAGAGAGATGGATTTTTTGGGGGGAGAGACAGTAGTATTAGTTTTGGATACGTTGAGGTTGAAGCATCAGCAGAATATTCAGGTAAAGAAAGTCTTCTGGGTGCGTGGAGATACACAGGAGCTCAGGAGAAGAGACAATGATAAAGACAGATTTTGTGAGTAGTCTCAAGAGAAATGATCATTGAAATCATTGTAGTGAATGAGGTTGCAAAGGGATCATGAATGGCATCAAAAGAAGAGAGAGGAGAGGACCTTGGAGAAATATAAATTAAGGGATTTGAAAGACATTAATGAAACAGAAGGAGAAATCAGACAGTTGTGAATAGAACCAGAAGAGTGTGAGGTCTCAAAACCAAGGGACAGGTTTCTAGAAAGAAGGGTAGGTCACCACTTCTAAAGGCTACAAAAATATCAAGGAGGATGATGCAAGAAAGAAAATAACTAGATTTTTAAATTAGGCAGTCATTAAAGAAACTCAAGAGAAAAGGGAAGTTCTTTCCTAGAAGGAAGTTGTCTCATTTTTGTTTTTCTATCTCTAGCACTCAATCAGTGTGTGATACTTAGGAAATACTTAACAAATGTTTGTTGAATGAGTGAATGAAATGGTATATTCAGAAGCTAGATTGCAAGAGGCTTGAGGAAACAATACTGGTGAGGAAGTGGCAATATCATCTGCACACATTTTTCAAGAAGTTTATTAATGAAGGGGAGGTGTTAAATCTTAGAGAGGGTGAATTATGTCTTGTACAGTTTTTTAAAAAATCTCTCTCAGGGTCTAGCTTAGTGTTAAGCATATGGTAGGTTCTCAAAAAATGCTTCATGAGTTAAACTGGGAACTGCATATGTGTATGTGTGTGTGTGTGTGTGTGTGTGTGTCTATGATATCTCTGGGTTTATAAACAAACACACATTCCTTAAACTGACTTTTGAAATTGTTCCACCAAAGCTCTATTGTCTCATCTGATAGAACAAATTCTTTGAAGGCAGAAACAGTTTTACTTTGTTTTTGTGTTTCTGTTCTTAAATATTTTTGTCTTTTGGTATGGTGGGTAAGACCTATTTAAAGGCAGGTTGGCAAAGGATCTACACAAAGTCATTCTAAGGGCACTTAAGAATGAAAATGGAAAAAGGACAACAAATAGAAGAAAAATGGGAAAGATCTGCAAAAATTACTATAACAAACTGTTTTCAGAATGAAGAACAGCAGAATTAACACACTTAGGGCCTGAAAGCATAATTCTGGATGATCTTAAAAGAGAGATAGGAAAAGATAACATGATGGAAAAAGTAGTTGGATTAGACAAAGATAGAGACAGACAGATGGAGACACAGAGAGACAGAGAGAGAGAGAGAACCCTATGTTGGAGGAATGATAATTATGACAACACTGAGGGATCATTAAGAAGGTGGGGGAAATACTAAAGACATAGAAAAAATCTTATTCCTTGTAAAACTTTTTTTTTAATAAAAAAGGACACTGAGAAATCATTGACAAGTACCTATTTGCTTCTACTCATATATAGAATCCTTATGAGTCAACTGAACATTAAATAAGGGCATTCTCAATGAGGGTGTTAGTAGAGAACAAATAAACTTCTGAAAGTACCATCCAATAATACATTACATCTTTACTGCTCCAAAATTGACTAAAAGTTGCAGAGATACAGAATTTCATTGTGCTTATTATTTGCTGACTATGAAAAAATGATTCAGTGGAGCAAAGCCTCACCTTAATGGCTCTCTTCCCAAATGATGTCTTTCATCCGCACATCTCAAAACATATTTGAGATTCTTGAAAAGGCATAATAATATATAGCCCTAATTAAAGACCCTTTAATCATGAACATCAGGCAAGGCATCAAAAGGATAGTTATAAACTCAGAAATGATGTTTGCCACTGTAATGGAGGAGATCCAGGACAGAGTAAGTTGACAAGGGTTTCTCTAGGGAGGCTTAAGTCCTCCAAATGTTCCTGTTGGTGAATAATGTTGTGATTGCATCAAACAGTAAAACATTTGCAGAGCCTCCTGGAAGAGATCTGACCATGCATATAGGAAATACCAAAGAGGGATGTCTGTTGCCAAGATTATGGCATGTATTTGTGTGGAAAATATATGGAGTCTGTTCATCAGTATAGATTGTAGGAAGAGAAGATGGGCTGGTTACATGGTGAAGATGAGGAAAGAGAGTGGAATAAGCCAAGTGCTCCTTTGGCAAACCCTACAATGTTAAGTGAATTTGAGGAAGGCCTCCAGAATGCTGGGTTGCCCTCTTGTGGTGAATTTGTGGAAGTACATCGAAAAGAATACACAAGTTGCACCAACATGAATGGTTTAGGGAGCAGGGAAGACTTCCAAACTGAAGAGTTCATGTGTTCTTTTTAGTATTTGTAATTTTGAGAATACTTAGAGCTTGGCATAGTGCCTGTAAAATAATAGGCTTTCAATTAGTTTTTGATTGTTTTTTTCATTGACAACGTGAAATTATTATCATTTGTTTACTGGACTCAATATTTCTTGTGCTGTTCCTGGACAACATGATTTTTTTTTTAAATCTCAGAAGTTAGCTGTTCCTAACTTTACTCTCTGATCATTTTAAGAAGATTCTTTCTGTTGTTTTATGTTTATGTTAAATTTCTCCTTGACTGATAAGGTTTTTAAAAGATCATTTTAAGTAGTAGATAATGTTTTGGGACTTTTTGGGACACTAAGGGTTATCATTAGGGAAGATTTCTCTGCTTAAGGCAATGTTGCATTTACACACCTGCTTCTTTATAGTTTTAAAAAAATTTGCCATGCCACAGCTCTATTATGATTCTCTCAGTGTGTGTGTGTGTGGGGGGGTTGGATGTGTGTGTGTGGGGCGGTGGGTGGGTGTTTACAGATCATGTGGTTGCTAAAGTCAGTCATCTAAGTCTTATGAATAAGGCTGGTCAAGAAGAGAGGAGATTTCTTATTTGTGACATAGTGTTTCTAGAGTGGGTAGAAATATTTGTTTTAATAATTCTGAAGGATATTTTATTCACTGAAAGCTGATTGAGTGGGGAACATTTGGGATGGGGAGTGGAGAGGGAGAGGGAAAGTAATATAAGAGTTGAAAGGCTTAATGCTTTCTGGTGAGAAGAAGGGATACTCTGAGCTTTTGGAAAGTCAAAACATATGCACTGAACATCCATGGTTCAAGTCACTTGACTGGTGTATTATGATAGCATCACCTGGTGACCAAATCATATAAAATGCTTGTTGATTAATTAACTGACAATCTCCTTTTATGTAGGTTGCAGAAAACAGAGGAATGAGCAAGTGTGGGTTATTGTTAAAGGACTACCAACTTAAAAAATAACCCATTTCATCTGCCACATTTTTGTTTTGTTTTGTTTTTCCATTATAATAATTTCCTGAAACACTCTGTCCTGTTTTATGATAAAGGAAATTAAGGGGCGGGTAGGTGGCACAGTGAATAGAGCACCAGCCCTGGAGTCAGGAGGACCTGAGTTCAAATCCAGTCTCATACACATGACATACTCACTAGCCATGTGACGTTGGGCAAGTCACTTAACCCCAATTGCCCCTCCCAAAAAAAAAAGCAAAAAAAATTCTTTTAAAAAAGAAAGGAAATTAATCAAAAGTGACCATCTAAAAAACTCTCATAGTACATTCAACATTTTGTCCCTAGACTCCTCTGCTTTTCTACCAAGAAAAGGCAAATATACTTCATCAATTGATCATTTGTTTCTTGAGTTTGAGACTGATTGTAACTCTTTGCCTAACTCCTAAATATTGTTGAGATTTTGTTTATATGAGAGATTTTGTGGGTTATATCTACCAATAATAACTGCATTAAAGGTAAAACAAGTAAAATTTTAAAAAATTATTAATTCATTTAAATAACTAATAAACACATTAAACATAAATAATTATTTTATGGAAAAATTAACCGTGTTTTCTAAAACAATTTTTTTTGAACTCTCCTTATTGTCTGGATTAATAGATGATAGCTGGATTCTCACGTATACTTCTGCCTTGAAAATCTTGTCATATGTTGTTTTTGGTTTAAGTACTTGGTTAAAGAAAATTTGGCCTAACACCTTCCTCCCCACCCCCAAGTTGGAAAAAGGAGTAGTAGTTTTCATCTTTTCAGATAATATAGCTACTCTTTTTAAAATACTATATCATAACTCTACAAATGGTAGTTTCTTAAAATTAGTTGCAATGTGGAATTTGAAATCATATCAATAAACTTTTTGTACTCTGTTACATTAAAATTCTTACCTGATTCAACTTTCTGGGGCCAAACCGAAAAAGTCTACTCCCTCTGTGATATGAATCTTTCAAATACTTAAAGAGAGCTCTAATGTCCCGAGTATTCTTTTTTAAGGCTAAACACCACCAGGTCTTTCAATCTCTCCTTATACACATGACCTTAAGGCCTTTCCCTATCCTCAGGAGCTCCTGGAATTCTGACAGGTTAAGGGTCATAGAAGCAGCATATGTCATAGTATAGTCTTGGACCTAGGACTTCCTGGCTCCAGGCCAGATATCTATGCACTGTGCCAGACTACCTCTCATTGGGGCAATAATAACACATTTTTTGATAATAGCTAAAGGCAGTGGAGAATGTACTGAAATCTAAATCCACCTGGAGCTATGAGTATTGTAACTTGCTATTCAAGACCTTAGGGGACTGTAATTGATATTATTCTGAGTTGGAGTCCAGGTATGATCACCAAGGAATGAATGCAATTAAGCTGATAATTGCTGATGCCAGCAACATTATCGGTTTGACTGTGAACTGTAGGTTAACCTCTCATGGGAAAGGTTGGGAGAATGATTTTGGGCATGGAATGAGGTATGATTCTCCTGACTCAATTTCTTCAGTATGACATTTCCTCTTGAATGGAAAATATCTCACCTGGCTGACTTTAGGTCTGGTTCAATGCTGGGATTGACATGAAGATAAGGCACTTCCACCTTTACTGTATAGCTTTGTCCTTCTTCTTCTTTGATGGTAAATTTCTATAATCATGTCAACCACTTTAAACATGATATTAAATCTTCTAGTTTAATACTGGAATGCATCTGAGTTAACTATAGTAAGACGTAGGCATTAGATTTGAGCTATTTAGTCTAGAATTTTAGTCTTTTTGTATTTTGAACAACTAAGTAAATAAGTACTTTGCATGACCATTTTTTCTGTTACTAGTTACATATATTCCTGTGTAAGATAAGATCCTTTAATTTCTCATAGTCTCATGGGGACAATTAGGCAGTGATGTAAAGACCTGTGAAACCTGAACCTAATTCTGTTATTTAGTGACCTTAATACCACAGCTGTCTCAGTTCTGTGTTCATGAAAAGAATAACAGCACAATGAGTTATCTCAAATGTAGAATGCCTTGTGGTCTAGCTTCTAAATGTCTTAAAGAGATATCCACTTAAAGGTCCCCTTATGCTAGGATTTATTAATTTAAACATAGCTAGAAGCTGAACATGTCTTATTATAAATAACTCATTTAATAAGTACTGTTCTTAAATCATAAATTTAGACTTTGGATCAGAACATTTCTTACAATTATTGTTAATATGTCATCTTTTGAGAGAATTCATTGGAGTTTGTCTTCTTATGAAAAGTTCCATTATTAGTTCTTTAGCAGAAACTCATCCTCCTAACAGGGAAATGAACAATACCAAGTCTAAAAATTGAGTTCAGAGTTTTCCAATTTTTTAGTTTGTATTTGAATTTCTTGGAAATATCAACATGTGAACTGGTTAACCTAAAAATGTAAATTCTCTGGTCTAAAAGCTTCCAAATTTGATTTTCTAACAATAGAGGAATAAGATTTGAGCTAACTTTCACTATTTGAGCTGGTTATTGGCAAAGTAAATTTAAGATCAATTTTATAAGAGATTTTTTGACAGAGAAGGGGATCTCTACAAGAGACCTGAACCAGAGAAACCAGTCAGTTGGAAACTTCTGAGACCACACCCAGCCCAGAGGACTGCATTAGATATTTCCAGAGAACCAGGTAAGTATATGAGATGAGACTTTCATGAAATGGACAGTTGTTGGGTTTTTTTTTTTACTGTTTATTTTTCCCCTATGTACCTTTAATCTGTAAGATTTGCTTATCAGAGGGGACTGCCCCCTTTGAGCTTGTCAATGCATCGATAAATTTTTCTCCCTTTCCCCCTCACACTGTTTTCCATCATATGCCCCTTAGTTAAGAACCCTTGGGACAAAATGTTTGCCATATCAGTTAATGATTCATTGAGGAGATGACATCTCTCAATGGAATCCAATGGAGGAATGAGAGAAATGGCTATTTCTCTCACATTAATAACCAACTATTGAATTAGGACTAAGGTTTTCCATTTCTTATTTCGTCATTCAAAAACCAATCCCTGTAGATTATTCACCCAGTCTTTGAAGATCAGGGCTAATGATAAGATGAAATCTTGGGCAGACACACCCCACTGGGAAAATTCAGATCTGCTCAAAAGATGAAGAAATTCTAGTTTAGATGAATTGGTGGATTCTGTCCCATTGTGTGTGAGTCATGTGGATCTTGGTGGAAATGAATTCCCTGTTTCTTTTTCTAGGGGTAGTATGGGTATAGATAAGTCTCTTTGACTGAGACTGAGTGGTCAGAGTCACATCCCTCAGAGTCTTAAAATAAACCCACCTCTTATTATAACATCTGTTCTCTCATTACTAGTTAATCAATGAGAGTTGATTTCCACTCTTTGGTGCATCTATCCTTCCAAGGGCATATAACAGTTGAGTGGGTACCATGAAGGGTCTTTGGTTTAGAAGAGACAGCCAAATGACCGTTTTGCTAATTATCTGCTGACCTTAATCAATGAAACAGTTGTTAACAACCCAGAAACTGTCTCTTGAACTTTTTATGTCACAAACCCCTGGTCTTTCTGGATTTGAGCTGGGAGTCAGCCAGCAAGCATTTATGAAATGCCTACTACATGCCATTCACTTCATTAAGTGCTGGGAATACAAAGAAAAAAAAGTCTCTTCTCTTGAGAAGCTCACGGTCTAATTCAAGATACAGCACTCAAGGCACTATGTACAGACAAGATTTATCCAGAATAAATCAGGAATTATTGACAGAGGGAAGTCTATTATTTAAGGGTATTGGGAAAAGCTTGTAGTAAGTAAGATTATATCTGAGACTTGAAAGAATTCAGGTAGGGCAAGAAATGGAAATGAGAAAACAGAGCATTCCATTCATGAAGGAGAGTCAGTGAAAATGCATAGTCAGGAAGTGGAATATTTTGTGCAACAAATGTTAAGGAGACCACTGTCCCTAGATTGCAGCATATGTGTGTGTATGTGTGTACATGCATGTGTATGTGGAGGTGAGGAATAAGATATTAGAAAATAGGAAAGGTAGGAAAAGACAGCTTATGAAGGACTTTAAAAATTAAATAGGATTTTATATTTGTTGCTGTAGGTAATACAGAGTCATTGGGGTTTATTGAATAAAAAAATGACACAATAAAACTTGCCTTTAGGAAGATCAGTCTGACAGTTGAATATAGAATGAACTGGTGTGGAGAAGAAACTTGATGCAAGAAAATCAACAAACAGGTTCTTACAGTAGTCTAGATGTAAGGGCTTACACCAGGGTGGTGACCATGTCATAGAAGAGAAGGGGCCTTAAGATATTATGAAAGTTGGATCAGAGGCAGCTGGGTGTTGCAGTAAATAGAGCACCAACCCTGGAGTCAGGAGTACCTAAGTTCAAATTGGGGTTCAGGCACTTGACACACTTACTAGCTGTGTGACCTTGGCTAAATCACTTAACCCAAATTGTTTTGCCTTCCCCCCTCCAAAAAACAAACTAACAAACAAAAGTTGAATCAGTGGGACTTGGCAACAGATTGAATATGAGATTTAGAGTTTGAGGAGTAAAGTATAATACATAAGCTGTGAGCCTGGGTCACTGGTAGGCTAGTGGTGTCTTCCAGAGTATCAAGAAAGTTAGGAAAAGTGGCAGAGTTGGGGGGTAAAGATTGTGGACATATTAAGTTTAAAAGTTAAGTGTAAAACATCCAGTTCAAGATGTCCAATAGGCAGCTGGAGATGTGAGTCCAGAGATTGAGAGAGAGTTTAGGGCTGGATAAATAGATCTGAGAATCATTACTATTTTGATTTATAACTGAATCCATAGGAAGTGATAAGATCACAAAGTAAAATGGAATGGATGGAGAAGATAAGGGGGCTCAAGTTAGAGTTTTGGGAGACACCCATAGTTAGTTAGATCTCTCCAGATCTTAAGAGTCCTCTGCATAGAGATGGGAGTTGAATTCATAGATCTTCATGCCTTTTTTGTCTTTCTGTATCTTCTGGTTACTTCTCTGCTCTCTGCTTTCTCATGGTTATCACCCTGGTGCAAGTCCTTACATCTAGACTACTGTAATAGCCTGTTGATTTTCTTGCTTTAAGATTTTCTCCACATCAGTTAATTCTATTTTCAACTGTTAGGCCGATCTTCCTAAAGGCAAGTCTTATTTATTCGATAATATTCAATTATCTTTTTATTCAATAAACTTCAAGTGTGTTCATGTCTCCTCCACTCTTAAAACACCCTAGCTTGAACCTCCTAGCTTTCATCCCATATCTCTCCTCCCTTTCTCCTTGATGTGTCCATTTCCTCTCTTTCTCTTCTCTAAACCTTCTTCATTCTAACTTCTAACCTCATCACTGGGGGCAGGAAGCACTTGGGTGAAGATGGCTGGAAATCAATTCTTACCCTCTATCTCAAGGAATTGGAGTCCACAGAATTTTCTGTGACATCATTTGATATACTGTACTAGGTTTATTTCTAAATTCCATTCACACACTGTTTCTGTCAAAATTATCTAATCACTGTTCTTGAAACTGAGGGTTCCATTCCATGTCCATGCCTTTGCTCTGGCTGTTACCTACGCTTAGAATGCACTGCCTCCCCATCTGTACCACTTAGAACTCTTAGCTTCCTTCAAAGTAGTTCAAATGTTATCTTCCACATAAAGATATCCCTGATCTCTGCCTCCCACCAGTTTTTAGTGTGTTCTCTATCCTCAAATTACATTGCATTTCTTTATCTGTTTACATCTTGTTATCTGCAGTAGAAGGTAAACTTTTTCAGGAAAGGAAACATTTCTTTTTTGTTGCTTCTCTATCATCAGGATTTCATGGATTTCCTGGCACAGAGAAAATATTCAGTCTTTGTTTAGTTGGTGATGAATACTTTGCTTCAAGTAGGTGTCCAATAAATTCACTGAATTTACTTCATGAGCTTTCAGTGTAGAGAGGGGTTCTTTGCTACACATCACTTTCATGGCTTTACCTTTCTGTTTCAGTTGCTTTTCATCAACTTGAATGTCTTGTAGATTAATACTCTCCCTGACTGTGTTGTCATCTTCTGGGAGAGCCATTATGTTTTCTTCTTTTTCCAAGAATTGGTTTTTACCTACTGAAAGAAAACCACCATTTATTATCAGTGTAATTATTGAATGGAACTTTCTTGTGATTGTATCACGTATCCCTGGATCTCAATATTAAGAATTCACATCAACAGGTACCCTGCCCTAATGTATAGAAAGTTGGTACAATTTATGACTTATTTTTGGTGACTCAAATTTAGAAAAAGAAATCAGAAGCAATTTACACCAAGCCATCAACAGAAAGGCTATTCACTAGAGGAATTTTTCTCAAAAAAAAAAAAGAAAAAAAAGAAGTTAGTGGTTATTTTGGAAAGCTTTTTTGCATGTGGGTGAACTGAAATTGAGTATTGAAATATACTTAAAATAAAAGAATACTGCATTGGGTTGTGGTTTTTTTCTTAGTATGTCTCAGAAGACAAGACACCTGAAAGCTAGGCAATATGTGACATACCCAAATGTGTTGAATATGGCTGAAAGAATAGTGGTAGATGAACATAATGGATGGGAATAAGCATTTTTTTCTCCTTTGTGTTAGGCAGTGTGCTAAACACATTATAAATATTATCCCATTTGGTCCTTACAACAACACTACCAGGCAGATGTTATTATCTCCACATCACAGTTGAAGAAACTGAAGCAAACACAAGTTAAGTGACTTGCCCAGGGTCACACAGCTAGTAAGTGGCTGAGGTCAGACTTGAACTCAGGGCTTCTTGACTCCAGACCGAGCACTCTAGCCACTGTGTCCTTAGCTATCTATCAGAGATGTGGAGATTTGAGAAACTCTGTCTCTTAGCTCTGGACATTTTTTTCCTCATTCCTGTAATGCTCCTCATCTGAGGCCACTGGATTATCATATTGTATGATCCTGTAATAAATATGCATATTTTTGGTTTTTAAGTTTTTACAAATTTGCTATTTTTGTGTTAATTTAGTGTGAATTTGTGTGAATTTGCTAATTTTGTGTTAACTTTGCCTTCCTTTAGCTGTTCAAATAGAGCTATTTATTTTTCTGTGACATCATTTGAAAATCAGTTGGGAGAAACCTGGTCTTGAGCAGAGAAATGCCATCTTAAATCTTGATGAAAATGGCTTGTAGTTCCAGAACACACAACCGTGATGGAAACCACCCCCTGGCATCAGAGTGAAATCACAGTGAAAGTACAAACAGGGAATTAACTTGGTCCGTTGCTAGAATAGCAAACAAAAAGTCATTTTTGTTTGCACACCCTTTGAAAGTATAGTTCTTTCATTCTCGAGTATGGGAGCAAGAGGAGGCAGCTTAGTATGACAGAAAGAATGCTTGAAGCAAGAGAGACCTTAGTTCAAATCCCACCTGACACATTTGGTATCTATGTGGATGATGAAGATGATGATGATGATGATGAATCACCACCTCCCTCCTAGGGCTGTTTTGAAGTTCAAAGGAGATAACATTAAAGTGCTTTTTAAATGCTAAGTGCTATTGTTATCAATTATATGACCAAGGGAAAGGAACCCTAAATCTTCACTTTTTTACCTGTATATTGGGGATATTAATACTTGAATACTTATGTCACAAGGTATATTATGGAATCAAATAATATGAGGTGCTTTATAAACATTGAAGTGTACCACCAGTATGTATCACCAGTGAATGACATTGTAGCTCCTGTTACTGGAAGCAGTCTGATGTAGTGGTTAGAAAGCTGGCCTTAAAGACAGGACAGTCTGTTGTCAAATGCTGTCCCTGATATATATTGACTGTGTGACTCAGGGAAAGTCACTTAACCTCTCAGTGTCTTAGGCAAATCTTTGAGACAACACATTGAGAAGAGAAGGTACTGATCTGAATTGGTAAAAAGAAGTTTCATTACCTGGAAGTTTCTCGTACCAGTGAAGCCTTATTCCTATCTCTGAGTAATAGCAATGACTGAAACAAAGCCATCAAATTGGAAGATAACACATTGGATGCCAGACAAGATTCTAAAATAGCTTGGCAGGGTAGACAGGCCAAATAGAATAATAAATACGCTTCATAAGGACAAATCTGAAACTCAGATGCTGAGGTTGTCAGTTACAGTACTTCTGAGTACAAGATTAGAGAAATCAGGCTACTCGAGTTCATCTGAAAAACTGGTTTTAATGATTGTAAAATCAATAGGAGTTGACAGAGTGCCATGGTAGCCAAAAATGCTATTGCAAACATTGAAGGCTTTGAAGGAGGGATAAGCTACAGAACATGGGAGTTCATGGTTCTATTGTATCCTATTCTGGTCAATCTATATTGGAAGCCACATTTTAGGACTGACATTGATCAGCTGGAGAGTTTCCAGAGGAATCAAGGAGGCTATTGAGAGATCTCGAGACCATACTATCTATGAATCAATAAAAGGACATTGGGGATTTTTATTTTAGGTAGGAGAACACTTAGTATGTGGAAGTTAGATGTCTTCAAGAACATGAAATATTCTAGTAGAAGAGGGATTTGACTTGTACTTTGCCTAAGAGGGCAGAACAATGAACAAAGCTATGATTGGAAGAGGGGAGGAAGTTAGGAAGTTTCAGAGAGACATTCAAAGTAATTGTAAAGGAGAACTTAAAAATTAGAGCTAAGGCAGAATGGGTTCCCTTGGTAGGTAAGTGCATTCTTCCTTACTGGAGTTTTTAAATGAAACTTGGTAACCAACCCTTGATAACAGGTTCTCTAGAGGTTTGGGTTTAGCTAAATGAGATTCTGAAATCTTTTACAATGTTGACAATTTGTTTATCTGAAATCAAGAGATTGCTAGCATTCCATAATTATTAATTTTATCCACCCACCACTAACTCAGAACTAGATAGAATTTTGCCTCCTTTAATGAATTTTGTGAAATTATAAAAAATAACAGTCAAGTCCTAGAATTTTTCACTTTGGTGATATCACACTCAAAAGATACACCTTTCTTTGAAAAGAGAATATTTAACAATCTGAGATTAAAAGTGTCTTATCTTCTCTATTTCAGGGTATCACATATGATACTGAAGAAAATGCAAAACCAAATTAGTCTAAATCTTTTTATATTTTGGTCTGGGCCTGTGATTTCATGTAATGAAATCCTCATGTAATGAGCTCCTCATTAGGAGACTCTGTAGAAATGCAGATTGACCGTTGTTGTTCAAGTTACAATCTAAGAGAGTAGTTTTGTCCTTGAGAGGTTAAGTTCCTTACCCAGAACCACACAGTCAATGTGTGTCAGAGGCAGGATTTGAACTTGGATCATCCTGATTCAAAGGCCAGTTTTCCATCAGTGGTCATATACACCATTCTCTAAACAGTACAGAGTCACTGTCTTTGGGGGATCCTTGGCAAGAATTGCCAACAGAAACAATATCATATTATCTTGGATTTAGAGGCAGAAGGAACCTTAGAGGTTAGCTAGTCCAATCCCCTCATTTTATGAATGAGTAACAGAAGCTCAGTGAGGTTAAGTGACTTGTTCAGAGTCACACAGGTGACAAGGATAAACCAAAGGTTTTTGGCTCCAAAATAATAATAGCTAACATTTATATGGACAGCTGGGTGGTACAGTGGATAGAGTTCTGGGCCAGGAGTCAGGAAGACTCATCTTCCTCAGACATTATTAGCTGTGTGATCCTGGATAAGTCACTTAACCTTTTTTTTGGCCTCAATTTCCTCATCTATAAAATGAATGGGAGAAGGAAATAGCAAACCACTCCAATATCTTTGCCAAGAAAACTCCAAAATTGGTCATGAAGAGTTGAATATGACTGAAAAATTGCTGAACAACAACTTTATAGAGTGCCTCCAGTGTGCCAGAAACCATGCTAAGTGCTTTACAATTATAATATCTGATCTTCACAACAAACTTGGGAGGCAGGCATTGTTATTATCCTCATTGTACAGTTGAAGAAACTGAGGCAGAGAGATGAAGTGACTTGCCCAGGATTACATAATTTGCAAGCGTCTGAGGTCGGATTTGGAACCCAGCTCTTTCTGACTCCAGGAGTGATGCTCTATCCTCAGCACCATCTGTCTGCTTCTTCCATCCTATGATGCTGGCTTCAGATAGTATATTTGGGTAAAGGAGGAAGAGAATAAAGTACCTCAGCAATGACACAGTTTCCCAAGTGGCTGGAAGTCATGAATTAAGTCTGAAAGTTCCTTTTTCCCCAAGATCTTTAGTTTAAAAGGTGCATGAACAGCTTCAAGGTGAATAAACAGGGACTCAAGTATCACCAACTGAAAAATTAGCTTCTTCCCAGAAAGAACCTGTGGTCTATGAAGGAACACACAACAAAGCTCTCCCAAACACCCGAATCTCTCATACCTTTCACAGTAGCCTGAAGATAATAGTAAAGAAAAATAAGTACCAGGTGCATACACCTTTCACTTTTTTTTGCTTTCGTATGTGTAGGTTGGGTTCCTTACATATATTTGCTCCTCATTGTTTGTTTATATATATATATATATATATATATATATATATATATATATATATATCTGTCTCTGTCTCTGTCTCTCTGTCTCTCTCTCTTTATATATATATATATCAATCACTCTCTGTCTCTGTCTCTGTCTCTCTGTCTCTCAGTGGGGGTGAATGATGGTAACTCTCCTAAGAAGCCTTGGACACTTTGCAAGAGAATACTTGGATAATAGAATGGTTGAATTTTGGTTTGAGAGAAACTACCAATAAACCATTTCATTTTATAAATGAACAGGCTGAGATGCAGGGTGGTTAATCTGCTTGCTCAGGGTAGGTAATAAATATTAGAGCCAGGATTCTATCCCAAGTCTTCTGACTCCAAATCCAGGGTTCTCTTGACTACACTTCAATGTCACAAAGGAGCTGATTCACAGAATAAAAACTTATTCTTTGGAACATGAATTGCATATGTTTTTAATCAAGCCATTTTAGAGTATTCTCAATGATTTCCTCCTCTCTCAAACAAATTCCCTCAAAATTCTTTACCGATTACCCAAGGATGGAAATTCCCCAAGGAATCAGCATTGCACTATCAATCTACCCCTCACCTTTTTCACAGGTTCTGTTCTGATCAAGGCCTTAATAAAGCAGTCATTAATTTGGAGAGAGCATGGGAAGGGGGAAACTAATTCTTATCATAAAAGAATAAAGACAAACCTGAAGGAGAATAAAATTCTTGTTCCTCCCACACTGAAGATCTTTTCACCATTCTGCAGGGAGGCAAACAGATAATCACATGATGCCTGAGATTTCATCATAAATACTTTGGCCTTAATTCCTGAAAGTTAGAACTTTTCATTTTACTTCATAACTAATTTTTAACCTCATTCCAGTTTTTTTGATCGATGGACCAAGCATTTGTATTGATGCTTGGTTTTTGTTCTGATGAGAATTATATCTCTAAATTAGTTACTTAAAATTTTTTTTATGTTGTGTTATAATAAAAAGCAATATTTATATAGTGCTTTAAGGTAATTTTTTTATTGTATGGTGAGGGAAAAGGTTCAGTGTCCATATTAACTTCCTCTATAATATCCAGCCTTTGGAAGAAAGGAGTACTGACTCCTATTTGACCATCTGACCATGTCCCTTCAGCATCTCATTCTGCCTGATCTTTTATCTCTTCTGGGAAGAGGGAAAAGTGTTTCCCACTCAATGAAGAGCATTCTCATAACTTGCCATACATAACACAGTCCAGTGATTATGAATCCTTCTCCATTTCCCATTCCCCTCAGCTCTCCTATTTCAATCACCCCAAACCATCATTCACTCTTCCACTGTGTTTCTTAAAACACTTGTTCCATTGACAAGAATCTTCCCTTCATTCTAGATCCTTTCCTATCTCATTTCTTCCATCTTCTAGCTATCATTGAAATCTGACTCCCTTCTGATGACACAACCTACTTGACCATATTTTCCAGTACTGGTTGTACCTTCACTTATTTCCCTTGGCTAACTGGCTGAGGGAGGGGAAATGAATTACTCCTTGCTCTCCAACGCAACTTACACATTCTCCCTCCCATCACTCAGTAACTTCTTTTTTTGAAGGCCATGATATTTATCTATATCAACTAAAATCCTGGTAGCTGTTGTTTCAACTGCCATGAAGGTGACTAAAACTGGTCCTATGGAGTTCTTAGAGTTTGATTAGATGTCAGAGACTCCAAGGTCATTCATTGCATCCCAGGCCATCCTCAGTCATCCTGACTTTTGTCTTGCATTTCAATTTCAATGACTCTGGAAGAGAGAGTGAGGATGATGCAACTCTGCCTCACTTAAATCCAATTCACATACAAGTTGACATCACCCTCTGACGTCATTGGGCCTCTGAAAATGAAGGAAAACAACAATAACCACTTGGTGAATTAACTCAACTCTATACCATCCTCTTCTCTTAAGTCCCTTGATCCCTCTTCATATTAACAATCATGTCCTGCCAAGTCTTAGCCTTGCTTGCTAAAACTATTTTTCTTAAAGATCATACCTTAACCCAAATCACTAGGGCTCTCATTGATTGGCCAACAATAGCACCCAGGCCAAGCCCCACTTGGTCATTGGGTTTTTTGTTTGTTTTCTTTGCTTTTTGTAGGGCAATTGGGGTTAAGTGACTTGCCCAAAGTCACACAGCTAGTAAATGTGTCAAGTGTCTGAGGCCAGATTTGAACTTAGGTCCTCCTGACCTCCCCCCATTCCCCTCTGGGTCAGTGTTCTACTCACTGCACCACCTAGCCACCCCTTGGTCATTGTTTAGGCCCTGATTGACTCAAGAGGAATGTAAATAGCAATTGTTTCTGTTTTGACTAGAAATGGTGAGGTTCTTCCCCTCCTAGCTTAATTTTTTTTGACTAGGTGAAAAGGCCATTTTCAGGCTCATTTTTTACTAACCTTCATCACTGAATAGGCATTGCCTCAGTCAAACTGAGAACTTTTAGCTTTAAAGCTTTAAAAAGTCTTACAATGCATCCAGGGCCATGTCCAGTCATCCTGATCTATATCTGGCCACTATACCCAGATGACTCAGAAGGAGAAAGTAAGGCTGGTAACTTTGCACAGTCCACCCTCACTTGAATCCAATTCATTTGCATGTCATGGCATTACTTCTCTGATGACTTGGTCCTCTTAGAGAAAAAAGAACAAGCAACAGGTTTGAATAACTCCCACCATCCGTCACCTTCAGTCCCACATACACACTGCTGAATATAAGTAGAGAAAATCACCAAACTATTCTAACTAGAACCACTACAAATTTATGTTACATATCTCCAACTGGACCCTCTCTGCCACTAGGTAATTATTCTATACCTTATCTATGCCTTATCCACTAACTATCCCACTCTGCACAAACGTATCCAAAGGACAATCTTTGGGTGCCCTAACACAGTGCTTAGGACCTGATCCCAGGTTGGTTGCTATATTTTTCAAAACAATTAGACTCTGTGACTGTCAGATGGTCTTCATAACTCTGAGCAGTCACTGCTACGGTCATTATAATTGAGGAAGACTCTAAACTTAGTTAGCCCCTGAGAGTTCTGACTGCCTACCCAATTTGGAGCATCCTGGAAGTAAAGGGCCTTCAGTGACTGGCCAGTAGCAAGCTCACCAAATATCAAGCCTCGCTCTTAGATACCCCCTGAATGAATTCTTTTGGCATGCCACACACTTTCAAAACCCAAAGCAGTGTGGTACACAGAACCCAGGACAGCTAGGCTTGCAGTAGTTGGTCTCCACCACACCATAGAAGCCAAGCCCCTTCCCTCTGGGACCTCTGCACAGAGGGCAGAATTAATAGCACTCACCGGAGTCCTACAGCTAGGGGGAAACAAGAGTAAATGTTTTTGCCAAATTGAAATATGCTTTCCATATGTCCATGAAGCAATCTGGAAAGGGAGGGGATATCTGACATGTCCATATGTCCATGAAGCAATCTGGAAAGGGAGGGGATAT
>CM053600.1:250935-327305 GCA_028646575.1 Pseudocheirus occidentalis
GGGGAGAAAATCTGTAACTCAAAACCTTGTGGAAATGAATGATGTAACCAAGAAAATAAAATAAAATAAAATAAAATAAAAAGGAGTTCAATAGAAAAAAAAGAATTGTATGTTTTAGATTGCTGAACGATTTTATGTAATTTTTTTCTGTGGATATACTTGAAAGAGGTGTGAGTTTTGGGATTTTTTTTATATGTTTGTATTGCTGAACAAAATCCATCATTTTAAAAAGTGTATATGCCTAATAAGAGTTCATTAAATCCTAAGTGAGGGTTTAAAGAGTAAAATCCAGAAGATTTTTAAAAATAATTTTGAGACTTTTTATTCCACTTAGTTCCTAACCTGTAGATAACTTGGATATTACTGTCCTACTGTCATATCGAAATAAAAAAAATGCTGATTCCCCTTATGTCAGTTGACAGTTCCGTGATAATAATCATTCCACTGAAAAATTGCTTCCCTGCACCTTGACTTTTCCTTGAGAACACCTCAATTTCTGCCATCCTATAGGTTCTTTTTATCCTTACCTTTAACCCTGAGTATTTGCAGAGTACACCTGCAACCATATAATGGAAAATATCCATGTAGGAATGAAGAAAAACCATATTTTAATGTGATGGACTTCCTAGCACCTCTTTTCCCCCTTAATCTACCCACTTCTTATATCACCTCTATGTACTCTTCACTAAATTATTCATTGATTCACTTGACAAAGATTAAGTACCTACTATATGAAAATAGTGAGCATTTATTTAGGGTTTTTAGGTTTGTGTTTACATTTTTCTCATTTTGTTCTCACAGTAACTGTGGAGGAAAACTAATATAAATATATTTATTTTACAACTAAGGAAGCCAATGCAACCAGAGGTGAAGTGATTTGCTCAGGGTTAAACAGCTTGTAAGTGTCAGAGGCTGAATTTGAACTCAGGTCTTCTGGCTTTGGGAATCTAGCTGCCTTAATATATGCAAGAAAATAGAAACCCTTTTGGTTTCATTCCTATGATTATTTACTTATCTCTCCTCCTTGGACAGTGGAATTGTTCTTCAGCTACTTCATCATCATCAATTTTTTGTGAGTGGATGATCGGTGAGGCTGTCTGCTACCAAGGCAGATCTGTAACTGTTCTGTAACTTGTTGTCTTAGAATTGCCCAGGGTGTTGGGAAGGTAAACGACTAACACAGGAGTCCCAGCCAGCATAAGTGAACTTGAATTCAAATATTCCAGGACTAACAAACCTCCTTTCATTTCGACCTCTTCCTTTTGTGCTCAATTAATTGTTTTGCACTCACTTAGAGCTGGCTAACTGCGCTGATCCTGCAATCCTGGTCATCCTTTCCAGTATTGGTTGCTCCTAAGTCCCTGGTCATGGTGGGGGTAGTTGGAATAATCTTTGTTCTTCTTTTCCATTTTCAGATTTTCTCTACCATCATCACTCAGCAACTTCTCCTTTGAGTTTCATTCTATCCAAACTGATGGACCATTTTCTGATGCCCAGGACCTTTTTTTCCTAATGAGTTTGGTGCATGATTGACAGTCTCTCTCCGCCACCACCCCCAACTCCTGCACTCCTACAAGGGGACTTCAATATACACACATTAATGTTTCCTTGAGTACCCTAGCCTTCCTATTCTCTAATTTATTCAACTGCTATGATTTACCCCACTACCCCATCTACAGACAAGGGTCACAGAGGCGTGATCTTGCTATCAGACGTAAGTGTCCAGCATCCATTTTTGTGGGCTGACTTATACTGGCTATGACCCTGGGGAAATCACTTAATGTCTAAGGGCTCTACACAACTTATTAAGATTAGAAATTCCAGGGAAGATGGCAGTCTGCAATGATAAAAGGAATTCCCTCACCTGGGAGTTTTCTATATAAATGAAATTGCAAGTCCGGTCCCAATTCATAATAGATATGGTATATATGGATATGGATAGACATAATATGCAAAACACCTACAAAGTGTGTTCCAGGTAAATTTAGAAGGTAAGGTACTAACAGTTGGTAAGATTAAGCCTCTTACAGAACATGCCACTGATTTTCAAAGGAAGTTAAGGATTCTAAGAGGTAGAGGAGGTGGCGCATATGGGCAGTTGTGCAAAGGCATTTGGATGGGACATAGAGTACTGTGTTGGAGAAACAAGTAGACCACAATTATATTTTTAGAGCATAGAGTTTATGGAGGGGAATAATGTCTTAAAGGACTTCTAGGTTGCAAAGGACTTTAATTGCGAGATAGGAATGTATACTTCATTCCCGAGGTAATATAGGAAGTCAAAGGAGTTTATTGCTTTAGGAAGAATCACTTCAGTGGCTGTGTGGATCAAAGACTGGAGTGGGGAAAGGTTTGAGGGAGACCCATTAGGACACTCTTGTAATCAGTCAGATGAGAAATGATGAGGGTCTAAACTGCAGTAAAGGCTATATGAATTGAGAGAAGAGGATGAGTAGGAGACATGTTGTTGAAAAAGAAAGTCAACAGAGTAGAAATGTGGGGTCAGTGAGAGTAAGGAGTCAAGGATGACACTGAGGTTGTGAAGATGAATAGAGATATGGCTGTACTCATGACAATGACTGGGAAATTTGGAAGGGGGTGAGTTATGAGGAAAAGATGGGCATTGTTTTAGACATGCTCAATATGTATTAGCAGTGGGACATCCAGTTCAAAATGTCCAAAAGACAGTTTGCGTTTTGGGATTATAGCTTAAGAGAAAGACTTAAGGGTGGAAGCATGGATATATGGATCAGATCTGAATTGAAATAAGAGTTGAACCATGGGAACTGATGAGATCACCAAGTGAAAAGTTATAGAGAAAAAGAGAGAGAGAGAACTCAGGGCAGTCTTGGGCGTCTTTCACTGTTGGTGGGAATGATATAAATGAAAATCCAGCAAAGGCTGAGAAGACACAGTGAGGTAGGTAGAAGGAGAGCAAAGAAAGAGTGATATCATGAAAAGCCAGGGAGGATAAAATATCCAGGAGTAAAAGATGGTAAGTAGTGTCAAATGCTACAAAGAGGTCAAAAAAGGGTAAGGATAGAGAAAATCATTTGATCTGACAATTAAAAGACATCTTTGGTAACTCTATAGAGAGAAGTTTCCATGGAATGATGCAACCAGATTGCAGTCTGAGAAGGAGTGAGAGGAGGGGAAGTGGAGGCAGCAAAGGTAGACAACTTTTTCAACTTTAGCTGAAAAAAAGGACAGATATAAGACAATAACTAGCATAGATGGTAGGAACAGATGGAATCTTTTCAAGGTAGAGAAAGCATGAGCATGTTCATAGGCAAAAAGATCTATTTTAGAAACCATTAGGCAGAGAGAGATTGACTATTGGGAGGGGAAGGAGGAGTCCATGAAGATCTATGAGGAATCAGTGGAGAACTCAGGCAGGAAGGGTTTAATGGAAAACTCCACAAGTGCTACGTTATCAAGAAACCTTATAACCCAACAAGAATTTCGAGGGACTGGCCTTGTACTCATACTGGCAAAGTACAACGTACTTTGGAAAGAATATTTCCAGCAATGTCTAAAGCATAGGGACCATGTGTACTGCCCAAATAAACTAGGGGTACATCCACAAGAGCTTTCAACATTTACGGTTCATGGGCATCGACAGATATCTCTGGAGAGACCATCCCTGCCTACAAGGTGCAGGAGAAAGGGTCGTAGCCTGCCTGCTCTGTTCTTCCCTAAGAGAGAAGGGTACTAAAAGGCAGGTAAAAAGGAAATAAGCTTTTATTCTATTGCCAGGCATTGTGCTGCTAAGTGCTCTTACACATACTGTCTCATTTTATGCTTACAACAACCATTAAATATAGGTGCTTTTATTATCCTCACCTATAGGTTAGGAACCTGAGACAAAAGTTAAGTGGCTTGCCCAGGGTCTTGTAGCTAGTAAGCATCTGAGGCCAGGTTTGAACTTATGGTTTCCTGACTCCAGGACCAATGCTCTATCCGCTGCACCTCCAATTAGGCTAAAATGTCATTTATCTTTGTAACTCCCCCTAAATATTGTCAAGAGGAATTTTTGTTTAGGTCCAAGCTACTTTACTAGTTGATGTTTTTTTATGGGGTAACCTTCTATCTGCAGATTTGATTCCTTCCTACCATACGCTAGTTGCACAAAAGACCATCACAAATAGTGGATAATGACTACACCCATTTATGCAAGCAGATAAAAATTGATAACATAAAATATATAGAGATTAGAATAGACCAGACAATACACAGAGTGAATGAGCTCTTGGCAGTGAGATATCACAGCTTAACCAAGAGAGAGAGGACCCTATTTTATCCAAGGTGAAATTTCCCAAAATTCTCTAGGGAAGAAAGCTAAAACTTAGGGAAATGTTGAGAAGCCGTTTTTCTGCTATAGGTGCTTTGTCTCCAGGGGTCTCTCTTTGAAGAGGGTCAGGAGCCATGTGTGTCCTCTCTGAAGGAGGAATCTGGAAGAATGTCTCTCCCTCTCTAAAGTTCTCATGGCAACTCTGCCTCTCATGTAGGTACACAGCATTGGTTCCTCATTCTCTTTATCAATGAGGAGTCTTATGCAAATGACTTGAGCCCTGGGTTACACAAAGACTAATCTAGAATACTTTCTAAGGATTGAATTTAATCTTTATCTTGAGGACAAATATTCTTTCAAGACCTGTAAGACTTGTACTTTAATATCATGAATAAACCTGATATTGTGTTTCCAGACCAATGAAGTGGAATCACATACTGTTATGTTGAGGGATTGAAATGATTCAGTCTGTGACGTTGGCCTAAGCTAAAATAACATGAATGTTATATATACCTGCTTTCTTACTGATTCTATTTATTAATAGATTTTAGAAGTTCTACAAGTTTAAATTTTAGGTATGGAAAAATAAGAATGTTACTAATGGGAATTTTTTTCCCTAACTAAATTGTGATTATTTAATGAGATGTTAGCTAATTAAGTAATCAATAAGAACAAGATTGAAAACTTTTAATAAGAAATAAATTATCATGACATATCCATTAATCATTAAAAAATCTCAAAAAGTTAAAAGTAAATAAGAGAATGGTTTAAGTGGGAGGCTGAGATTGGGTGGTAAGTATGGTCACACCTCAGAGGCTGCTTAGTCTCACAATAACAGTGAATAATAGTCAGGCACTGTGTTAAGCACTTGACAATTATCGCCACATTTGGCGCTCCAAACAATCCCGAGAAGTTGGCATTATTATAACCCTTATTTTCAAAATAAGGAGTTGTGACTTGCCTAGAATCCCACATCTAGTAATTGTCTAAGGCTAGACTTGAACTCAGGCATTCCTGAATCAAAGAGCTGTGTTCTATCCACTGGGCCACCTGGCTGTTCCATGGGAAGCACACATTCTTACCCACGTGCCACACTTATGTTTTTCTCTTGTTTCAGGTGGAATCTTGGCAGGCGTGGTCTCTGACAGATAGGGAAAGCTAGCCTCTACCTGCAGGTTAATGCTGCTGCTGGCAGCTCCAGTGGTAAGAGTTTGAGATCCTACTCGGCTTCTGCCCTAGTACCACACTGGTAGTTGAGGTGCCATCATTTTTTCTTTACAGTTTCTTTACAGTTTACATTATTTCAGCATGATTGACTGTAGACTTCTCAGTTGATACCTTAAAAGGCAAAGAGGGTAAGATGATGCTTGACGAATTTGTTGTTAACAGCTAGGATTTTGTTTTTCTAAAGTTCGTTCCCATTACAAATGGAAGCTGGCATATTGACACAAATTAGAGGAAGGGACAGATTACACTGGAATGGGCTGCCAGTCAAAGTGGTAGAATCTTAGGAGATCTAAAACTCCTCAGATGGCTTAAAAGAATATTAGCTGCCTTGTATGCTGGATGGTGTAAGTATGGTATTGCAACAAGATAGAGGTCCTAAGGCCTCTGAAGATTCCTTTCAGTTGGTTTTTCTTTGGCTTTCACTTAAAAGCATCTATTCAGAATGTGAGTAGAAGCTGTTAATGTTTATCATAGAGGAAAAAAGACTTACAGGTTATTTCCAAATGCAGACTGTTCTTACTTTACATACATTTGCATTACACATATTCAACTTTACATAAGGAATTCTGAAAGAAATCCACATTCCAAAAAAAACAAAGCTATGTTATCTTTAATGTACAATACTGTGCATACCTTACCATACTATACTGTGTGCTCTCTCTCCCCCCTCTCCCTCTCTCTTTCTGTCTCTCTTTCTCTCTCTCTCTCCCTCTCTCCCCCTCTCCCTCTCCTTCTCTCTCTCTCTCCTTCTTTCTCTCTCTCTCTCTCTCTCTCTCTCTCTCTCTCTTTCTCTCTCTCTGTCTCTCTCTCTCTCCCTCCCTCCCTCCCTCCCTCTCTTTATACCCATCAACTCAGTGGCCTCCCACATCCCCACAAAAAAACAAAAACCTTTTTCAAACAACCTAAATAACATTCTCCAAGTGAAAGAAAAAAAGACATGGAGAGACTACCACCAAGGCACCACACTGAGGGAGGATGACTCTCTTACCTCCACCCTCCTGCTCATGTTTCCAGCTTCCACGTGTCTGTCTTTTATTAGTCCATGCTTGGGTACCATGTGTCTGTCCCCAGACCCCCCCCCCATGTCACTTGTCCTCTCCTGTTTGTGTCCATGTCCAACCTCCATGTCTGCTCAAGCTTATGGATATGCTTCAGTATTTTGAAATACCCATAAGTTTATTCATGTAAGCAATTCCCTCCACTAATGCAAATAAAAGCCCTTGCTCACTTTATTAATTTCACAATTGAGGGAGGCCAAAAAGCAGTCAGCATTTGATGGCTAACCTTTTGGTAGTGAGCTGAATTTTGCCAGACTTTGGTAGGGCTGGTTAATAAACTATAGATACATAGTCTGTCTAATATTAAAAAAAAATCAAAGAATCAAAAGGGAGCTTCAAGGTCACTTATGGTTACACAAACCTACTAAAAATCTCACGTAGAATATTCGTAAGACATGGTCATCTACTTTCTGCCTTAAACATCCACTGAAGAGAGCAGTCCACTATGTTTTCATTTAGTTCTAATTATTAAGTCTCTGTGGGGGGTTTTTTAAATCACATCATCCAAGTCTGCTCAGAAACTCATCCTTTCCCCCTAATTCTATCCTCTGAGACCAAGCAAAAAATACCCAGTGACTCTTCCATATGACCACCCTTCAGATACTTGAATACATCTGTCATGTTCATTCTCTTTGACATGCTGAGCAGGCCCAGTTTATCAATCAGTCCTCTCATGGAATGGTCTCCAGTCCTATCACCATCTTGGTCATGCATTTCTGCATATATTCCAATTAGTCTGTGTTCTTCATAAAACATGTTGTCCAGAACCGAACATAATATTTGAGATCAGGCCTGAGCAGGGTATAGAACTGTTACCTCCCTCATTCTAGATGTTATGTCTCTCAATACAATTCTGGATAGCATTAACTTTTTCAGCTGTCCTATCCTGCATATTATAAGCCATCTTTTTTTCTTTTTTGTCTTATTCTCTTGATTTATTTTTAATTTTTAAAACATTTTATTATGATGAATTTCACAAATAATCACTAAATTTTCCTTAGAAAAAGAAGAAAAAAGAAAATTATATATGGCACCATGTATTTCTATTATATAGTTTGGTTTTTAAAAATGCACACCTGTATGTATTATTTAAATTTAGTAAAAAATCCAGCACTTCTCTGCTTATTGAAGTCATCTTCTGAAATTCTCTCCCCTTTCTTCTATGTATGTTTCTAATATTTAATTTAAATTGATGTACTTTTCTTTTTGAATCATTATTCTTATTTCCTTCATTCCTCCACAATTCACTGCCTTCCAAAGAAAAAGGAAATCTTTCCCCTGTATTAAGTATTGTCAACTAAAACATGACACGTACCAACACACATGTACTAAAAGTGTCTGAGAATTTATGTCACCTTCCCTCTGTCTGCCAAGAAGTAAGAAGCATTATTTCTCATCAGTTGAAATTTCCCAGTTGGTTTCTTTTGTATTGTTGAAATCATTATATGGACTGTTTCCCCATTTTGCTTCTTGACTCTGCAACAGTTCACTCAAATGCTCTCAGATCTCGGTGTAGCCATTCCTTTTGTCGTTTTTTATGGTGCCATAATTCCATTCCATTTATACACCTTAATGTATTCATTCATTCTTCCAACTGATGGGTACTTTCTTAATTTCCAGCTCTTTGTCACCAGATCTGTCTAGCAACAAGCCCCATACTCCACGCTTGTGGAATTGATTTTTTTGACCCCTAATGTAGAATTTTACACTTATCCCAATTCAGTGCTATCTCATTAAATAAAGAGTATCCTTCTGGCCTATTGAGATCTTGTGGGGATTGGACTCTGTAATACATACATTAAATAGCCCTCAAAACTGGGTGTCATTTGCAAAGTTAATGAGCATGCCATTTTGCAAGTCTGTGATAAAAATTAAGGGTACGAGGCTTTGGATTCCTAGGCCATTCCTCTATGAACTAAGTTAACATTAATGACGAACCTTGGTGTCCAGTCCTTCAGCTAGTTCAGAATGGACCTGTTTGGACCTCTAGCCCAGTAGTTCAAATTTAAATAGAAGAAGAGAGATGTGGACTGTATATTGACTTAGAAAACTACAAATTCACTATGTTGTGTTGTATTTTTTATTTCTTTTGTTAAACATCCCCCAATTACATTTTAATCTTCTTCGCACCTCACTGGCTCTTGGCAAGGGAAGTTTAACCCTTCTGTTTTGCCTACATCTCTGTCTTGTCTGTTAGCGTGAGAGGTGCTGTCCAACATAGTTATGACCTGAAGTTAGAGTGTCACAGAACCTTTTCAGCTTGCCAGAATTTGCACTTTGCTGACATAGCATTCAAGAACCCTAAAACTTGACATTGCACTGAACACTGGACTTGATTCCCCTCCATTTTCAAGGCTAGAGCAAAATAAAGCTTGATACAATTAACTGAATTATCTGTAAAGTATAAAATGTCTCTGTTGGGGAAAAGGGAGAGCACTGACTCAGGCTATTAAACCTGCTGCTAACTAACTCCCACCTTAAGCTGCAGCAGAAAAAGTGCAATTTCAGTAGATGTGACTGTTCTGGAAGGAAGAGTTTTCAAAAGGAATAAAACAGCTAAAACATGATGATAAAGAAAAGCTGTCTGAATCTGTATAATAATGCTGGTGGGACATCTGGACAGGTTATTAGATCATTTCCCTTCTCAAATTAGATTCTGCCTAAAGATTGGTCCAAATAGATGTCTTCTGCTTTTAAAACTATGTAAGGAAAAGCAGTTTCTGAACCTCCACTGCTAGCCTAGTTTCTGCTACTTTTTCTGACAGCCAGTCTCTTTTCTTCCTGTTTCCTTTCTGCTGTACCTGCAGTCAGTGCCTTTTTTTCTCCTTGGAATAAATGGAAAATAGCCATGCTGAGTATTCTAGTGGA
Source organism: Pseudocheirus occidentalis (assembly GCA_028646575.1). Classification (NCBI taxonomy): domain Eukaryota; kingdom Metazoa; phylum Chordata; class Mammalia; order Diprotodontia; family Pseudocheiridae; genus Pseudocheirus; species Pseudocheirus occidentalis. Next base: position 260,380 of record CM053600.1, read on the forward strand.
TAAGTCTTTGTTTACATAGATATTTGTATTAAGACCATTCATTAGCTGTCCTTTCTACAAACATAGTAATTACTCTTCTTACGTCCTTCTCCAGGTCTTTCTTTCTGTCCTTCAACTCATGTTTATTGTTCTACTGCTTCTTCATATTACTCTTAAATTATTGAACTCAGAACTAGAGACAACACTTTTATAAGTGTTAACTATTTCTGTGAGATGAAATAAGGAATGTGAAGATGAACCTGTGTTGATACATTTATTCCTCTTAAAAAGAGGCTTTGTTTTTAGGGATATTTTTAATAATAGGAGTACAGGGGAGAAGGCAAAATTGGACAGTGTTTCATAATAATAATACTTTTAAGATTTGCAGAATTATTCCTTACAACACCCACAGCTAAAACATTTCAGAGGTGAAATGAACTGCAGTGGCCACTTGGTCTAATGTGTAACTAAGAATCTCTTCAACATCACCAAGAAGTTGACATCTGTCTTCTGGAAGAAAAACTACTGGGAGGGGCCATCCACTGTCTTCTGAGGAAGTTCTCTTATAGATAATTCTTAACCTTTTGAGAAAATTTCTTCTTACAGCAAACTTCAGTCTAACACTCTGCCATTTCTACCCATTTTTCCTAGTTCTGTACTTTTAAATCTCCATGGTCATTTGCAGATTAACTGCTCTCTGGTTAGTTATAGTTCTCTTATATGTGTGAAGGTGTCTTTTTAAAAATAAAATGAGAAACTTTCCTTCAATTTAATCGTATTAGATTTGGCCTATCATTAACAGTAATAATTAATAACTGACACTTCTATTGTAAATTGAAGGGTTGCAAAGTATATATTACTTTAAATTGTAGTATGATGGTAAAAGCAAAGGATTTGTGATCTGAGGGCCTGAGTTCAAATCCCAAGTCTGCCACTACTACCTATCTGACTATTTAATCCATCTAAACATTAATTTCTTCACCTGTAAAATTAGGGTGTTAGATTAAATAACCTATAAGGTGCCCTCTAGCTCTAAATATGTGATCTTATGAATCCTATCTCTATTATTTTGAATCCTGAATCTGTTCTCCAACATGTTAGTCATCCATATCAGCTTTGTTACCTAAAAATTTGATGAGTATACCCACTTCATCTCCAACCAAATTCATTAAATAGAAATAGAAATTAATAGATTAACTGGGTACCAAGGACAGATCTCTTCTCTACTAAAGACCTTTCTTAAAGTTAATATAAACTTGGATATGTTCATCCAAAACCTACCTAATTATACTGTCATCTATATGATATGTCTCCATATTTTCCACAAGTATAATGTAGTAAATGTTATAAAATAGTTTCTTGAAATATAGGCATTTCAGCAAGATAGAAGAATATAATGTTGTGTCTTACTCAAGCATCCCCTCAAAACAATAAGATGCTTCAAATGAAACAATCAATAAAAAAGGAGAAATGAAAGGAGCTCCAAAACAGGAGAGAAAAAAAGACCTATTATTGGTTCCTCACTATGAGTTTTTTGTGCCCACCCACCCTACCCCACCTCAGCAATTGGTGGGAAATGGAGGTGGCCCTAGTGGCTCCAGAGACAGATGAAAGGCAGGAATAGGAACAAGTGGTGCCGTCCTCCACCAGGGGCCTTAAGCAGTGACCCCATTTCTAACTGTTGCAAACTGTCCGTTCTTCATGTGTTATGATCTCTCCATTCTGTTCTTTCTGTTCCTTCTTGTCTTCTTTCACCGATGACATGAGGCCCTGTGCAATGGACTCCATGTGGTGGTTCCAAAGACAGAGGAAGACTAAAATGAACTGCAAGTTGAGTGATCATCCACCAAGGACCTTCACTAGTCAGCCCAACATAAATCATTGCTCCTGATTAGCTTTCTACTCTGAGCTCTGGTCCCTTACCTAATCCTTTTCCACCCTCACCATGGGCTCAATGTAATGGTAATTCCAAAGAGAGGTGAAGACTGGGACTAATAGAACCTGGGAGTATATATTCACCAAGGGCCTTTCCTAGTCACCTCAATGTCTACTGTAATCTGGTAGGATGTCCTCTAGGAAGTGACTCATTCAGAATCCACCTCTCAAAAGTTTGGGAGCTAAGACCCAGAATGGAAGGAAACAGCACAAAGATTGAAGAAATAAGCAAGCAAAGAAAGACTCCTGGTACAATGAAGACTAACTACAGGGTAAAAGTACTTTAATACTTCATGATAAAACTCTGAAGTTGTGTCTGAAGTAGACAGTAACTCAATAATAATCCTAAAATGTTAGAAAAGAGAATAGAATGGCCATAAGAATTCAGGGATTGATTAAAATACCCACTATAAAACTGAAGACAATAATAAAGGATAAAATAGGTAGCTTAGAACAGTAACTGAAAATTCTTAACAGAGCAATGGACATCTTGAAGAAAATAATGAAAGAAATGGAACTAAACATTCAATAATACAACAAGAAATCTGAAAAAAGGTAAAAAAAAAACCCAACAAATTCAGAACACGTGTACGATATACTATTTTTTAAAAAGCTGATCTGGGAAAGAGAAGAGAGAGATAGCTCCCAAAAAACCTAGACTCTTCAAAGAGAATAACAAAACAAAAAATCTGAATTCCTTGCTTCAGGTGATCTTTCAAAAATTGCCCCACAGTACTGGAACCATAGTGAGAATGTACAAATGGGTATCTTTAACACCATCCATATTTAATAGATATACTCCTAAATAATACGCACACATACACACATGTACATCCATATTTAATCAACACAAGTCATATTTAATGGATGTATTTCTCAGATAACCACCAGAAAAAAATATCCAGAGGTAACATACTCAAAAATATGTTTCCTAAGAAAGCTTCTGAGATCCCAAGTTAAATTTTCAAAATGCTTTAAGCAACTAGGAAGAGAGATTTTATATACTAAAATATCCTAGTTAGAATTACACATTCCATTCTTATATTTCCTATTCATCAAATACTTTCCTTTCCCTAGAAAACCTTAATGACAGTAATGGACACATTTATTGAGAGCAAGTCAACAGGCATGGTTCAAATAAAATATTTGAAAGGAAACAACATTTTTATAACCACCTAGATTGATGGAAGGGTACAGAAAACATGAGGCTATCTTATTTTTTAAAGGAAGAAATTCATTGTGTGGCATGCATGACCTGTTCTTTGAAACTGTGCTAGAAATGAGGGGTCGCTACTCTACTGGTAAATGTTCAGGCTTTGAAATAATTCTTTAATACTTCAGGATTCATAGATGGGGGAGGGGGAAGCAGAGCATTTCTTCCACCACCTCATACAACAGCCTCCTCCATCTAGATGGAAATCACGCAGTAGATGATTTTTGACAGTCGGTATGACTGAAAGATTCATCATCCTGTAGCAAACCAATGATGAGCCCTTGAAACTTAGCTAAACAGACAAGATACACATGGTATATCACTGGTGCCGTTTTTAAAGCCTTTCTGACTTAATGATAGCTCTCAGCACTTGTGTTGTGAGAGGACACACTCAATATGACAATAAATAATCAGGATGGGACTTTAATAGCAAATCCTTTAAATAAATATAGTTCCCAGTTTCCCCTTTCATTAAAAGCTAGCCTTCGCCCAGCTCCAATCTGTAGTACCTCTGGCATTTTACAGAGATCATAGCAGTAGCTTAGCAACCATATTTACCACTTATGTTAGTAACCTAGGTGGTGGCACATCTAGGCTGGTGCTTGAAATAATTGAGGATGATTAGCTATTACTATCTCTGTTTCACTTTGTCAGTTAGTTTTCGTGTATCTTTCTCTATCCAATGATCTTTCTCCTGGGAAAGAAAACATAATGGAAGGAAAACAAAGGTTAAGAAGTTCTGATCACCTCATCCTCCTTACTCCTTCTTCGTTTTATTTTTTTCCTCAATGTAGCTTGAGTCAAAAGCGGGAAACCTGTCCCCTTGAGACCACATGGGACCCTCTAGGTCCTCAAGTGCAGCTCTTTGACTAAATGGATTCTGTCAAGGGGTTGCCCTTGAGAACCTAGAAGGCCCCATGTGGTCTCAAGGCCACAGGTTCCCCACCCCCTTTTAAGTGATGCTTTTTTGTATCCTTGGCATTTATCAGCAGATTCAGCTCATTCTGATAGTACTCTTAAAGGACTGTGTCTTTTTGTATTTATTTTCTACTCTGTTCTTTTTCATATCTTTTATATATGTCTTAAAGATCTTTGGTGGAAACCTTTCAGTGTTCCCTATGGAGGCACATTTATGACTTCAGTCACCTTTTTTTCCTCTTCATTGAAATAATTTCTGTTTATGTCTCCAGAATTTCATTCTTAATATTTCTTCATCCCTCTTGTTAAACTCTGTAGTACAATGGTAGGCCACTAGACTCTACCTATCCTTTCTCTGAACCCTTTTAAATCCGTTCTCCCAAAATGTGGGGTTTACCACGTTTACAAGGCCTAGGTTTCACCTCTTTTACCACTAATTCAAAGAAGGAATGCATGCTTCATTTCAAATTCTTTAGGATCCAATTCCTCCTAGTTGGTTAGAATAAGGTCCAACTCTAGGGCAGAATGGTACATACCTTGTCAGATACAGTCACAGTTTAGAACATTTTTACTTAAAAAGCAAAGTTTTAGTTCTGAAGCAGGGGCTTGTATTGTGAAATAATGTACTTACACTGTGAAATAATTGTTTGCCTTGTTGCTTCCTCTGTTTTTGTACCTAGTTGGCACAGTGGTTAGAAGGCTGAACCTGGCGTCCAGGAGACTGAACGCTATGTCAGACACTTACTAGCTAGGAAAGTCACTTGACATCTCTCTGCCCTCAGTTTTTTTCACCTGAAAAATGGAGACAATGATAACACCTACCTTACAAGGTTATTGTGACGATCAACAGGTTATTGGATCAAGGTTATTGTGAGATAGTATGTAAAGTGTTTACAAACCTTAAAGTGTTATATACATTGATGAGTAAAAATATCATTAGGTCAAAACAACTGCTTTGCTTTTTTCAGAGAAAAAGAGAACCCTGGCAAATATCCAGAGAGTTGGTTCCCCTTCCTTATAAACAAGGTTTCTATGATAGAATTAGGACCTATTTCTAGGTTATCTTATCTAATTCCTCCTGTCTAGGTGATCTACAGTGTATTCCAACAATATAATTTCCTTTTCTGTCTCCTTTGATTCTTTTTTATTTTCTTTTTGGAAGGGGTAAGGCAGGGTAGGTAATTGGGGTTAAGTGACTTGCCCAAAGTCACATGGCTAATAAGTGTTAAGTGTCTGAGGCTGGATTTGAACTCAGGTCCTCCTGACTCCAGGGCCAGTGCTGTATTCACTGCACTGCCTGGCTGCCCCATCTTTGTTTAATACCTTAGTGTTCTCCACCATGATTATCATCTCAGGTTCCTGGATTTCTTTACATGAGTATATATTTGGTAATATGATCTCATTGTCCTTTTTATTTATTCAGTTCTTTTTTGAATAATGTAGGCCCCTCCAGAATGATATTACAGTCCAGAGTCCCATCCCATCAAGTCTCAGTGAAATCTGTGAGATCAAATTTGCCTCCTCAAATTGTGATCTCTCTTTTTTGTGAATTCCTATACTTTCTGCATTTCAAAATCACGGAGTCTCAGTGCAACCTGAACCTGAACAAGAACCTCTTCTTCATCATCTAGCATTTTAATTATGGTGTCCACGGAGCAAGGAGACATATACTTCCCAAGGCAGCCCATTTCATTTTTGCATAGCACCATTTCTTAAAAGTCATTTCTTTATGTAAAGACTTTGTCCAGTTTTCTGGTTGTATGTAGATATCCAAAGCCATGGATTATATTGCTGATTTTCTTCTTAGGTTTTATAGCCTCACGTCTCCAGGCAAATATATTTATATTGGTTTTTATGGGGTACATTGGTCAAGAGTCTATCATTTCTATATTTTAAGCCAAAATCCAGTACAGTCACGAATATAAACATCACTATCCCCATTTGAAGATACTTTCTCAAAATCACACAGATAAGAAGCGGCAGAGCCACTATTGGACTTCAGTCTTTTGAATGGATAATTAATATATCCAAATGTGCATAATGATTAATTGTGTAATAATAGGGTTTCATTGTGCACACTTTTAAAACGGTAAGCTGAATAAATACTATCTTCTCTCACAGTTCTAATTAGGAATTCTATTCCTTTGTCGTAAAAATAACTGACTTTTTTTTAACTTTGGCAGCTCTATATGTTCTCTACGGTAAATAAAATGGGCCTAGAAGCCACAGTGGGTGAGAATTTTATGTATTTTTTTCCTAAGCTTTATTCTTAAGTTTGGACTATTGTTCACATGGGAGGCGAAGACTTTCAAAATACAAAATCCAGCAATTAGAAACAAGGAAACGATTCAGGAAGAGGACGATCTTAAAACAACCCACTTGTGGAGGCAGACAACACAAATTCGTGTCCCGGATTCAGTCATCCTGTGAGAACTGAACATCTGTAGTATTAGAACAGCTTTTGGTGGTAGAGCACATAGAATACAGTTCAGAACAGTTACAAATCCTGGACGTCAGGTGGCCAAGGGGAAAGGTGGAGCAGATATACTTTTGTATTTAAAGAGGAAGCAAATTATCTTCAGTCCAAAAGGTAAGCTTAGCAGTGTGAACACTACTTTGGTTTTTTCCTAGCCTATGACTAAGTACTGCACATTGAAGGCCAGTTTTTGGCATTCAGAAATATAGCAGTTAGGGTAATTAGTGTATCACTTGGCTCCTGGAGTGTGACTGGCCTTATTGAGAGCCTCAGGGTGTGACTTCGTCAAGAATCAGGCTTCCTACAATCAAAGTCTTGTTCTTTCTTTTCCTGTCATTAGTTTCAAGTCCACTGTATGCTGTTCATGCTCAACATTCTGGGCCAGTTATATAAAAAGAAAGCTATTTTTAACTTTCTGCAAGCAACAATATCAAATTATGCTTCTGACACTTCTTAAATATTCCTCTGCTCCTAAAGGGGAAATGTAATGGATGTTTATCATTTTTATTAAGTCATTAAAGTCTCCAGAAAAACAAATCGTATGATGTTTTATCCCTGAGGAACCCTGCTTGACCAGTGTTCAAATTTCCAAAAGGCCATATGCTGTCCTCTTAACTCAGCCTCATTTCTGGCAAGAATGAAGTTGAGAAAAGTCAACATACAAAAAGAAATTATTTCAGTCTTGCCTGTGGTAAGCATATATTTGTAATTAAAAGGGCTTTTTGTCCCTTTCACATGGTGGCCCTTAGATTTTTCTACCACTATATTGTCACAGAGGTTAGTGGTTAGAATAATAAGCAAAAATGAAATAATGCATCCAATTTATATTATCTTTTCTGTTACTGCTACAGATTGCTCTATTTTAATAAAACCCCAAACTTCTGAAAACCTCCAGATGACAAACAAATATATTGTGATAGGGGAGAGGGGATCAGTAAAGAATAAGTAGTCAGATTATTAGACTTTTCAGAGGTACTACCATTTGAGAATCAGGATGAAGAGGAATGAGAATTTAATTATTTTGAAAAGATAGGTTAAATAACTGGAAAAAAATGTAGTATAGTGACTAGAAAGGTAGCCTTGAGGTCAGGAAGAGCTGGGTTCTAGGACTCTGACACTCACCAGATTGGTGACCTTGGTCAGATCATGTAACTTCACTCAGTCTGTTTCTCCATCTCTAAAAAGAAATGGAACTGAATGACTTCCAAGGCTCTTTCAGCTCTAAATTTGTGATTTTATAAAATATGTTGGAAGATAGTTTGTATTTGGTCCTTCCAAATACAAATCCTCATAATTCCTACAAATGTAGTCCTTCTCTTACTTGGATTGCATACATAATATGCACCTCCACCACAGAGAATGAATACTGGATGCTTAATATAGCAGCTTAGACACCAAAATGGAAAAATTATGGAATTATTACAAATATGTATTTTTTATTGGGAAAAGGCTTGTTTCCCCTCTTTTCTCATTTGTTCTTACTGATTTTTACGAGTTATGCTTCTTATAAGTGGAGCTCTTGTCAACAGTTCTTATACATTGATGACAACCACCATCTCTGCTGACTTGGTAAGTTTTTCTGAATCTCAATTGTTTCTAGCGTTTGAGAAAATGCACTAATTTTGTATTTCTTCCCCAAAAATATCATTAAAAGGATATTAAATAAGAAACATAGTTACATTTTATTTATTTTTTTAACCTTGAACTTAAAAAAATGTCTTTTCATTTGTCCTTATAGGAACTTTGTAATACAGAAAGAAGAAAGAATTTAGGATTTCTCAGTTTCTAAAATAGAAAGATGAGTTTTGATGAAGTAACTGTTTAAACTCCACCCACTTCTGAGAACAGATTTGTTCAGAACTAACCTGGTTGTCTGGTGTTGTATGGACAGAATGGTCAACAACTTGAAACTGATGTTCACCATCCCTAGACCAGATGCTCTACAAACATGGGTTAGAATCCCCTTCATCATGTCTAAGAGAGGTATCTTGCTAAAAGATAATAAGTTTGGATATGACAAAGATCCGTTCATACAGGCTCTCAAGCTCTTCTCTACTTGTCATTGATTATATCTGCATCTAGTCTTGGATCTTTGATTTCTCTCAAGAACCCTCATTTCCCTTGGAAACCACTGGAGAATCAAAACCATGTCATTAAAAAAAGTTGTCAATCCACATCCATCAGGGCATAGTCATCACATTTCCAAAGGTTCCTTGGTGACCCATCTCAATCCAGGCATATGCAAAGGTACTCCATATCCCCCCTTCCCAATTCCCCATGTCCACAAAGGGCAATTAAGTTGCTGAAATACTTTACCTCACCTCAGCCACTAGAATCTGATCCTCGGTACTGACAGTTACTTTCTGCTGATAATTCTGAATCTGTGATCTTGGTACTCTCCTGGCCCACCAGAGCAAAAATGGACTTGACCAAACCTAAGTAGCTTAAATGGCTCCTTATCATTTCCAGGATCAAATCTAAAATCTGGTTTGACATTTAAAGCCCTTCCTAACCTGCCCCTCACTACCTTTCCACTCTTCTTAAAACTTACTAATTTCACTGATTGATGGAGACACAGGCCCTCCTTATCTTAGCTACTTCCACTACTGCTATTTCCTATTCAGAGCTCTGCCCCCAAAGAACAAATGAAATAATAGGACATGGCCTCCACATCAGAAATACCAGCATCTGCATCTTATAGCCTTGATACTGAGGTGCCTACTCGTGCCAGACCCTTAGCTCCATTGGCTCTAGATTAGGCTACCTGTCCAGGGAGCTGACTCCCCTGCCCCCAAATTCTTTGGGTCATATGCTTTCCTCCTATCAAATTGTAATCTTTTATCCAACTATATGAATATATCTGTCAGACTTGTTTGATTGCCAGGGGTGGATGTCTTATGAGGCAGTCACAGGACATTTATTGCCCCATCCTTACTTAAATATTTGAATAAGAACCTCTCCCCTCCAGTCTAAAATAGTTTGCAAATTTCTGATTTCATTCAGACATGCTAATTTCACCCCTGTTTGATACTCAACATTGCCACAGCCGCCTCAAATCCTATGCAGATACCTATGTCCTTGAATTCTCTTGAAAGTGCCTAGTGATTTCTCACCATTGTAATTCCTTCTCCATTATAGGCACTGCACAATCCAATTCAAGTCTGAAGTCTAGAGGTGATTTGATTCTGAATACCATCCTTAAAAGAACCAGATTCTCTGTCTTGCTCTCTCAAAACTAATAGATAATGAATCTGATCCAGGGTAATTAGGCATCATGATCCACATAGGGATTTTACCCATCAATATCTGGATCTTCCTTAAGTCTTCCTCTGGACTTCTCACAACTCTGGTCAGACCCTTTCAGGTGACTGGGAAAAAGGAAACTGTTTTTGTTATAGTTCTCATAATTTTGACTGCATTTTCATAGGCAATTTATAGCTAATTATGATCACACCTAGATTTTGGGCTTGTTGACTTCTCTGAGTATTTCTTTTTCCCGTGCAGAGACTACTTATGGCCTACAGCTCTGCCAGTTAGATGTCTCTACTTTCAGGCCTGAAGTTTTGGAATGCTGATATGGATCTAGTCATCACTATGCTGCTGGATGGACAAGGGATAACTGCTTCCATTTCATCTCCATGCCTATATATCTTAAGATCCATTCACTCATTCTGAACATAGAATTGGCTGTAAGAGCGTTCACTTGAGCATCCTTCCTCACTCACCATCATTTATAGTCAACGCTTGTCCTGTATGGACTGAATAAGTGATTCACATCCCCCTTTACCTCCTTATCCCCTTTCTTTTCCCTCTTTTCCTGTTCTTCTTTCACTCAATAATTCCTCCGTGCTTAGTCATAAACCCACTCAAGAACCACATCTCACACTGCCATACCAAACAGCAGCCACCAATATCTAGAAACTGTCTCCCTACTCTTTTAATTAATCACTGTAAACAGTTATACAAGAGTTATTATCTTCTTCACATTATTATTCTTCACATATTATCTACCTTCACATATTATCTACCTTCACCGAGGGCTATCAGTCCTAACAAGATATCCATATAGTTGTTTGAAAGACAGGATGCCAGGGCAATAAATAGGGTTTTTAAAATAAAAATAGTTAATTTACTGTTAATTTACTTTTATTTGTTTCAATATTTGTGTCCCATATTATACAAAGTCTGAACATCTATCTTTGAAGGTGATGGGCTACAGGTCTGTTGGGAAATTTCATCCTGCAAGCACATTTGCCCCAGTCTCTGTCTCAATACTAGGACTTCTATAAGAATCACTTGCTTGCTTGTCCATATTTGGGTGACACCTAAGGGCCTGAAATTGCTACCTTTACCCTCCCTCAGCCCATGACAAATGACTGCACCATTTCTTCAGCCAGTGAGGACTTCATCCTCAAGCCTTTGAATAATTCACTCCACCACCCAACAGCTAACCATCCCAGTTTTTCCTTCGTCATTCCTAATTCGACTAACCTTGGCTCTAAAGAAAATAGGAAAGGAAGGAAAGAAAAGAAGGTAGAAGAAAGGAAGAGAGAGAGATTCAAGGAAATAAGAGAGGAGAAAGGAAAGATGAGATACAGGGAAAAGGAATATAGGCAAAAAATCCTAAGAAAGAAGAGCAGAGAGGAGCTTGTTGCCATAGATCACTTTTTCCCTCCTTTTCTTAAGGGTACCCATAAAAGCTTGAAGGGGAATTCCGAAGAGCTCTCTGCTGTGATAGCTATCATTGATGGAACCAGCTCTGTGGGTAAGTTGTCTTTTTAGAGATACAGACTTAAGCAACTAATAAAACCTCTTTTATAAGACAATTCACAGGTAATGAGAGCTAAGTAAAGCTGAAGAAAGGATGGCTCAGTGGACAGCGAAAAATTAGATCCTATCCTTTCATATATAAATTTGGATTTCTGAGCTATGTTTTATCATTTTTGTTTGGCGGTTCTAGTTCAAGCCCTTCTTGTTCATTTGGAATTTGTGGGATTTTTTTTTTGCAGGATATCAGGAGCACAAAAGGGAAGGCAGAGAAAAGGGATGGTCTTTTGTTCCATTTGCAGTTCAATGTTTTTAAAAGTGAGTTAAGCAAATGTACTTGTTACTCAAGTTGTGTTTGGTACAAGTCTTTGTAACTGAACAACCATCAATACAACATGTGATTTTTCTGGTAATAATGAATTAGCATTGAACCAATCACATTCTCTCAACTCAATTCCACTTATGACCAGTTGCAAATATAGAAAAGATGTTTAGTCTTTTTCTTCTGGCAAAGACCAGTTAAAGTTATTAGACCCAAGAAATGTTTAGTTGTTTTTGTATACTGCTAAATAAAACATCTCTTTTTCAAAGAATTGGTGTTCATCTATTATTTTGTAGATAAACGTTCCAATAAGTCTTTCATGCTTAAAACTATTAATGGGGATCTTCTGAGGAGAGGTGCATTTCCTGCCAGAAACTCACCTAAACTAAAATGGCACCCATTCTCTGACGCTAAATAATAGCTCATCAAGTCAGAATAAATAAATGCTTCTAAATAAAATGGGTAAATTAGAAAATTTGACAACAGTTGAGGACCTTGATATAGTTAGCATCTCTACAATGTGGTGGGGAAAGGACAATGCCATCTGATTATGGGGTTATGAGTCATGTACAAAGAAATTTGAGGGGATTGATAGGATGGCTTCACATTCATGGTATAATAGGAAAAGCATCAATTTTGCAGTCAGGAGATCAAGTTTCAAATCTTAGGAACAAAAGTTATGAGCCAACGAGCTAGCCAAAGTGCCTGAGCCTCCTTTTCCCCAGTTGTAAAATGGAGATGATCACGCACAATCTAAAGGTAAGTTGTTTTGATTTTACAAAAGCCGTCACATTGTAGGTGAGAACAATAGAAATTGTAAAAAGATAAAAATCTTACAAATATGAACTAGTGCTATGGTATTTCTACTGGGAGAATAATTCTTGAAAAAGAGACAATCTATGACATTATTGTGGCTGTTATTTTTTTTCTCATTGCTCCATTATAGGTAGTTTGGTTCTACTTTTCTTTGTGATTTGCTTATTTTGTGGACAGAGTGCATTTTTCACATTCATTTCTCTGGCACACATCCCCATCCTAAGCAGGAACAGCAGCAATCTACATAAGAAATTGATGTGAATTATTTATTTTTTTGGATTTAACAAGTGACTTTTATGCTGACTAGAACTAGGCAAAATTTTTACTTTCCATTTTCAGAAGATGATAGCAACCTTTAGCAGAGATGACACAATGTAACAGTTGTTGAAAGATCATGAAACAATTTATTTGGATGCTGTTGACAAAACAGTGATAAAGTGATTATATAAACACTGATTCTTAAATTTAAATAGTAATAGAAGGTACCTTTGAATTTAGAGAGATTTTAGTGATTTTCAAACTATTTTAAAAAGAAGAAAATATTCTTCAAATTCCCCCAGGGTATTTTCTTGGGGTCCTTGGGGAGAAGTCCTCAGGCCAAGTAAATCATTAAGTCTTAGTGATATTTAACATATCTGTCTATACAAGTGACTTCATAGCTTATTTTGGTAATATCCGTATGAATAAGAATTTCATTAGCTAAGATTATTCTTGGCTCCATCTGTTAGTATTCTAGCTCCCTAAATTCACATTCTTCTTCTGAACACCAGCTTGCTTACACAGCACACACACACCAGAACCCACAATTCTTAACCTGGTAGATAGAGCACAAGAGCATCAGGAGTGTTTTATTCAGAACACAGGCCATGAAGCCCATTTGCAGCAGGAATCCTTGGAGTATGCCTGGTGAGTTCTTGTAGCACCTAAAAAAGTAAGGGGGCATGAATTAACACTGATAATTGAGTAGAGCCCATTTTCATTATCATGTATCTGACTCCTTCATTTTACAAGTGAGGAAGAGCCCAGAGAGATTAAGTGACTTGCCCAGAATGAGAAATGGCTTCAAAACCAGAGACCCCTGTCTGCAGATCCAGGATTCTTTTCACAACAAGAAACTGTTGCTCTCTTTATAATCTACTGAAAGTCATGAAACACTCCTGCAGCCAGAAGTATGAAAAATAATTTCATAGGAAAACTACTTTGGGCTCTGTACCCCAGCATCTTAAATTATTATTCTTTAGCCACAAGAGGCTAATAGGCCAAAAAAAAGGACAAATTAACATTGAAATGTACTGTAGTAGCAACAAGTCCATTCACAATAGTCAGTTGTTTATTTTGTTATAAAGTGTATTAGTCATGTTTTGTTTAGATTGAGGCCAAGTTTTTCTCTAATCACAAATGAGAACTTAAATGTCTTCTTAGTGAATCATCAAAGAGCCATATGGTTTCCTGATATTGGGAAATATCAGTCTAGTACCATTTCTTCCTGATACCCCAGAATTTGTGATATCTGTACTGTGAGTAGTGAGTAAAGAGTATTTCTATTAGATTTTAAAAGTGACTCTCATTGAAAACTCTGGGGGTTTTTTTCTGTGTTCATGCCTTTCAGGTGCTGCCCAGGTCCTCTCTTAGCCAGACTTATCTCCCCCTCTGGTTGGAACAATGTGTTTTACATGTTGATGGTAGCTGATGCCACCACCTTATTGGTGAGTCCTATCCATTTTAACAATGTCCTACTGTTTTTAACGATGCTAAGAACGTTATTAGGCCCTGTCTCTCTGCGGACTGCAGTTCAAGCCTCAAGCAGACTCCCAATTTCTCCTCTGCACTGATAAAATGAGTCATTTTTCATCAGGAGAGAGAAATTATACTCCTCATAATGATTCAAGGCACACTAATACAGGTGACCTTTTAATATGAAAAATAAACTTTGGAAGTCTAACCTGTTCTAATCCAAGCTTCTGAAAATCCAGTTACAGACTACAAATTAGCTTGAAAAGGTAGGGTATTCGTGCATTTAATTCACACTAAAACATAATTCAATTCAGCAAATGTTTATTAAGTGCTTGCTGTATACTGAGGTCTACTACAGTCTGATGTTCTAAAGCTTTTTTTGTTTGTTTGCAAGGCAACTGGGGTTAAGAGACTTACCCAAGGCCACATGGTTAGTAAGTGTTAAGTGTCTGAGGCTGATTTTGAACTCAGGTCCTCCTGACTCCAGGGCTGGTGCTGTATTCACTACACCACTTAGCCACCCCCTGGCTGCCCCATTCTAAAGCTCTGTTATGTTACAATGGCTCTTAAAAGCTGTGCCATTCGAGGTCAGGTCCCAGTGGTTACTAACCAAGATGGAAAGGCAGTAAATACAGGTCCTAGTATAGGACCAGCCTATTCACAGAGATTTGATACCAGAATGGTGCAGGAGTGGAAGATCTGCAGCCTTGAGACCGCATGTGGTCCTCTAGGTCCTCAGGTGTGGGCTTTCGACCAAATCCAAACTTCACAGAAACATTTGTTCTGTAAAACTTGGACTCAGTCAAAAGGCCACATGTGACCTTGAGGTCACAGCTTTCTCATCCCTGTTTGGGTGATTATTTTATTTGGCTGTAGCAAATTCTGAAAGCTACATTTACGTAGGAAACAGTGTAGGAAAGTGATTGGAAAGCCCTGGAGTCAAAGAACCTGGGTTTAACTCCCACCCGTCATTTATTACTTCTATCATCTTGGGCAAGTTATTCTCTGCACCCCGGTTTCCTTATTTGTAGAGTAAGAGGATTGGACTAGATCACTTTTAAGGTATCTTCTCTTCTAGTTCAACATCTTTAATCCCATAGTATGTGGTCTAACAGGTTCCCAAATTATAATAGGACTGCAAGTAGAGTCAACAGAGGGTATCTTTTCACCAACAACATTATATAAGGTTATCCAAAAGTCTTGGTGAAGTTTTAAGCCTCACTAGCTTAAACTTGGCTCTAAAGACTCTAGGGAATGTCCTATGTATAGCTCTTTGAGTGAAGGAGGTGTGGAAGGTGCTATGCAAGGGACGGGAATAGAGGTCCAGCATCCATAGGATGGTTTCATGAAACTCAAAAGCTCATAGGCCATGCCGACACTCAGAGATGTGAGGCAAGCATTAATCTTTCAAAAAAATTCCTGTGTAAAGTCTAAGATGTCAGTAATGACCCGGATTGGGGCTGGGGAATCAGGGAGAGTTTCATGAAGGAGTTAGCAATTAAGTTGGCAGTTAAGTTGTAAAGGATGGCAAAAAATGTAGTAGGGAAAGAGAGAGTGGGGAGGACATGCCAAGTTTAGGGAATAGTGTGACCAGAAGTAAAAGACAAGAAAGTTTTTTAGGGAATAACATTACAGTATAGTATAGTTTCATTTGAATACATTGAGTGGCATAATAAGAAATGAGGCTTGAAATCCAGGGTGTTGCCATATTATGGAAGACCAAACCAAAGGGTTTGAATTTTGCTCAGTAAGCAACAAGGAGTTACTGAATTGTTTTGAGTGGTGAGATGGTATAACATGGTCAGTACACATCATGCTGACATTAGGACTCACTTGGTGAAGAACATCCTAAAACTTCAAGTTTCCCAAGTTTTGAACACATTATACTCAAAGGTTAGTGACTGCCCACTGTTTGCATGAAGCATAATAATTTACCAGGAACAGTCTTGTTCCTCTCCCAGCCTTTGTCACTTGTTTAGGCTTTCAGAAGGAGGTGAAACTGTGTCAGCTGCTGTTCCAATGCAGGCAAAAAAGAGGAGAGGACTTTTTCACTCTTATCCTTCACTCATTAGATGAGCTTTAAGACCCCTTCCAGCTTTAAATCCTATTATAATCCTTAGCTTGGCATGTAAGTCTCTCCATGATCTGGTGTTGGCTAGCTTTTTGAGCCATAACTGTATTTAACATAACCACTTTCTCCATATTCTTCTCAGTACACATGCCAGAATGTGGATTCTTCTATGGTGAAATTCCTTCCCCTAAAATCCTGTCTTAGCTTGCACAGAGTTCAAGAAAACAATTTTATTCTCTATACATTCTGCTCATTTCTCTTGGCACCCTCCCCCTATAACCCAGACAATGGGGGTAGCAATTAGCACACATAGCAAATGCTTGTTTTTCTAACCAGGTTTGTTTCATCCTCCTGAAACAAGAACACATTGGTCTCACTCTCCCCCAGCAAGGCCGTCTGCTTCCTCTCAGCTGTACTGTGTGATGAGTGGTTCTGAAGTGGCTCTTTTTTAATGCCATTGTCTGAGATTCTGACTCTTCCCCATAGCTTTTACAAAGGGATATTTACTCCAAAGATATAACAGGAACAAAAGGACAAAACATTTTTCCCCCAACACCTCTAAGGCACACTCTTCCCTATCTTATTATCCCATCTGAGTAGTGAAAGCTCAGACTTAGATAGGTTCCTATGTCCAAAGGACTATAAAAATGTGCATACCCTTGGACTCAGCAATACCACTTATACCACTGTATCCCAAAGAGATCATACAAGTGGGAGGAGGACCTGTAGGTACAAAAATATTTGTAGCAGCAATTTTTGTGGTGGCCAAGAATTGGAAATCAAAGGGATGTCCATCAACTGGGGAATGGCTGAACAAGTTGTGTTATATGAATGTAACAGAATACTATTTTGCTATAAGAAATGAGGAGCAGACTTCATAATAACCTGGAGAGACCTATATAAACTGATGCTGAGTGAAGAGACCAGAACCAGGAGAACATTGTATACAGTTAGAGACACATTGTATCTGTGATGATCAACTTTGATAGACTGGGCTCCTCTCAGCAATGCAAGGTTATAAGACAACTCCAAAGGACTAGTGATGGAAAGCGCTGTCCTCATCCAGAGAAAGAATTACAGTCTGAGTGCAGAATGAAGCAAACTACTTGATCTCTCATTTTTTGTTTTGTTTTGTTCTGTTCCTTCTTTCTCATTGTTCATTCCATTGGTTATAATTCTTCTTTACAACTTGACTAATGTTTAGTGTGAAGGTATTTATTGCGTGCTGCAATGGTGGGGGGGTGTGGAGGGGGAAGGACAGGGAGGGGAAGAAAGTTTGGAACTCAAGGGATTGTGGAACTGAATGTTGTAAACTAAAAGTGAATAAATAAATTTAATGGGGGAAAGGGGGGACTTAACTAGGTTCCATTATAAAGCCAGTCTCACCAAGTTCCTGTCCCAATGAGGTGATGCTACCAGATGAATCCTGGTCCCAGTTACTGTAGGACTGAGTTGAGAAAGTCACACCCAGAGATCCCGAGCTGGATATAAAACCCAGATTCTGATAGAACAAATATTTGGGATGGCAAAATCACAGTATCCCAAGACTTAGTAGATCATCCTTTTGCTGCCTTTTCCAAAATTTTTTTTCCTACTAGTCATAATAACCACTGCAAGGTCCTGAAGGGCAAAGGATTAGAAGTCCTGCATCCTTGTCAGCCCTCATTTTGGGACTTCGGGTCACCCCATGGGTAATAATTGTGTAGTGGTAATTGAATGTTTGAGGGGGAGGGGGAGCAGCAGAGAGGGAGAGGCAGAAGGCAGCATCTCCGTTACAATCCAGCAAAATAAAAAACTTTATTTTTGTGTAATATCTGATTGCTGACTGCATCTGGATTTCTGAAACAACTCTCTTTAATATCAAAAGAGAGTTGCTAATGTCCAAACATGAGATAAGGTAAATAAGGGGAAATTCTTCCATTCTTTCAATTGAATATTCAGTTTAATGATGTCATTTATAGCAGGCTGAACAACATGGTGTTCACAGTAGGTCCAAGGAATACAGGATGAAGGCATTAAACAAAGAGAATATCTTTAGAGATGCTCTCATGACTGTTTCTAAATAAAATGCTTGAATTTACTAGATTTATCTTAACAGTAAATCTTTATAGTTCTAGCCTTCCCACCACTTGGCAAATCTTGATTTCAATCTATTTAAATGTCTTTGATTTCATTTATTTTTCTATCATGGGCTAACTTTCCTATTATTGGACTGGTTTTATCTTAAAATATTATCTAGGTCAAAATAGTATCACAGTTGGTGTTATATCTAGACTAAAAACATTTTCAAGGGTATTTCATCTGTTATTTATAAAACTTACTGAGGGATAATCTTGTACTTTGGAAATACCACTTCTCAAAGGTTTTAAAGAAGAAATGTATCTGAGGAAGATGAGTTTCTAACTGATGACTAAAATCATTAAATCTGAGTAGTCTACCTGTTTAAATCATTTAAAACTTGGAACTAGACATTTCCTCACTCATACAGACTCTGAATCCATCCATTGTGATTAGTATTTTTTCCTGAATTAATAACTTTATTGTTTGGGGACAGTCCATAGTGCGTCTCATCCAAAAGGAGCTCTGCTGCACAGGATCCATGCCTGGAGAACAGCTTCAATAAGTCCAGTTCCCATTATCTTTCTCAAGTAGATAATTCAAAATAATTTTCTAGTTCATCTTTTTTACAGATATCACCTTTCCTTTTTTTTAAGAAAAAAAAAGCTCTCCCCAGAAGACCTGTTTTCATTTCTTCTTTTTGAATTAAAAATCTGTTGATCTCTTTAAAATATGAAGCAAGTATGCCAAATGAAAATTGCTTGTTTTTGTCATTCTCTTTAGGCTGAAGGAGCAGCTCTGAAAGCCCTACTTCCCCATTTCCTACTTCTTTCCTCACTGACCACCATGCTGCTTTGGAATGTAGGGACAATGCTATTCGATAGGCACATGTCTCATATTCTTGAGAAAGAAAGAGCTGTTTTCTGCTGTTATACTGTGTATATGCCAAAAATATACTCGATACAAAAATATTTATGATTTAAAATTGAAGTGATTCATCAAGTAATTACAACGGCCAAATATTACCTTAAACATTGGAGATACAAATGCCTAAGTGAGATAGTACCTGCCCTTATGGAGCTTACATTCTAATGGTGGAAACACCCTAGTTAGGCCAATAGTAGCCCAGAAAAGGAATTATGGTCTGGAAAGTGACAAAGACGGTGAATGTTTTATCGAGAATTCTCCTAATATACTTACTATTCAGCTGCTTGCTGTTTAATCCCTTCTCATATTATCACTTTCTTGCAGGTTTAAAAAACATTAGCCATTTCAGACACGTTTGGGGAAGAATCTGTCCTCCTCATCCAAAAATAATCCTTCAAGGCACAGTACAGTATACACAACTCCATGTGGGAGAGCTCACTTTCTCTCCCCCTACCCCCCCCATGCTTCTTGCACACATACCTGAAAGACATACAAAGGCACATGTTAAATCCCTTTTTATTTTATTAAGCACATACAGAACCTCAGGATTATAGTTAGCAGAGAGGTAAGAGCTACTGATATCTTCAGACTAACTGCTCTAGTTAAGGGCATGAAGAAAAGATACCAAGTGCCTGGCAGATTCATTTTCAACCAATTATTTGAACATAAACTGAGAAGAAAAATGTAAAACTGATCTGGCACTGAAACAAAGAATGAGCCATTCTCAGGTTTCTTAGTGATGGAACATGATAGCAATTTTAACACTATGCTATAAAGAACTTCAACAACAAACATCTGTTTATTCTTTAACAAGAAACAATGTCGTTTTCAAAAAATATTAGTATGTTAAATTAAATGTTATAGCCACAAACTGGTGAGCAAGTCATTGATATAAAACAGTAGTTTAACTTAAATGTGGGAAAAAAATTTGATTTACTCAAGCTTCAACCAAAATCAAACTTAGAGCATGTCATTCCCAATAAAATATTTTCCCAACTTTCTCTATGTACTATCCTACATCCAATTGAAATGATGAATTAATATAGAACAACAAAGCAGCCTGAACCAGTTAACTGGGATAAAATAAAAATGGCTAACTAAATCATATCAGAAAATACCAGTCAAACAACACGGATGTTTCTGAAAGGTTTACATTTGTTCAAAGTACTCTGGAATGCTGTTGAAGGCCCTGTCTACACATGTCTACACATCTACACATCTAACCCTAATTCTACACATGTCTACACATCAGTTAAAGCTGCTACTCATTTCTTAGAGCCAAATTGTATATGAGGATGAGCAAAACAAAAAAGGAAAATCCATAGCTTTGTTTAGGAAGGTCAGTTGGTTCACATGCATAGTATCCATAGTTTCTTTGTAATTGCATTCACCAATTTTTTTTTCATTCTAATAAAATAGTAGGGATTGTTTTTAGATGTACAGCAATACAACAGATTTTTTTATGTGCATTGTGTTATATTCAGGATAATTAAAATTAAATGGCATTTTGTTATTTATTAAAGCAAACAGCAATTTGTTTTCTGAATTTTTACTAATGCTTGGTTGGTTTTGCAAAATGTCCATCTGGTCCCTTTGAAATAAAATGTTTTAAAAAATTAAACCAACACATTGGGAAATGATGATCATTGTGTCTTACAATTTGCTTTCCCAGAGTATTGGATGTGTGTGTGGAGAGAGGGGGGTGATAATCTTCAAAATAAAGTTGTATGTTCTTTGTTTTGTCCAGATTGTGTGTCTCTGATAACGTTCAAATTGAAATCACAGATGGCTTCCAATTAAAACAGCGTATATTCTTCTACACGGACAGGATCCTGATTTTTTAACTAAAAAAAGGCAGTATAGCCTACAACAAACAGCTGCCTAAACTGTTTGGATTTCAGAAAGCTATGCAATTGAAATTTAAGTAAAGCAACAGCATGTAGCAGACTTGTAACAAAGAATGTCAGACATGGAGTGTGTGTAGTGATAACAATGAGTTCCTAGTGTTCTTGAATATAGACAACGGGATCTCAACTACAAAACAATCTCGGGCTAGGTTCCACCTATAATGTGCCCAAACACATTACCAAAAAGTCCTAAGTATAATGATAATTATGATAATAATATACATATAGCTTCATTTGCCAGATATGATAAAGAACTAGGTTTGCTGCTAGAAATCCTTCCAGCACCAGGGGCAAAGTAGAAAGCATCACCATCCCCAGAAATGTCTTAACAAAAGCTTAGCTGTTGAGCTGCAGCAGCAGGGTCTTAGTCTAAGCTGACAAAAGGCCTCAGTAACTTCAATGACAAATCCGCTGACCTTTAATCTTGGGCTTTTATCTCTGGGGCTCAGTTTGCCTTAATGAGGTTTTTCATAAGGGTAGATGTTGATAACACATACCTTTCCTTCAGGATCTCCTTTCCCCATTCTCACTCCAGTCAGATCTAAGGGTAGAAACAACTATCTGGAATCTTTTAAAGGAAAAAAATCCTTCCCACATTTGTGCCCCTCACCCAAATAACATACAGTAGTTAATCATAATTTGGTGGCCATCGGTTTGGGTTTTATTTTATGCAATTAGAATAATCAGTTGGAAAACTGTTTGGAATGCTGGGGCAATAGCTGGTGGGGAACAAGATAAGTTGATCCCTTCCTCCCTCCCTATTAACTTAGCTCCTCCCTGGAAGGGAAAGCACCAGAAAGTAGATATTTGAACATTTAACATAAGGCTGCTTCACTGACAAAAATGGGGGAGGGAGAAAGAAAAATGTCAGAGATTTTTTATGTGTGTGATTCACCAGCCCACTCCACCATTAGCTGTTTCCACAGTTGCTGCTTACAGCTCCCAACTGAAATTATCTCCAACAGCAACCTACACAGCTTGGGGAAGGGGAATGACAAAGCACCTAAGGAGCCAGGCCAAATATTGTGATTCCATATGGCTTGGCTAAGATGGATTCTCCATGTCATTCTTCCCAAAATCCAAATCCTGTGTCCTCTGGGGAAAATTTGCTTCTAGTGTCCAGATTCTCCTTAGCAACTTTCTCAGGCTGGCAAACCAGGGCTGCATCAATAATTTTTTAAAGCAATGCCAATCACTTAAAAATATTATGCAAAAAAACAAACCTTAAGTTCCTAAATGAAGCGGCTAGAGTTCTTTGCTCAGGCTTGTGACCACAGTCATGAATTCCACCCATAAGCTATGCTCAACTGAATCAGTGCTTTATTATCGATGAAAACTATTTTGCACCTCAGAATACTCTTTCTATGCCTAAGTAAACCTTACATTACATGTTAGATGGAATGTTTTTTTGCACCTAAACTACCAAGTCATCCCTTCTTGGTAACCTTTTATGAGATGTGACTCTCTTTGATTAAGTCAAGAAGGAACTAAATAGAATGGTTTCTTTTGCTAAAAAAATTTCACATTACTCATGTTGTAAAGAAGAATTAGAACCAATGGGAGAAGCCACAAGAAAGAAGAAGCAACAAAAAAGAGAGCAAATATTTTACTTTAATCTGCTTTCAGACTCCATTAGAATAGTTCATTAACATGGAGTCCTAGAGTCTGTGAATTTTTTTCAGAAAGTATTTTAATAACTATGAGGATTTTTCAAAAATATTTTAATGACTATGTATCACTGTAATCAGTTTCCCTTGTAACTTTATGTATTGTATTTTATATATTTAAAAATACTCTAAAAGAAGTCCATAGGCTTCAAGAGATTGTCAAAGGGGTCTGTGACACAAAATGTTAAGAATCTTCTAAATGGCCAAACAAACAAGATCAACATAATTTGGAGGATTTTAAACATGGAGGAATTTGATCAGTCATTGAGTCAAAGCAGTAGGAAGTCCCAGGTTCGAGATGAGGCACTAGAGTGGGAAATCAACATAGTTTGGTTTTTTTCCTCTGCAGGTAATCTTAATAAGTTGACTCTGGATATGTAGTCTTCATGTCCAAAGGCATTACTAATTTTAAAAAACAGAAGAGCATATGGCTAATCTACTTAAGTTAACCTGAAAGTGATGGTTCGCTAGAACAGTAAGGCAAGTAGATTTCAGAACTTGGTTCCTTCCTCACCTCTATCAGGTAGAAGCCCTCATTTCCTTTAAGACTGAGCTCAAGTACCAACTTCTACATGAGACCTTTCCTATTTCTCCCAGCTGCCAGCAACACTCAATTATACATGTGTTTAAAGTACATGTGTATGCTTCGTGAACTTAGCAAGATATTGGAAGTCTCCGATGGTAGAAAAGAACTCTTTATTGTATGTTTGCTTTAAGCCCCTGAAGACCCATTAGACTGGAAAGACCAGTCCTAAAGTTTAGCCTCTATTATAAAGTGAGAAGTTTCCCAAGAGGAATTAGAGATAGTAGGGATGAAGCAAGGATCAGAGATTGGTGTGAGCACTCTGGAGGTCCCAAGCATGGTATTGTCACTGTGCTGTAGCTACCAATAAGAGAACTGGTGGGAAAGAGTGAAGCTCAGATCTGAAACCCATCAGTGTATAAACCACAGGAACAGAAACAAAGTCATTGGAGTGATTTGTGCTGCTGAGAAAAATATTGGTAAATATGCATTTCCAGCTGTTTGAGCCACTCCCACTTTCATTCTCTTTCTTGAAGAAGAAACGAGCTTCTTTCTTGATCCTAGTTTCTTAGAAGTTTGCTTTGTCTTCTGTTTTATGATTTCTCTGAAATGGAAAAAAAGTAGTTAATCACTATACTGCTGGTGTGTGTGTGTGTGTGTGTGTGTGTGTGTGTGTGTCCTTGTGCAATAGTAACCAAGGAAAGGTGGCAAAATATCCAGGAAAAAGGGCTGTGTTTGCTTGTTTTAAATATATAACCAATGGGACTTTTCCTAGAAAAATCATGTCTCAGGGCCATACAAAAGAGAATCATTAATGACTTATGTTTTTCAGGCTGCCCAAAGGCAGGGAAAGAAAACCTAGAAAGACCAACCCTAAACAAAATGAGTTGAGCTGTATCAGTGAGTAGAAATTTAGAGAGTTAAAAATTTCACTTTCTGAGGTAATTGGCTCCTTTACTTTGCATTTTCCATTGTTTCCTAGTTTTAAATGGAAAATATTGCTTTTGATTAGCAGAGCCAAAGGCATAATTAGAGAAAAATGAGCTCCCAAGAGGAGATAAGAACCTGGAGAAAAGTGGTTCTGCCCACACCAAGATGGGACCCAGAAAGAGGTCATCTGTTCAGTCATAGGCTCACCAACACATTAACCTCTATTCAAACAAACTGGTGTGTGTGTGTGTGTGTGTCTCCTCTTTTAGAATGTAGGCTTTTTGAAGGTTTGGGTTTCTCTGTTTTTTGTCTTTATCTCCCCAGAACCTAGAAGAGTGGCAGCCACAAAATAATCCAAACACATGCCTGATTAATTGACCAGGTGCTGTTGCCTTCATCCTGGTAACCCACCTCCCCGTGTATTTCTATGCCTAGGAGATGTGTCCAAGCTCTCTTTACCTTTTTACTACATCCTTATAGTCTTAGAAGGATACAGTTGATAGCAGGTGGAGTTAGGGAAACCATTTAAGATTGGAACCCAAGAAAGAAATGATAGAGTCCTGAGCTAGGAAGGTGACAGTGGAAACACTCCAAGGGGTGTTACATGTCATGATGTGTCATTGTGCTTATCTGTTCTCTCAACTCCCCAGTGGAATAAAAGCTCTTTAAGGACGATAGAAGCTTCTTTGAATTCCAGCATCTAGCAAAATTCCCTCTACATAGGCTGTTCTTAAGGAATACTTCTCAAGGGGCAGCTAGGTGGTGCAGTGAATAGAGCACCAGCCCTGCAGTCAAGAGGACCTCAGTTTAAATCCAGCCTAAGACACTTGACTTACTAGCCATGTGACTTTAGGCAAGTCACTTAACCCCAGTTGTCCTCCAAAAAAATTTTTTTTGGACTAGAAGTGAAGAGAATTAAAAAGGAGAGAATTGTAACATTAATTTCATAAGTTTCTGCTATGTACTGGCTAGATGCTGGAAATTTTAAAGATGAGTACACAAAAAAAGCAAAAAAAAAATACCCCAGCTTTCAGAGAACTCACATCTTATTTGTGGGAACAATATGTAGATATATAAAATATACAAAGTAAATGCTGTCCAAAGTAATTTCAGGAAAGGTACTAACAAATTGGAGGGTCAGGAAGGAGGAAGCATATGAACTGAACTTGGGTGGAAGCTAGGAATTCTAGGTGATGGAGATTATTCCAAGCTTGGGCAACAACCCATGCAAAGGCACAAATATAAAAGACACAATGTTCTATAGAAGGAACAGCACAAAGTGCTTTTAATAAAGAGTAAGTGAGGATTTTTGTGAGCCTAGATGGCAAAGTAAGCAGGAAATCACCATAATTCTCCCATACTTACCTCCAAACAACCATAAAATATCACCCAAAAAACTCTGGAACAGCAGAAGCAGCAAAAAGATGGGGTGAAA
Source organism: Pseudocheirus occidentalis (assembly GCA_028646575.1). NCBI lineage: Eukaryota > Metazoa > Chordata > Mammalia > Diprotodontia > Pseudocheiridae > Pseudocheirus > Pseudocheirus occidentalis. The sequence goes on from CM053600.1 coordinate 286,058, forward strand.
CAATCTTTTAGCCCAAGAAACTCGGAAGGTTGGCAGGAAAGGTCTATCTTACTCAGGTAAAAGGAGAGCATAGTCCAGAAGTATCCCAGTAAGTTTGGAGCAAGGTCCAGCTCAGCAGCCCAGCAGGAGATCCTGAGCTCCAGTGCAGTACAGCAGGCAAATGCTAACACCAGGACCCACCACATGCTTCAGTATAAATCAGGGGAACAGGTAGATGCCAGCTCTGAGAACCTCTACATTCTTCAGCATAGCACCTAGCAAAGAGGCACCACAAACACAGGGATGCAACAGGTGCCTAAACAAACAGGCAGAACCAACTCCAGAACCGCACACATAAGCTGGCATAGTCGGGTCAACAGGCAGCAACCAGTGCAAAAACTGCAAGATGGGTCAGTGTAGCTCCATGCAAACAGACAGACACCAATGCAAGAATACCCCACCAGACTTGGCACATACCAGACACCAGCACTGGGACCTCACCTCAGTACCAGCTAAGCTTGCAGACACCTATAGCCTCCAACAGCTCCAGTCATGCCCCACCCTCACCTAAGCACATCATCAAACATGAGGATCCTCTGTGGGCCTCAGGGCAATATGAGAGTGGCACCAGGTAAACAGCCAGGACCTGCAGCCCCTGGAACAGGAAGCCTGAGATAATGCCCCTTTCACCCAGGAGGAGATCTCACATTTAAAAGGAAGAAGGTCAAAAGAAATAGTAAAAGAGAAGAACAAAAGAGTCTGACCATAGAAAGTTATTATGATGACAGGGAAGACACAAATGCAAAAGAGGCCAACAATGCCAAACACTTATGGGCAAAACCCCAAAGCAAAACAGGAAGTGATCTCAAGTCCAAGAAGAACTCATGGGAGAGCTCAAAAAAGGAACTTAAACACCAAATAAGAGAGGTAAGAGGAAAATTGGGGAAAGAAACGAGAGTGATGCAAGAGACTTGCAAAAAATAGGATCAACAGCTTGAAAAAAGAAAGTTCCTTTAAAAAGTACAAATGGCCAAATGGAAAAGGAAGTACAAAAGCTAACTGAGGAAAAGAATGCCTTAAAAGCTAGAACTGGGCAAGTGGAAGCCAACAATTCTATGAGACATCAAGAATCAATCAAACAAAATCAAAAGAATGAAAAATAGAGGAAAAATGTAAAATACCTCTTGGGGAAAAAAAAACAACTGACCTGGAAAATAGATCCATAAGAGAATCATTGAACTACTCAAAAGTCACAATCAAAAGGAGGAACTAGGCAATATCTTTCAAGAAATTATCAAGGAAACTGCCCTGATATCCTGGAACCAGAAGCAAAATTGATTAAAAGATGGACTGGATTGAAATGGATTGAAAGAATCCATCAATCACTTCAGGAAAGAGATCCCAAAATAAAAACTCCAGGGAGCAATATAGACTAATTTCAGAACTATCAGAACAAGGAAAAAAAGTACTCCAAGTGGCCAGAAAGAAACAATTCAAATATCAGGGAACCACAATCAGGATTGCACAGGACTTAGCAGTTGCAATATTAAAGGACTGGAGGTCATGGAACATGATAGTGCCAAAGGCAAAGGAGCTAGGACTACAACCAAGAATCACCTACCTTGGTGAAATTAAGCATAATACTTCAAGGCAGGGAATGGTCATTTAATGAAATAGAAGAATTTGAAACTTTCATAAGGAAAAGACTAGAACTGAATAAAAAATAGGATCTCTAATATCAAGACCAAAGAGAAGTCTAAAAAGGGGAAAAAGACAAAAGAAAACAAGGCACAAAATAGAGCTAAACCATTTACATTCCTATATGGGATGATGAGACTTGTGATTCTTAAAAAAAATGTGCCACTAGTAGTACAACTAGAAGGAATGTAGATAGACAGAGGCCATGGTCATATGGTAAATTTGAATGAATGACATGCAAAGAGTAATTAGTGAGAAAGAAGAGTCTACTGGGTACAGAAGGAAGGGAAAGGTAAGAACAGGAAGCCAAAACAGAACCTTACTCTCATTGAATTTGGCTTAGGGAGGGAACGATATACATTCTAAATTGAGTATCTTGACCTACAGGAGAGTAACAGGTATGGGGATGAGAGGGGGGATGATGGAGAGGAGGGCAGGTTGGGGGGAAAGGGTTGTTAGAAGCACACACTTTTGTAAAGGAACAGGGACAAAATAGAGAATAGAACAAGTTGGGGGTGGGATAGGATGGAGGGAAATATAGTCAGTCTTTCACAATATGTCCATTGTGGAGATGTTCTTTGTAAACACATGTGTACAGCCTGTATTGAATTGTTTGTCTTTCCAGAGTCTGTCCTCAGTGAGTGACAAGGGAGGAAGGGATAGAGTCTGGAGGTTAAAGTTTTTAAATCTAATGTTTAATATATGTATATACAGATGTATACATATATATACACTCACATGTATATATATATATAGTTATTATTATTATTTACATGCAACTGGGAAATAAGATATATAGGCACAGGGATATGGAGATCCATCTTGCCCTACTGGAAAGTCATAGGGGCAACAGGGGAGGACATAGGAGAGAGCAGATTGGGGGAGGGGTTATACAGTGGGATGGCTGTTTTGGTGTGGTGGGTAGGGGAAAGATGGGGAGAAAATTTGTAACTCAAAATCTTGCAGAAATGAATGCTGTAAACTAAAAATAAATAAAAGTCAATTTTAAAAAAGAAAGAAAACTCTTCTGGCCTGAGCATATGTCTTCTGAGATTTAAGTTCTGGAAATTATAATCAAGCATAAAGAGGAATACAGTAGGATAAGAAATGTATTTCACTGTGGTTCTATCAATTATACATCAAAAGATTTGTGATTTTTTTCAACATGGGCATCCCCTCCAAATGCATATCACATTTCCTTTATACTTTAGTAAACAACAAGTCTTTTGAGGTGATGTAGTTAATAATAACAATGTGTCATAAACAAACTCCTTACAAGACTCTCTGGTCTTAGTCAATGGACCAGATGTCCAAAACTGGGAGATTTGTCAATGTAATATGATCCACTGACCCTTGTGCTCTGTTGGCATAATCTGCAAGAATACTTAAGCGCCTGCTGTGAACCAGGTGCTATTCTAGGTACTGAAGGTAAAAGGACAAAAGCAAAACAGTTCTTGTCCTCAAGGAGCTTGTATTTTATTGGGGAAAACAACATAAAAGTGAGATAAGCATATAGAAGATTAAATACACATGTACTTAGAAAACAAAATAAGAAATATATAATATGTGAAAGGAGGGCATGAGCCTCATAGGAGGTATTATTTGAATTAAAGTGTAAAGTGACTCTAAGAGGCAGAATTTGGAAGGAGGGCATTCCAAGAATAGGGGCATGGAGAATTGAGAAGGAATGTGATGGATTAAGAACAACAAACAGGAGAATCTGATTCAAATGTAGAGTGCATGAAGAAAAGTTAAATACAATATACTGGGAAAGGAAACCAAGAGCTAAATGGGATTGAATAGCCAAAGAGGTCATTGGTGGATTGGTCAAAAAACAAAATGACAGAGTAGTTGTTTTCTCCAACTTTCAGTAACATCAAAATCTTTTTTAAAAGTAATCATGTAGAATGCAAACTTCAGAGTAACTGAAGCTGAATTCCCAAAGGAAAAAAATGTACAATAATGCATAATAGATTTTTTTTAATCATGAAATAAAATCATAGAAGATAAATGATTAAAGATACCTACCAGTGTCCCCAAGCAAAGGCACTGATTTTTGTATTGATCTCTACATACCTTTCCAATAAGAACATCTTTACCACACACACACACACACACACACACACACACACACAGATGCTGTAATGAAGGAGAATTCACAAAAACAAGAAATCAAGGAAAGCACTGGAAATTATTTTGCCCAACTCTGCCAATAAAACTGACAACTTAAATAAAATGAATTAATATTTTCAAATATAAAAATAACAAAACAAGAAACAGAGAATTTAAATAACCCAGTTCTAGAAAGATAAATTGAACAAGTTGTAAATGAACTTCCAAAGATGGGAAAAAGCAAACATTAAGACCAAAAGGACAAGCCCATTCTATCAAACATTCAAAGAACAATTAGTTCATATATACTGTAGACTGCAAAAATTGAAGAAGATTGTATCCTGCCAAATTCCTTCCATGATATAAATATGATCTTGATACCTAAGAAAGGGGACTCATAACAGAGAAAAATACAGCTCAATGATGAAAATTGACCCCAAAATTTTATGTAAAGTGTTGGTAAAGAGCCTACAACAGCAGTTGAAAAAGATCACACATGATGACCAAGCTGAATGTATACCAAGAATGCAGAGTTGATTAAATGGTAGACAAATCATAACTATAACTGAAAAAATTAATAACATGAACAACAAAATTAAATGATGATCAAAAAGCCTAAGAACATACAACACCAATTTCTGTTAAAATCACTAGAAAACAAAGATTATAAGTGGGTCTATCTACCAAAACCCAGGAACTAGCATTATATATAATGGAGATAAACAAAAGTCCTTCCTAAAAACATCAGGGTTAAAGCAAAGATGTCTATTCTCACACTACCAGAATATCATGCCAGAAATCTCAGCTACAACAAGAAAAATAAACTGAAGGAATGCACATATGCAAAAAAGAAACAGAACTATTGATTTTTTTGGCTTACTTAATTACTTAAAGAACCTTAGAGAGTCAATAAAAAGTAATTGAAGCAATTAATAATTCCATTGATGTAGCAAATCCAGAAACATCATGAACTTTCATGTGTTATCAATAAAATCCAGCAAGAGGCTAAAGAATAAATTAAAATAAAAAATAACTTTAAAATGTACAAATATTTGGGAGTTCAACTATTAAGATACATAGAGATATTATATGAACATAGCTATAAAATACTTTTACACAAATAGAGTTCAGCATTTAGACAATAATTGCTTAAGGTTTGAAGGTATCAATATAATAAAAATCATAGCACAACTTACTTGTTTTTCAAATTTAGTGCTATACTAAGCAGTCTTACAAAAGGATGTTTAACAAAATCTATCAGGAGGGAAGTAAGTTCCAAATTTTCAAGAGAAATTACCAAAAAATGGAAAAATGGAGCTTAACAGTACCAGATATTAAACTACACCACAATCATCAAAACCATAGTATTAGTCAAACATGGAAAAGTTCATCAGTGGAACAAATTAGGTACACAAGATACAAAAGCAAAAGAATATAGCACACATGTTCCCATAGGTTTAGCTATTATATTTATGCAAATTACTCCAACATCTATATATTCAGACCCATTCTCTCCCTTGAATTTAAGGCTTATGATACCAGTTGTCCACTGAATATTAAACTGGATGTCACTAAGGGCATCTTAAATTCAATATGTCCACAACTTTCCCCCAAGTTCATCTTTTTTCCAGTTTGTCCTAATTCTGTCAAAAGTATCAAATTCTTTCCTTAAAGTACTACTGTTTAAAAGTGGGAGCTGGTTCTAGGTATCACCTAAAATGATGTGACCCATATGGAAGATGAATGGGGGCTTGCTTCTGGGAGACAAGAGAATTGGCATTTATTTAGACATTCTGCAATGGTCTGGTTAGTAGCAGCCTTTTTTCATTGGCTATGTAGTCAGAATTATCTGCATCTTTTAAACTGCTTGAGTATAGTCTGAATTTTTTCTGCATTCCTGTCTGAATGTGATAGCCACCTCTCCTCCCCACCTTCACCCTCTCCATGATCCTATGACATGTGACCCCAAGAAAGGAGCCCAGGGCATTGACGTTTTTCATCCATCCTTTGAGCTATATGGTGTAGAGTCTCTGACCCAAGAAACAGAGCCATGGGAATACAGGGATCCAGGATGAAGCCCTGAGAAGCAAAGATCCAGGACGACAGCCCAGTGTGGCTTTGGTAGTGAAGTTGGTGGGATTCATGCTGTGTTGGACCTGAGTTAAACTATAAGCTTAGTCTCCCTCCCTTCCTAAGAGACCAGTGTGGGATGGGGAAGATTACATTTCCAAGATGATGGAAGAAATGTTTGTGTTTGTTCGTGCTAAACTTATTTACCTGTTAAAGTAAAAATCCCTTTGAAAAATATAACCTTATGATAAGTAAGTAAATGGAACTTGGATACTAGTTACTGGAATCCCCTACAAACTGGGAAAACACAATTGGTCAGGGTTTGAGGCAATGGCAGTGACATAAGAATACAATGCTGGCAGGAGACTTTAATATCCCTCTAAGTCTTTAACAATACAAAAAGATAAACAAAAGAGAAAATATAAAATTGAACAAATTTCTGGAGAAACTAGAGTTAAAAGACTTTTGTTACCTTTATAAACAGAACTGCTAAAGAATATGCATATTACTCAACACCATATGTAACTTTTTACAAAAACTGATCATGTGTTAAAGCACAGAGATATTGCAAATAAATGTAAAAAGGAAGAAATAGTAATATCTTTTACAGACACTAATATAACAAAAATCATAATCAATCTGGGGAGCATAAATCAATGATAGACTCAAATGAAAATTTACCAAAGAAATCCTAAATAATTAGTGGATCAAAGAACAAATCACAGAAACAATTAATGACTGTAAAAAAATGGTAATGATGAAATACTATGCCCAAATTTCTCAGTTAGTTAAAGTAGTCTTCAGAGGGGGAAAAATTTATACATACATACATACATACATACATACATATTAGCACATCAATGTAATTGGGCATTGGCTTGTTTTTCTTCTGTCTACATCATCTAACATGGATGCATCCAGCCTCTAGATAACAGCTTGCATTTCTCTACCTTATAGGCAGGTATAGCCTTTTTTGATTGACTACTTAGCCAGAACAGGCTGTATCTGGGAAAACTTCCAGAGCAGGTCACTCTGTCACCTTCTTGTGGCATCAAAAAAGAAGAAAGGTCATGTCTACCCACACATCAGGTGCCATGAATTGACTAGGGTGGGGTAGAGAAAGGCCTGCTTTCTTCCCTCCACTATGGCCTCCAAAAATCATGCTGAGGGTTATGCATTGGTTTGTTCTTTTTTGTTCTAGGTACAAAGTGGTAGAATCCCTATGGGATCCAGAAGTTCAATGGGTGACCTTGGAGGCAGGACTCAGGCCAAATGTATAACCAGATGGCCTAGCAGGGAAGGCCTAGGAATTCAGAGTGCCCAGGATTCAAACCCAAGTGGGGTTAGGAACCCAGCTAATTTGTGAACCTAATCCCCTCCTCCTCCCCAGATTAGGAGGTAGGGGAAAGGGGATTATGCCCTTAGGTGTTAGGGTAATGTTTGTGTGTTTATTCTTGCTATAACTTTAGAGTTAACATTCCTTTATAAAAAAATCTAATTTGTTAAGTGATTAAATAGAACTGAGGTACAGGGGACCTCCTACTATTGAAAAAACATCTGTGGAAGCTGGAGATAATGACAGAATCAAAATCAGAAAGAAAACAGAAAAAAAAAACATATGTTACAGTGCTAAGAACACAAAAGAAACAGAGAAGTATCTTTAAAAATATTAAATACTCAAACTAACAGAAGACCAGACAGAAATTTCAAATAATCTGTTCTAAGAAAAAAAAAGACAGAATTAGCTCTAAAACTACCAAAAAAGGTGGGGGAGGATGAGGGACTTCTGATCCTGATCCCAGGGGAATTCTTTCAAGCTTTTTTTAAATTAAATTTTATGTTTATTTTTAGTTTACAACATTCATTTGAGTTACAAATTTTCTCCCCATCTTTCCCCTACCCACCACCCCAAAAAAGCCATCCCACTGTATTACCCCTCCCCCAATCTGCTCTCTCCTATATCCTCTCCCATTTCCCCCTCTGACTTTCCAGTAGGGCAAGATGGATCTCATACCCCAGTGCCTGTATATCTTATTTCCCAATTGCATGTAAAATAATAATTATTTTTTTAAACATTTGATTTTTAAACTTTGAATTCCAGATTCTTTTCCTTCTTCCCTCATCACTCACCCTTACTGGGAAGATGTGCAATTCAATATAGTTTGTACATGTGCAGTTACACAAAACATTTCCATAGTGGATATATTGTGAAAGACTGACTGTATTTCCCTCCATCCTATCCCACCCCCATCTTGTTCTATTTTCTACTTTGACCCTGTCCTTTTTCAAAAGTGTGTGCTCCTAACTACCCTCCCCCCAATCTGCTCTCCCTTCTACCATCCCCCCTGTTATTCCCTTCCCCCCTACTTTCCTGTAGGGTAAGATACCCAATTGAGGGTGAATGTTATTCCCTCCTTAAGCTAAATTCAATGAGAGTAAGGTTAACCTATTCCCTTTTCCTTTGCTTTTCTTCCCCTCTGTTGTGATGGTATCCCCTTGCCTCTTTCATATGAGATAATTTACCCTGTTTCATCTCTTCCTATCTCCTCTCATTCTATTCCTCTCTCACCTCTTAATTTCACCTTTTAAATATCATCCTTTAATGGCTGAAAAAGTTATGGTATATGAATGTGATGGAATATTATTTTGCTATAAGAAATGGGAAGGAGATTGACTTCATAATTACCTGGAAAGGCTTATATGAATTGATGCTGAGTGAGAAGAGCAGAACCAGGAAGAATTTGTACACAGTCACAGATACATCCTATGTGTGACGACCAATTTTGAAAAACTGGACTCTTCTCAGCATCGCACAGTTAAAAGACAACTCTACAAGTTTCAGGAAGAAGGCAATGTCTACATTCAGAGAAAGACCCAGAAAGACACATGCTCACATATGTATTCATATGCACATATACCCTCCCATATAGACATATATGTATGTATGTATACATATATATGTTGTATGTATACATATATATATACACATTTACATTCCCTTCAACTATTTTCATACTGAGAAAAGTTTCATAAGTTAGAATTATCATTTTTCCATATAGTTGTGTAAATAGTTCAACTTTGATAAATTGCTTATGATTTCTTTTCCCTGTTTACCTTCTCATACTTCCCTTGCTTCTTGGATTTGAATGTTAGATTTCCTATTCAATTCTGGTTTTTTCATCAAGAATGCTTGAAAGTCCCCTATTTCATTGAATGACCATATTTTTCCCTGAAACATTATACTCAGTTTTGCTGGGTAGGTGATTCTTGGTTTTAATCCTAGCTTCTTTGATCTCCAGAATATCATGTTCCAAGCCCTTTGAACCCTTAATGTAGAAGCTGCTAGATCCTATGTTATCCTGATTGTGTTTCCAAACTATTCAAATGGTTACTTCTTGGCTGTTTGTAATATTTTCTCCTTGATCTGGGAACTCTGGTACCTGGCTATAATGTTTGTAGGAGTTTTCTTTTGGGGATATTTTTCAAGAGGTGATTGGTAAATTCTTTCCATTTCTATTTTCCCTTCTGTTTCTGAAATATTAGGGCAGTTTTCCTTGAGAATTTCTTGAAGGATGATTTCTAGGTTCTTTTTTGGATCATGGCTTTCAGGTAGCCCAATAATTTTTAAATTCTCTCTCCTGGATCTATTTTCCAGGTCAGTGGTTTTTCCAATGAGATATTTCACGTTGCCTTCTATTTTTTTCATATAAAGTTATTAGCTTCCATTTGCTCCAATCTAATTCTGAAGGAATTATTCTCTTCAGTGAGCTTACAAAGTTCTTTTTCCATCTGGCAAATTTGGCTTTTTAAGGCATTCTTCTTGTCATTGGCTCTTTTGGGCTGCACAGGTGAGGTGCCTCCACCACTTCATGCTCCAGGGACAGAGGCTGGACCGCGTTCCATCCCCACCAGTTACAACAGAGTTCTACAATGACCTTTTACTTTCTCTTTGGCATTTATTGATTGATTTTTCTGGAAACCACCACAGCTCCTGAAGTCTACTCTAGCCACTGCTGGTTGGGAATTCCCTGGGGCTAAAATCAAGGGCTCACCCTGAGCTGAGCTTGGCTCCCAGCACACTGAGATGAACCTTTTCTGTCCACCTGCCAGGCTGCCTTCAGCAGGAGATTTGTTTCTCTCTGTCACTTTGTGAGTTCTGTAACTCTAAGATTTGTTTAGAGTCATATTTTATAGGTATTTGAGGTGGTTGTGGGGGGGAGCTCACATAATTTTCCTTCTTCTAGGTTGTCATCTTGGCTCTGCCCCTATATCAAACTTTTAAATAACAATTAGTACCAATACCACACAAATTACTTTCTTTTTTTTTGATGATGGAAATATATTTTATTTTATTTTTTAATATAAATTTTTATTTGTTTTCTTGTTTACATCATTCATTTCAATGAGATTTTTGAGTTACAAATTTTCTCCCTGTCTTTCCCCTACCCCCAACCCCAAAACAGTGATCCCACTATAAAGCCCCTCCCCCAATTTGCTCTCTTTTATGCCCTCCTCCAATATCCTTCTAACTTTCTGGTAGGGCAGGGTCTCCCTACCCCAGTCACTGTATATCTTAATTCCTAGGTGCATGTATTGCAGAGCTTTAAATTCTAGATTCTTTCGGTTCCTCACCTGTCACTCCCCCACTGGAAGGACAAACAATTCAATACAGGCTGTGCATATGTAATTACACAGGACATCTTCACAGTGGACATATTTTGACAGTCTGATCATATGTCCCTCCTTCCTATCCTGTCCCCCTTGTTCTGTTCTATACCCTGTCCCTGTCCCTTTACTGAAGTGTGTGCTTCCAGCATCCCTCCCTCAAATCCTGCCCTCCCCTCCATCATCCTACCTTTCATCCCCATGCCCCCTACTCTCCTGTGTGGCATGATACCCAGTTTAGAGTTTCTATCATTCCTTCCCTAAGCCAAATTCAATGAGAGTAAATGAAAGTAAAGTTGTAACAGTTATCCCTTGCCTCATCTCTATGGGATGATTAATCCCATTTTGTCTCTCCCTGTCTCCTCTCATTCTAGTCCTCTCCCACCTCACAATTTCACCTTTTAAAGTATCATCCCTTCCTATTCAATTGATCCTATACCCTCTATGTACACATAAACACACATGCTCAGATATGTATTCCTATGCATATATAGCCTCCTATATAGACATATGTGTAAGTATATATATATATACACATATTTGTATTCCCTTCACGTATCCTCATACTAAGAAAAGTTTCATAAGTTACTATTATTGTTTTTCTGGCATGTAAATAGTTCAACTTTGACAAGTTCCTTATGATTTCTTTCCCCTGTTTACCTTCTCATGCTTCTTGTGTTTGATTGTCAAATTTTCTATTCAGTTCTGATTTTTTCAGCAAGAATCCTTGAAAGTCCTCCACCTCACTGAATGACCATATTTTCCCCTGGAATATTATACCCAATTTTGCTGGGTAGGTGATTCTTGGTTTTTATCCCAGCTTCCTTGATCTTGGAAATATCATATTCCAGGCCCTTTGATCTCTCAGTGTTGAAGCTGCCAGATCCTGGATTATTCTAATTGTGTTTCCACAGTATTCAAATTGTTTTCTCTTGGCAGCCTGTAATATTTTCTCCTTTAACTGGGGGTTCTGGAACCTGGCAATAACATTTCTAGGAGTTTTCTTTTTGGGATCTTTTCCAAGAGGTGATCTGCTGAGAGGACAGGGGAAGGTGATATAATTGGTTTGAGAAGAGGTTTGAAAGTATGCCTCTCCAAGAGAGTAGAAGAATTGGCATGCAGTAGTATGGGTCCAGTTGAGATTGAATAATATAAAATTTGTAGTAGACTGATTCGGTCATCATAGTTGTATGACTTCCCCATTAGTGTTTAGTAGCATATGAACAGGAACAAAGAAGGTTGATGGCAGAACTAATCCAGGATTGGGGTTTGTGAAATGGGATTTGATTCAATAGGATTAAGAGAAAAGGAAGGTGCAAATAGAAGACAGTGTAAAGTTGAACTAGTTATTTACAATATTAAGGCAGGCACCTTTTTGTTGAGACACCTATTGTTACAGAACAACAGGTTATGCTCAGATACAGGAATTTCAGAACTATGGATCATAAAGGTAGAATCCTTGTGGATGATGGTGAAATCAAGCCTATGACCATCCCTCTTGGTAGCTGTGGTAGAATGAATATACAGGAGCTTGATGACTTGGGAAGCAAATGTGATTGAGGGTACATCAATAGGTAAAATGAAGTTCCTCCAAATATAAGTGTAAAGATTAGAAAGGTGTGTGCCAAGTACTGAATTCCTGATAAAGGAGGTAGATTGGCCTGAAGGCAAGTAAATAACAACAATAAATAACAGCCACAAGGATCTGGAGAGAGTGATACATTAAAGTGAAATGAACTTTAAAGGAGGAGAGTTTGCTGAGTAACTGAGGTTGAAGCGATTGGAAGGGACTAGTGAAGAGAAAGAAAAAAATTCCTTCTCCTGTCCCAATGGGAGTGGAAGAGCTTGAGTGGAAACATATCCAGTCCTAGAACAGGTGTCCAGGGATTCAAAATCTTCTAGGAAGTGTCAGATTTAAGAGTTTAGGTCAATATATGCACTTGTGGGTCACCTTTCAATGTGCTACTTGACTACCTCCTATATTTAATCTCACTATCCTGACCTCTAGGGTAATTCAGAATATATGTTCATATATTTCCCCATTTATTAAAAATATTTCAACATGTCTCTTAATTAACCAAATAAGTCTGGAGTCTCCACAAGTTTATCAAACATTAATTTATTTTAAAAATTAAAGAAACCTTTTCTAAACAGCAGTAATTCATCTCTTTTAATATAAAATTCCTTTGATATCATGGCATTAAATATTAAAGTTACCATATATAACTTATATAATTTATAAACCATCAAATAAATAATAAAACAAAGGGCAAGATAATTATTTACAATATTTTAATTGTGAGTATAATCATGAGAGTTATCTCAAACCCAAATTAAAAATGCATATGACTTCACTTATGAGACCATAATCCCACATAGTTTAGTTCATCAGGACAAAAAAAGTCTCCTTGTAAGAATTTTGTTCATCCTCTTTTTTTTTAATTTATGGAATAAAACAAGCATTTCCGTAACATAGTACAATAAAAAGATGATTTCACATGAAAGTGCAAATCTACTCTGCACAACAAAAATATACAACAAAATAATCATGCGAATGCCTTTTTTTCTTCCATCCCCTCTACCCCTTTCCCTAGAAATGACCACCATTAGACACAAATAGGTATATACATGTAAAATTATTCTGTGCATACTTTTCTTTATCTGTCCTTTCTCCAGATGCAGATAGTGCCTTTCTTCATATGTCCTTTATAGTTAATTTGGTATTTATAATAGGCAAAATGACTTGTTTGTTCAAAGTTGTTCTTATAACAATACTGTTGTTAGGGTACACAATGTTCTTCTAGTTCTCCTCACTTCACTCTTCATTATTTCATGCAAGTCTTTCCATGGTTTTCTAAGATCATTGAGCTCATCATTTCTTATAGCACAGTAGTATTCCATCACAATTACATCCTTGTTCAGCCATTCCACAATTGATGGGCATCCCTGTAATTTCCAGCTCTTTGCCAATACAAAGAGAGTGTCTATAAACATTTTAGAGCATATAGGTTCTTTTCCTTTTTCCCTAGTTACCTTTGGAAATAGAACAAGTAATGGTATTGTTAGGTCAAAGGGTACAGATAGTTTAATCATTCTTTGGGCACAATTTCAGATTGCTCTTTAAAATGGTTTGATCAGTTCACAATTCCACCAACTATGAATTAGTGTCCCATTCTTTCCACATTCCTTCCGATATTTGTCACTTTCCCCTTCTATTGTTTAAGTCAATCTGGTAAGTGTGAAATGATATCTCAAGGCTGTTTTCATTTGCATTTCCCTAATAAATACTGATTTAGAGAATTATTTCATGTGGCTATAAATTGTTTTGGTTTCTTCATCTGAACACTGCCTGTTCATATCCTTTGACCATTTATCAATTGGGGAATGATTCATATTTTTATAGATTTGACAAAGTTCTTTATATATTTTAGATATGACCTTTATCTGATAAACTGTCTATATAAAATTTTTCCCACTCTTGTGATTTCCTTCTGATCTTATCCACATTTGTTTTATTTGTACAAAACCTTTTTAATTTGATGTAATCCAAATTATCCATTTTAGATCTAACTTTCTTCTCTATCTCATTTATTCATAAATTGTTCGCCTATCCATATGTCTGATAAGCTGAGTGTTCTTCTAGTTTTCTTGTAAAATCTCTCTTTACCTCTAGATCACATATCCATTTTGACTTTACCTTGGTGAATGGTGTCTGCCCAGTTTCTGCCATACTACTTTCTAGTTTTCCTAACAATTTTTACCAAATAATTAATTCTTATCTCAAAATCTTAAGTCTTTACACTGGTCAGATACAAGATTACTACATTTACTTGCTGCTCTAAATTGTATGTCTACTCAGTTCTACTGATCTGCTTTTCTATTTGTTAGCCGGCACTAGATTGTTTTGGTAATTACTGCTGAACCCCCTTCTAAAGGTAAAAACCACAACAGTTCTATCTGAAAGAAAGGCCTCTTCATCATATGTCTCCAGCTTTTCCAGTTTCTCCCTATCCATGATGGGAAAACAGCCTCTTCAACTTCTCTGTGGTCATCATGATTAACAGTTTCCCAAATCCTGCCATTTCCATAATCTATAGGTATTACACAAGAAGGCCAATGAAGAATTAGTGACTGGATCTCGTATCGAGAGCAGTTTGTTACCAATAGAAAGAGGATTCCTCATGGCACAAAGGAAGGGGAGAAGATCATTAGATAGGCCTATAGGAGAGATGAGATTGACACGGACGGATGTTAGGAAGCAGGGAGTGGTAGCAAGGGCAGGTGGCTAAGTTGTATATGACTGAATCAGAGGGAGTATAAATGGAGCTGTAGGATAGTATGATGCTGCAATAATACTCTTAGTTAGCCTTTATATAAAGCTTGTAAAATGCTTTAAAAAATATTGTCTGATTTGAACCTCACAACAACCCTGGGAAATAGATGCTCTTATCCCCATTTTGCAGGTGAAGAAACTTAGAGAAACCAAAGTTAAGTGAGTTGCCATAGGTCACATAGCTAGTATCTTGGGCCAAATTTGAAATCAAAGTCTTCCAGATTCTAGCCCAATGCTGGATGCACCGCCTCTAGTCACACCAGTCAACAGTACAACAGTATTGTTGATTCAACTGTTATTCCCTGAACAAGAGGTGGAGGGTGGGATGCATGGTGTTGACAATAGAGCAGACAACGAATCCCTGGTCCTTCCTGGTGGTCAAAGGTAGGGACTGGTGGAGTCCTAGGCTGAGATACCCTCTAATCATCAGCCAAGTCAGCTTTGATGCCAAGTTTCAACTCAGTGTTGAGCATGTTATCTTCTCCAAAGTGGTTCTCTGAAGAGTGGATCTCATCTTTTCCTGGTCACCAATGTGAAGAGTAAAGAGAAGCAGGGAAAAATGTCTGGTCGTGCCTGATAGTCAAAAACAGAGTTCAGTCAAGTCCTATACCTGGTTAGTTGCATATGGGTGAGACATGGTCAAGGTACTCACTCAACAATCATCAGCCTAAAAGGAATTTTAGTTATTTTTAGTTATTAATTATAGATGGAGAAATTTCAGACAAGTTCAATGACATACCCGTTGGAATTAAAATTCCAAGAACACAGAATCAAAAGAATTGCTCTGGATCAATCACTCATCACACAGAAAATTCATAAGATAAATGAAAAAGCATACTTGCACATCAGCTTAATGTGATATGGATCACATTGTTTTTATATCACAGTATTTTTCTACTCCATTATAGAATTTAAAAGGGGTCATACACTTCCCAATTAATAAGGATTCAACAAGCATTTATCAATGTATTGCCCCTATGAGAAAGGCACTGTATTTCATGCAGGGAAAGATAGCAAAGATAAATTATGTGGTATTTCTCAAACAGCTTAGGAAGAAAAATATTAGCAAAAAACGAAGGCCTAAGCAGACATCTAAATCATTCATCTAGCTGTCATGCCCAATGAATAAGAATTATTTATCTTTTATTATGATTTAGTTGAAAGAAAAAGAGAACTTTTAGTTATATGATATGGAGATGGAAGACCCCCCTTACAGACTACCTAACCCACCTCTCATTTTACAAATGAGCAAATTTATAAATGAGTAAAGCCTAAGGAAGTTAAAGTGACTTGTCCAAGGTCTTCTAGGTAGCAAGTTCACAGAGCCAATACTTAAACCCAGGTCCTCAGATTCCAAATCCATACTCTAGATCAATATATTTGCATACCAAGGACATATGATTCTACTATATCACTACCAAAATTTTACACCTCGGGGTGGCTAGGTGGCACAGTGAATAGAGCACCGGCCCTGGAGTCAGGAGGACCTGAGTTCAAATGCGGCCTCAGACGCTTAACACAAAAACTAGCCGTGTGACCTTGGGCAAGTCACTTAACCCCAACTGCCCTCCAAAAACAAAAAAAAAATTTTTAAACCTCTTCTAACAATTAATTTCAGCATTCTCGGTACCCAATAATTTATTACCAACCTTGAATGCATGCTACTGTACCAGACACTATAGAAGAGATTCAGACCTGCCCTCCACGAGTCTTCATGCACAACTTAGTAGAGTCAGTATTTTAATCATCCACCTGTGCCTCTGTACATTTGGTTATGCAACTGGCCTTAAGTTAGTAAAGCAGAATTATGTGACAGTCTCATCTGAAAACAACAACAACAAAGTATCACACAATAATGTCTTCCAAAAAAATAAAGAGTACTTAATTATAGTATAAAGATGTGTATCCCATGCTGTGGGAGAGATACAAAAGATCACACCTGATATTGATTTACATGTGCTCGACATTATTCCATCCCATAACTCCTTTCCCAAATCAGCTGCATGAGGGTCAAGTGCCAACCCTGGAACAATCTCTGCAGTGTCATTTTTCCAGCATTCCCAGGATTCAAAGTGCCCATCTGTACCTGTCTCTGCAGAGGCTGCTCCATCCAGGTGCTGCACAGGATGAGGAACAAAATTAGCATTAGTCTGTAGATGTGCCACCTCCAACAAAAATCTAAGCTAAAGTTTGTATTCACTCTTGCCAGGTGACATTTGCCTTTACAGCTAACCCTGTTGAGCTCTCTGACATGCTCGTCACTTGGTCAGCCTCAGGGATCTTCCAGAATCACAGGCTCACTCTTGTGGGTCTCACCCAAGTGGCTCAGGATTGTTCTCTTTGGGGACATGCTTCACATCCAGAAGAAAAGCCAATGTGGGGTGGATGGTATTTGTGCACTACATGGAGTATGGTCTCTACCTTACTCACAGATGAAGCAGAATTCTACTTTATTATTGTGATGTTCAGTCTCTCCATAAGAATGCCTCCTTGGAATAGAAAGTCTCCTATTTCTTCAAGCAGTTCCTTATCCTCAAAGGTTGAACAAGTCTGAGATTCCCAGGAATAATTAACTTCCCATCAAAATCCTCAGGCAGGATGAATTATAAAAACTTCCTGAGTTGGCTCACCTGCCTTCACACCAGTGGTCTTAATTTCATAATCTCCCAGTCCTTTCATCTTTCTGCCTAAAATTCTTAAAATGTCCTCATTCTTAAAATCTTGGTCTATCCCTGTTATTAGGAGACTTCAATGCTTTTCCAGTACCCCTGCAATATCTTTTTTCTAGCCTTTTCTAGACATTGCTCCATATGTGCTCACATTAATACACAAATATTCATACAATTCACAAACGTACAGTATTGCAGTAATGATGGTCTATCAGATCAATATATTGTGCTTAAACAATACAACAGAACAGCAAAAAACATTAATTCAACTCACAAAAACAGTACCAATGAGTTTTTATGGATCAATATAACATTAGATTGAAGCCAAGCTTGTTATACTTCCAGAAAAAAATTATATGAAGAAATAAAAATTATATTAAAATACCCCAGGATATAATCAAGAAGAAATAAAATTGTGACTCTAAAAAAGTCTACCTCCTGTGAAGAGAAAAATAAAAGAAAAAAATGTAAATAAGTGTTTTCCAAAATGGGAGGACAAAAATCTCACTTCTGTAATTAGCTTGGTCATAGGAAAAAAATGCCAAAAACTTTATTTTTAAATCAAGGATATTTCCCAGGCCTCTGTTTGCCTGAGGCAATGCCCATTGTACCACTAAGGGTTGGGTAAGAATTGAGACAAAAGAAGATGGTTTTGTGATTCACTATCACAAAAATATTGGTATGCAAGGGGACAAACCAACTCTCTACCCAGATAGGTAGTATAAAACAATTGCAGGTTTTAATTCATTTAGAAACTTCAAAATCTGAACAACAAGCCTCAAAAGTCATGGGCCAGGGGCTTTTATTAGCCATTCAGTAAAAACCTGAAGTGATTTGGGGTTACAAGTGTAGTCAGTCAGCATCATTTAAACACAAAAGGGCAGGCCCAAAGTGGGGAAAATTAGTGGAGTAGCACAGGACAGAAAGTAAATTGTTCCAGCTTTTAGGGAAAAAATCTAGCCACCAAGGCCAACAATGTCTTGCAAAAATAATCAACCAAAAATGATATTCCTTACATGTAGCAGTATTGGGGGTGGGGGTGGAGTGGCTTACAGGGAGGCAGAAGAGGCATTTCTAGTCTAGTCTCTCCCCTCCCCCCACCCTCACCCCCTTCTCCAAGGGAAATTATCCTTCCTGCCTGAAAGCGAAGCAAAAGGTTGGGGCTGGATGTCCCTCTGCTCTCCTCAGAGAGAGGGGTACCAGGCAGATCAGAAGTATCTCTGTTGCTCCTTTAAATGTTGTTCATCTAGGGGATATGGTCAGATTCCATACAACTTTTGATTGCTTTGTCATTTGGGGGGGAAGGAGGACCCCAACCTCTATATCCAAGGCTTGCCCCCTTCCCCACCTAATATCAGTTCCACAAGGAACATACATAGCAAATAATAATGATAATTATTATCCAAATTGTAGCAAAACAAGAATCAGAGAAAGTATGCCTATATGTTCTAAGATATACTGGTCAATAGAGTGAATGAGCTTTCCCATTTGGATAATTTAGCGCAACCAAGGTAAAATGTCCTTGATCTCACCTAAGGGGAAACTCCTTGAAAGCTCCAGCAAGCTGGGGAATAGGGACACAAAGGAGAACGTTGGCTCCTTCATGTTTTCCCAGTCTTTTCCTTCAGTAACCTGAAGCGGTGTTGGCATCTTACATCCCCTCCCTCGAAGGTGAAAGCCAGAAGTGCCTAAATGATTAGTCCTCAAAGGGGACTGAAACTGAAGTTCTTCCTCTCACAAACTCCACCCCTCACTTTACTCAAGGCAGCATCTCCACTAATGGGAATAACATGCTAATGGGTTTTGGAAAGGGAGTTACTATTCCAACAACTCTGTCAGTACTCTACCTCTTAGAAGATGAAATCGAGGCTCAGTCAGGTTAAAGGACTTACCCATGGTCACACAACACAGATAGTAAGTGTAAGAGGCACGAGGTAAACCCAGGTGACTCCTGACCTACTGACTATTGCATTAAGAATAAGGCAAGGTTGGGGCAGTTAGGTGATGCAGTGAATAGACCATGGGCCCTGGAGTCAGGAGAACCTCAGTTCAAATTTGACCTCAGACACTTGACACACTTCCTAGCTGTGAGACCTTGGGCAAGTCACTTAACCCCAATTGCCTTGCCTTCCCCCCTCCAAAAAAAAATAATAAAGCAAGGAGCTTCCAGCCTAGCTGGAAGTTAAGACACTTATACACAGTAACTATCATAGGTAGAATATACTGCCAGATAAGTGCAAACAAGATGCTAGAGGAGTTCAGAGGAGAGAGATTACTTCAGTCTGGGTATCAGGCAATCAAGAAGGATTTAGTGCTCACTATGTGCCATGAACACAAATACAAGCGGGAAGAGGGGGGTCGAGGGGGAGCCTTGCCTGCAAGGACATTACCATCTAACTAGGGAATGTCAATGAAGGTATATGGCTCAAGGGCATGGTAGAGAATAATCTGAAGAGGCAAGCATATACCCTGGAGAGGGAAGGGTGCAAAGAAGCCCAGCATGAGGACAGAACATGAGTTCAACCTAATCCTGAGACCTAATGACCACCTAGTTCTTTCATTAGCATCAAAACTTCAGAGCCTTGGGAGATCTTGGGCCACTGAGAGAAGCATTGACTCCAGGCTCAGCTATCACAGGACCATAGAAGGTGGGTAGCCTTAATTAAATGACCAACGCCTCTGTTAAGGAGGGTCAAATTCCCAGCTACTATTGCTCTCCTTATCAGAGGCAACATTTATGCAATGAAAATCCTCTGCCCCTTCTACTTCTCCACCTCAGCCTTATCCCTTCCATAGTCCATATTCTCCTTAATCTTCCTATTCTATTGGACTCTTTGTAATTCCCATCTTGTTGACAATAAATGGCCCATGACCTTGAATCTCATCACTTCTCAATCTTTCCACATTCTTGGACAGAAGAAACACAGATCTCCGCAGAGAACAGTGTAGTCTTGGCTACCCTCTCCCTGTGCCCAAAGTTCCCTCTCTTATAGTTACCAATAGAGTGAATGGAAAGGGGAGGGGAGAGGAGGAGAGAAGAAGGGAAGGGAAAGGAAGAGAGGGGAGGAGAAAGGAGAGGAGTGGTCAAAATACAGGCTTGATTGAGTAGGGGCCATAAGCACTGAACCCTCTATTATATAGAGGAGAAACACTAAGAAATCCGGCTGTGGTGGCTCAGCTCTGGTTGGTTAATCTTCCCCAACCCCCTTTCCTTTCTCCCTCCCACTCTCTCCCTCCCTCCCTTTTAGACTGCTGGGGCATTTGGAAAGTACAGTAAAAGTAGCTGCTCAGTAGAAGATGGGATCTGGCTTTTCAACTTACCGGCCCAAGGCAATTTATTTGGATATTGATGGAAGAATTCAAAAGGTACCCTTACTTCTCTGTCCTTGTCTTTTTGGCACAAAGCTCCACGGGAATATTCATTCCCCTTCCGTATTCTCTGTGTCTTAGCTTTCTGAGCGCTGTATATTGCATCTGCTGCTTACTGATTAGAGGTGCCTCTCAGGGTTTGAATGGCCCCGATGGCAGATGGCCCAGTACGTGGTCTTGAAAGGGACCTGCCACTCTGTGCCTCCCCTGGGTTTCCAAGAGGGAAGTAAGTCTTCTTGGAAAAGAATAGCAAGGTCTTCGTGCTGCATGAACTCCTGGGTCAGCGTGCAAATGCCTATGATAATTGTATTCTTGGACTCTTCCCCAGGCTTCTGTGTAGAGCCAGCGTTTTCACTCCTGTGCCAACTTTAGCATGTGGAGAGAGAGAGGTCTTTTTCCAGTTTTCATCCTTCACAAAGGAGACTGTTAAGTGGTGCTGAAAATATGATGCATTCCTTGAGAACAAAGATCATGGGGATAAAGCCTTTTTTTCTGTTTATTAAGCACACACACACACACACACACACACACACACACACACACACCCCTTTAAAGTAATGAATTGCTACTTTTCATGAAATTAATTTTAAATTAATATTCAGATAAAACAAGCAATAGCACCGAAACATGCACATATTACATACATAGGGTTTAGTATATTCACGTCTTTCAGTATCTGAGCCATGCAATATCCTCAGTCAGCCAAGAAGCAAATATTATTTCAAATCCAGTGAACAGGAGGTCGCTTGGTGGATTATAGACCCGGACTGTTGGAAATGGAAAAGGACTGTTCCATCCTGCCTGGAGGGTAGGCGATCTCAGAGAAATCATCATCGTAAATTATTATTGACATTGTGCTATTTCTGCTTTGCCAAATTCCTAGCATTCATGCTCATATCTTTTATTTCTAGCTTTTATTCCATTCCCCTCTCCATCTTCTGGAGCATGTGCCCTTCATATTCATTTAGAAAGGAAATCAATTCTTGATTTCTCCCTATCTGAAAATGAACTCTAGCCTGAACAAACATTTATGAATTCCTTTGTTTCTTTCTGATTGGCAGGGAATGCCCTCCTCCCACCCCCAAATTGTGGTTAAGGTTGAGCAGATTAGAAGTACCTTTCAAATTTTCTTGAGGAGAAAAATATGAGGTAAAATTATACCCAGGGCAAATTTTCCATTGGATTTTGCAATGAATCGCTGTCAGGTCTTCACTGATACAAAAGGGAAAGCATTGAAAATGAATCACAGGGAGGGGGAGGGGAGATGTAATGCTCTACCAAAACTGTATGGTTTGGATCACTCCTGAAAATATGTATGTCTCCCTATCTGTGGAGACAGAGCTAAAATCAAAGCCTAAAGCCAAACGAAAAGTATTGATGTGTCCCTCTCCTCCCTCCAACCCCAACACTCACACACACACACACACACACACACACACACACACACATACACACACACTTCTTCCCTTGCCATTTGAAGCTCCATTTACCAGCCTCCCTTCTCCAACAAATGAATGAAATTCATATCCTGCTGAACTCCACAAATGCCCAATTTAATCTCACCTGATCAGAGTAGGTCTGCCTTTCTAATTTTTAAATAAATGACTAAAGGAATTGTTACTGTGTTGAGCTAGACAATAAGCGTTTCCTGAGACTAATCCTCCAGGTGTCCTTTTCTATAAATGAAGAAAATAGAGATAGAAAAATAATACAGACTTGGCTCCCAGGAATGAACTAAACTAAGGTGAGATAGGTTTTATTTTATCAGAGTGATTAGAGAAAGAGGAAGGAAGCCTTATGTTTTGAGTTAGTCACCCATTTAAAATCTTGGTTCCCAAAACTGAATCACCTACTCCAATCCTACCATTTTATATTTCAGCAACTGGGGCCTTCACAAGGTTAAATGACTTGCCTAATGTCGCACCATGATGGAAGGATATTAGTTGTAGTAGAAACATTGGATCTATAGTCAAAAAAAACATGGATTCAGATCCTGGCTCTTGCTAGGTTTTTTATTTTTTGCATTTTTACTTTGATTCAGTCAGTTATCCACACTTGGTTTCTTTCCTCATCTGAAAAATAAGGGGGTTAAATCTCTAAATTCAATCTCTAAAGTTGTATTGGTAGTAAATGACAAGCCAGGACTTGAACCCAGATTGAATTCAGACTTGACTCCCAAGTCAAATTTAGCATAGTCTATTATTATCATAAGTTTTTCTTTTATTAGCACTTTTAAGTTTATAAAATACTTTTGTTTTTGTCATATCTTTTTATCCTCATAAAAATTATGTAAGGTATACAATTCTGGAGTAACTATTCCCCCTTTCTCAGAGGTGTAAATTGTGGATCACAGAGAAAAAGTGACTTGCCTAAGGTTCCATACTAACTGGAAGAACCTGTGACATTCCCTAGGGTTTCCAAATTCACTTATATATGTGAAAATCTGTCACACCGTGTTCATTCTCACTAGTTTACAGTCTCATGATACTCTCAACAGTAATCGTATTTCAGGATTACTCCGTAAAATCTTTACATGTACATTGGAAGTGACTCAAGTAATTGGCACCAAGGGAAAAGGGGGTTATTCCCTTCTATTTTGCTTTGCTTCTTATCATAAAAATGGAAAGAAGGGCTTGGTACAAGCAAATGTTTCTAGACTAGCCAGTTCCACTAGGCTGCAAGTGATATACCATATTAATATTAATAAGCCAGTAGGGTGACCAGGATGGGAAAAGGGTCTCAAGATCATGTTGTATGAAGATCAGGTGAAAGAAGTAGGAGTGTTTAGTCTTGGCAAAGAAAATAGCTAGGGCATATAATAGCTTCCATCAAGAATTTGTCACCTAGAAGAAACAGCCTTGTTCTCTTTGGCCTCAGAGGACAGACCTAGGACCAAAGAAGTGAGCATGGTAAAGAAGCAGATTAAGATTTGCTCTAAGGAACACCATCCTAATCCTGAGAACTTCCTACAGAAAGCACCCCCCTCATGGATGAGCTTCAAATAGAGTGTGGGTTATTACTCATTAGGTATGTTGAAATGGAGCTTCAAATTGCATATTTTTCTTTATTTTTATTTAGTATTTAATTTTTCTCCAGTTGCATATAAAAACAATTTTAACATTCATTTCTAAAACTTTGAGTCCAAAATTCTCTCCCTTCTTCCCTCCCCACTTTACTCCCATACACTGAGAAGACAAGAAACTCAATATGTTATACATGTGTAGTCATGCAAAACACTTCCATAGTCATGTTGTAAAAGACTAATATTTCTCCCCCCATTCTAGCCTATGCCCCAATTATTCTAGTCTCTCTCTCCTTTCACCCTACCTTCCTCAAAAATGTTTTCTTCTGTCTTACCCCCTCCCCCAATCTGCCCTCCCTTCTATCACCCCCCTTCTCTTATCCCCTTACTCCCTATTTTCCTGTAGGTTAAGATAGATTTTCAAACCCAATTAAGTGTGTATGTTACTCCCTCTTTGGGCTAATTCTTATGAAAGTAAGGTTCACTCGTTCCCTCTCACCTCCCCCTCTTCCTTAGCACTGTAAAAGTTTTTTCTTGCCTCTTTTATGTAAGAGAATTTCCTCCATTCTACATCTCCCTTTCTCTTTCTCCCAGTAACTTCCTCTCTCTCACCCCTTAATTTTATTTTTTAGATATCATCCCTTCATATTCAACTTACACCTGTGCCCTCTGTCTAAATACGCTCCTAACTAACCTAATAATAAGAAAGGTCTTATGAGTTACAAATATCATCTTCCCATGTAGGAATGTAAACAGTTTAACTTTAATAAATCCCTTATGATTTCTCTTTCCTGTTTGCCTTTACAATCACTTGAGTCTTATATTTGAAAGTAAAATTTTCTTTTTAGCTCTCTGGCCTTTTCTCAAGAATGCATGAAACTCCTCTGTCTCAGTGAATATTCATTTTCCCCTTCCTTGATTATACTCAGTTTTGCTGAGTAGATGATTCTTGGTTGTAATCCTAGCTCTTTTGCTCTCTAGAATATCGTATTCTAAGCCCTTTGATTCTTTAACGTAGAAGCTGCAAAATCTTGTGTTATCCTGATTGTGGTTCCACCACACTTGAATTGTTCCTTTCTGGCTGGTTGCAATATTTTCTCCTTTACCTGAGAACTCTGGAATTTCATTATAATATTCCTGAAAGTTTCCATTTTGAGATATCTTTCAGGAAGTCATCAGTGGATTCTTCCAATTTCTATTTTACCCTCTGGTTCTAGAATATCAGGGTAGTTTTCCTCGATAATTTCTTGAATGATGTCTAGACTCTTTTACTGAACATGGTTTTCAGGTAGTGAAATAATTTAAAAATTATCTCTCCTGGATCTATTTTCCAGATCAGTGGTTTTTTCTACGAGATATTTCACATTGTCTTTTTTGTTTCATTCTTTTCATTTTGTTTTATAATGTCTTTATTTCTCATAAAGTCATCAGCTTCCATTTGCTCCATTATAATTTTTAAGGAATTATTTTCTTCAGTGAGCTTTTGGATCCCTTTTTGTATTGGGCCAGTTCTGTTTTTTAAGGCATTCTTCTCCTCATTGATTTTTTTGGACCACTTTTTCCATTTGGTCCTGTCTATTTTGTAAGGTGTTATTTTCTTCAGTATTTGGTGTGTGGGGGGGGGGGGGTTCCTTTAACAAGCTGTTGACTCGTTTTTCATGATTTTCTTGTATCACTCTCATTTCTCTTCCCAATTGTTGCTCTGCTTCTCTTACTTGATGTTCAAAATCCTTTTTGAGTTCTTATATGACCTGATATCAATTCATATTTTTCTTGGAAGCTTTGGATGTAGGAGCTTTGACTTCATTGTCTTCTGAGTGTGTGTTTTGATCTTCCTTTTCACCAGAGTAAGTTACTATGGTTAAGAGGGTTTTTGTTTTCATTGTTTGCTCATTTTCCTCAGCCTATGATTTGACCTTTTAACTCTTTGTTAAGGTAGTGTTCTGCTTCCAGTGTGGAGGGCAAACTATTCCAATCTTCAGGAGCTTCGTACAGCTGTTTTCAGAGATACTTCTAGGAACCTGTACATTTTCAGTTCTTCCAAGGTCCTCTGATCTAAGAAGAGGGGTTTCCTCCTCTCCTGGACTGTTCTTTGGTCTGTGAATGATCACAAGCACTCTTTTCTGCCCTGGAACTATGAAGAGGGTCTCCTCCCCACTGCTGCCACAAGCTCTGCCATGCTAATGCTTCTCCTCACCCCAGGACTGTGACCCATGCCAAGCATGGGCAAAGCATTAGAGTCCTGCCTCAGTGCTAGCAAGGAGATCCCTGCAATCTCTGACCTTGTTCAGTTCCCTTACCATCTGTGGACTGAGAGCTCCAGAAGCAGCTGTTGCCAGTGCCTCAGTTCCTCCAGAGGCCTTCTCCTGGTTTGTTGGGGGCTGTACCATTCTGGCGAAGCCTGCACTGAATTGCGCTCCTCTCTCAGCCAGATCCAACAGATCTTTCATGTTAATTTGCCTTTGCCATCTGTGGGCTGAGAAGTCTGGAAACTTCCACTACTGCTGGTAATTCAGTCCCCTGTGGCTTGCTTCTGGTTTGCTGGGGCCTGGTCTGCGCTGGTGTGGCCTGCGCTCCTCTTTCAGCCTGGCTCAATAGACCTTTCCTCTTGACCTTGTTGAGCCTGGTCTTAAGTTGGAAATTTGTGTCACTCTGTCTTTTTGTGGGTTATGCTCAAGAATTTGTTTAGAGTCATTTTTTAAAAGTATTTGGAGGAATTTAGGGGAGCTCATGTGAGTCCCTGCCTTTACTCCACCATCTTGGCTCTGCCCCCGGCTTTGCATATTTTACCATATACCACTTAGAGGGGCAGTTGAAAGCAGACAGAGGTTATAAAAATTAATATGAAAATCTCTTATTTTCAGTTTTCTTCCTCATCCTCAAAAATATTACAAACTCTTTATTTCACTTCATATTTACATTATGTGCTATAGAGAGACATCCTCACTTAGATGGGATTAGATCACCTCCAAAGTCCTCTCCAGATTTGAAATTCCATTATTCTATAACTGACTACGTTCTCATCCTCTGGAGTGGGGGTGGGGGATAGTTAGAAAACATCTGACTGTTGGAGGTCTGAATTGGAAGAGACTTTAGGCATGGAATTCTACTCTCCCATTTTACGAATGAGGCATAGAAGAAAAAGGATGTGCTCAAAGTCAAACAACAGACAGTGGAAAGGACAAAATTAGGTGACCAGTCCAGGATAGTGTTCATTTCACTATGTCATAGCCATCCAACCATGTATGTACACCCTGCCTTTTAGAAATGATTGCTGGTCCTAAAGAATAAAAGGGCATGCCAGCAATTTCTGATCATGACTCATCCTAACCTTTGAGATGTGAAGGTTTTGTCCCCAGTATCTTGTGAACCAAGGACATAATGAGTCTACATTCCAAATGCCCTCAGTTCCCAGCATAGCTAAAATTGTTGGCCCTGAGACTAGTTGGGTCCGCAAATGACCAGTTGGTTAGCATCAAACTGTTAGAGACGTATTGATATAAATGTTTTCTTTAAGACATTTTCTTCTGATAAACAGCAATTGTTCTGGGACATTTGATTGGATTCTCTTCTTGACTATACAGCTCTGACCATAAAAGCATCCTGTTCTTTTCAAACCTCAGTTTTCTCCTTTTTGAAATGAGGATGGTTTTCTTAAACACAGTTCTGACAATGTTACTCCCATACTCAATAATCTCCAGTGACTCACGACTGCCTCTGGAACAAAATATTAATTCCCTTTAAAGCCCTTCGTAAACAGCCTTCCTTTCTAGCCTCATTATTCATCTGTTTTCTTCCCACTTGCTGCTATCTAGCCAAAATAGCCTTCTTGCTATTCTTCACACATGCTATTCCCTCTCCTGTCTATACCTTGGTACTAACCATTCTCTGTGATCTCCCACTTAATCTCGACTTCACAGAATCCTTTATTTCCTTCAAGATCCAACTCAGTTGGTGCTTCTTACACGATGGCTTTTCTGCCTCACCAACCACTAGTGCCCTTCCCCATAAACTAGCTTGAATGTTTAAAATTCCTTCTGTATATGCAGAAATGTCTGTTGGTGTCTCCAGGCCATTTCCTCTGATAAAATATAAGCTCCTTGTGAGTGGAGACAATTTCATCTTTATCTCGTATCCCCAGCTCCTTGCACACTGAGTGGCACAGAGTAAGCATCTATTAAATGCTTGTTTGTTGATGGATTGATTGGCATTCTAAGGGTCTTAAAAATAATAACAAATAGACTTATAACAATTTTAATTTCATTTTTACAAACTTATATTATCTTCTTTTGCTTTTACATTACTCATGTTTCCCAGAATATCTGTCACAGAGAATGAAGGAGGGAGATACATTCCCAAATCTCCTTGATGCTTATTACTAAAAAAAAAAAACCATTTACAAGGGAGACAATTAAACTCAATAATATCAAATGCAACAAATGCAAGAAATAAATTATTTGGGGAAGAACTCCCTTTTTGACAAAAATTGCTAAGAAAACTGGAAATGAATTTGGCAAACATAAGAATGTGAGCAATAATTCACACCTTATTTCACAGCAAGCTGAAAATAGGTATATGGCCTGACCATGACCAAGTCATACATTAAAAAATGTTTAAGAAAATGACTGGACCACAAACTTTTCATTGTTATGGCTAAAGAGAAGACTTCTTGACCATAATACTCAATCATATGAATAGAATTACTGTAACCAGGATAAGAAAAGAAGTCATTGGGGGAAAATGTTTCCATTAAATATATCTGATAAGGATCTGATACCCAGGACACATGGAGAACTAGCTCAAATACGGAAGCTCAAAAATAATTTGGGGGCAGCTCAAATAGAAAGCTATCCTTTGAGTCAGGAAAACTTGAGTTTGAATTCAGCATCAGGTAGTTAACTTGCTGTGTAACTCTTGAAAGGGGGTAGCTAGGTGGTGCAGTGAATAGAACCCTGGGCTTGGAGTCAGGAAGATTCATCTTCCTGAGTTCAGAACTGACTTTGAAAACTTACTATATGTGGTACCTTGGGTAAATCACTCGACTCTGTTTGTCTCAGTTTCCTCATCTGTAAAAATGAGCTGGAGAAGGAAATGGTCAATCCCTCCAGTATCTTTACCAAGAAAATCCCGAGTGGGGTCACAGAGTTGGACATGATGAAAAATGACTAAACAACAAAAAAAAGTCCTAGAAAACTCATTTCACTTCTGTCTGCTTTAGTTTCCTCATCTGTAAAATAGAAATAACAATAGTACCCATATCCTGGGGTTGTTGTTAGGATAAAATGAGATATTTTTAATTAATTAATTAACTTCTAGTTTTCAACATTCATCTCTACAAGACTTTGAGTTCCACATTTTCTCCTCATCTCTCCACTCTGTCACACCCCAAGATGGTTTGCATTCTGATTACCCCTTCCCCAATCTGCCCTTCCTTCTATCACATACCCCCCTATGACCTTCCCCTTACTTTCTTACAGGGCAAGATAGATTTCTCTACCCCATTGCCTGTGTATCTTATTTCTCAGCTGCCTGTATAAACAATTTTTAACATTTGTTTTTAAAATTTTGTGTTCCAAATTCTTTTCCTTCTTCCCTCCCCACCCACACTCATTGACTAAATAAACAATTCAGCATAGGTTATACATGTGTAGCTATGCAAAACACTTCCAGAATAGCCATGTTGCGAAAGACTATATTTCCCTCCATCCTATCTTGTTCCCCTCTTATTCTATTTTCTCCTTTGACCCTGTCCCTTTTCAAAAGTGTTTGCTTCTAACTACCCCCTCTCTCAATCTGCCTTCCCTTCTATCATTTCCCTCCCCCATCCCCTTCCCCTTTACTTTCCTGTAGGGTAAGATACTCATGAGATAAGATTTTTTTAAGTTCTTAGCAAACATTAAATCACTATATAAATGTTACTTATTAGTGTTGTTGCTATGGTCAAAAGACATGAACAAACTCCAAAAACATTTTCAAACTATTGACAACCATTAAAAGATGATTAATTCATTACGAAAAGCAAAACACAAGTCGATGCAATTTGAAAGTTTCATCTTATTCTCGGTAAACTGGCAAAGATGACAAAATGTGGAAATAGTTTGAAGGCTTGTGGAAATGCTAATACACTAATCCACTCTTGAGGTTGTAAATTGCTGCAACCATTCTGGAAAGCAATTTGCAATTATGCTAAGAAAAGGATTTTAAGTATCCAAATTTTTCGACCCAGATATTCCACTAGTAAGCATAATTTTCAAAGAGGTCGAAGTCAAAAAGAAAAGTCCAACATGAACCTAAATATTTATAGCAGTGTTTTTTGTGGTACCAAAGAACTAGAAACAAAGAAGAAGCTTAGCAATTGGCAAATGGATAAATAAAATGTATATATTAATGTAATAGAAGATTACTATGCTATCAGAATCTGAAGAAAACAGCCACACACAGGTAAAACTTATCTGAACTAACACAAAGTAAAATAAACAAATGCAATAAAACAATATTGGAAATGGAAAAATTGTAAATGGAAAGCTCAGGAACCAAGCTATCAAAATTCATTTTTGCTAAAATCTCTACAAAGCCTGACCCAAAAAGAACATTTTGAAGTGTAAAATAGGAAAGAAAGGCCATGCATGATAGCTTCTTTCAAGTTTATTCACGAAACTACCTACAAGACTGTGATACATATATGAACATGTCATATTATTACTTAATGTATGTGGATATAGTATGTATAGAGAAATAGAAATAGATTTCATACTATACATTGTGTCATGGCCACAAATGTGTTTGTAGTTATACACAATCTTACAAAAATGTTTTTCTCCGAGAAACAATTAGAATGCCATTAATAAATGCAATGTTCTATAAAAATTGGAAAAAAATAGCTTAGCAAGCTAAGCAAGGTTCTAAGTTTACAAATTCTGTGAAATAAAAGAATTGAATTAGATGCTCTTGAAGATTTCTTCAAAATCTAATTCTTTGACCTAATGATCCTATTTGAAGCTGCATTTTGGAATAGAACGAGCCACCCAAAACTCCCATAATTGTTATTTGTTGATAAACTTCTAAGGTAGACAAGTAGACCTGGTGACTAGATGATTCAATCTAAGTGGCCAGACTCTGCCCCTTGGAGATATGGTAGATGCCCCCTGTTTTTTTCCAGGTAACAAGCACGGGAAACTTAGACTTTAATTCAGATTCTTCTCTGTCCTGAGAAGAAGTGATGTTTTGAGCTTGTTTCAAAGCATTGGGAGTTCCCCACAGGCATTTTCATCCCCTCACAAGAAGACTGGATGTATTCCCATTTTACCTCATTTTCAGTCTGTCTCTTCTAGGTGTTATGTATCTAGTGCTCTTTGGGAAGCATTTAATGGCGAGGACAGTTGTTCAGCCATTCCTATTTGTCTATCTCATCCCACTACTGACTAGGGTGCTGTATCAAGTGATAAATAATCATAGTAATCTATATGCTTGTAGCTCCCAGGCCCCAGCCAGCAAAATACTTCAATGTTAGATCTGCCTTTCTTCCCTAGGAATACTTTGCCATCAATTACCTTCCTGTTACTAATCAGTACACCCAGACTGCAAAAACAATTCAAATATTCAAAGCAAATAAAGGTAAGCAGACTTAGGCCAAACTCAGAACAAAAGACTTCATGATTCCATAAGTAAGGCCAAATGGAGGAGATACAGAATTACCACCTTGAGGGCCTGTATGTTTTGTTCTTTAGGAGATTTCAGGTAACCCAGGTTTTAGCGTCTTTCTTTGGGACAACTCCCTCTGTCTTCTCTTTCAGTCTTTCAGTTCCAGGCAACTCTTTCTCCTGCTCCACATAGCTTCTATACATCTCATCATCCGTTGGGTTCCTCTTCAGATCTCTCTCCTGGACTCACCTAAAGTTCCCACTGAGGCATGGCCTATCATTCTTTATCCTATGGTGACACACATAAGGGATTCGTCCATATCCCACAAAGGGACCTGACTTGGCCAGTTTTACAAGTGGCCTTATCTTCCTTCTTTTCTATGATTTGGTTTCTAAAAGAGCAACCACTTGCAGTCTCCCTCCAGTTAAACATATACCATTCCCAGCAAATAAATTAAATTACATTCATATTATGTGCACATATAATAGCAGTACATGCCTATAGATACCAATAAATATGCCAAAAAAACGTAATAGTAACATAAACAGAGCGACATAGCAACAGAATATGTATGTTATACAAATAAACAGCAAAATGATGTATAGCTAATGAACAAATGTATCTATTGTGCACAAATATGCATTAATTAACATATGAAATAAAATGCAAGGCACCTTTTAGATTGATATTCTCTTCCACTACACAAATACTACTTCTTTTTCTATCACTGTTTCCATTCCTATGGCAAGAACTTTTTTCTTTGTGCTTAGGAGACAAAACAAGCAACAACAACAAAAAAAAGATTGCCCCTTGTTAAATGGCTGCATGAACCCTACCCATCTTACTTCCTTTGATTGAAGGATGAAGGAAGCAACTCATTTTTTATCACATATATATTGTCAGCTCCAAGGCTACAGATTCCTTAACACTACCATAGGTAGACTTAGGCAGTAGGGTACTGGGTTTTCCCTTTTAAAAAAATCCATAATTGTCTATCAAGAGAATGTTTTTATATGGCTACCAGTTGTGATAGTTACTGCATTATGGTAAATAGGATAAAGCTTGTCTCTGTCCTTGTAACAGTCCTCCAACTCTTCCACTGCTCTCTTCCATGCTTTATAAACGTTTTTATATCCTAATTGTCTGTGGTTACCATGTGGCAAGGAAAACAAGTATTTATTTTTTGAGATAGAGTTTAGGTTCTTTTAGCCTACTTATTTTCATGATTGATATATATCATTTAAAATTCAGTCTCAGATGGTATTGGCTTCTTTATCCATTTCCTATTTTTAGCATCTCTAGTTTCATTAAATATGTTCAGTTGGGACTTTCTGGATTATGTGAGCAACAAGATGGCAGGCTGGACATTTTTTATACCCACTAATTCTCAAATTTCCCCAAAATAGGAATTACTAGAGTACAGCAATTATAGTTTAATCTACAGTATAGAAAAGCAAGAAGTCTGTCAAGTCTTCCTCTGAAAACTGCCTAGTCATATCTTTTGACCATTTGCCAACTGAGGAATGGCTCTGATTCTTATAAATTTGAATTAGTTTCCTAATATACTTAAGAGACCTTTATCAGAAAAAAAACTTTTGCAAAATTTCCCCCCAGTTTCCTGTTTCTAATTTTAGCTGCATTTTTTTAAAGTTTGTTCAAAACCTCTTTAATTTTGCTTAATCAAAATTGTCCGTTTCACCTCCTGTAAACCTCTCTATCTTTTGCTTGCATAGATCTGACAGGCATTTTCTTCCATGTTCTTGACTTTGTTCATAAAGTTGCTCTTTGTGCCTAACGCGTGTATCCATTTGGAGTTTATCTTGTCATATGGTGTGGAATGTTGGTCTATAAATAGTTTCTGCCAGATTGCTTTACTGTTTCTCTAACAGTTTTTATTGAATAGTAAATTATTGCCTAAATAGCTTGGATCTTTTTATTTATCAAACACTAGGCTACTGTGCTCATTTGCTTCTGTATTCTGTGTTAATCTATTAGTGACTAATGAAATGAGGGTGCAAAGGACCACTCCCTACACTTAGGGAATACCACTGTTGGGAGCTAGAATCATTTACAAAGAACCTAAACACCCCCACAATCCCCTCAAAGGTACTAGAGAACCTTGGGAGAGGAGTGAAATGTTACCTACCTCCTACCTAGTCTGCAGGTGGTGGCAACCAGAATGGTCTTATACTATTATGCTGTGATACATGGTAGTCAGTTTGGTTTTTACAAAGTAATATTTATTTCAGAAGTATCACAATGATATAGACTTATTCCCTCAAAACATGGGAGGCATAATCTACTCTATCTTCCTCCCTCACTTTGCAACACCTCAGCCTCTAGGGAGAGAAAAGAGATAAGGCTCATAGTTTAGCTTGGTTCCTATAGAGCACAGTCTCAATCCCAAGTCCAAAAACATCCTCAGACTTGAGTCTCTGACACCCTGATTTCTTTGGGCTTCCATATTTTGTTTTTTGTTTTTGTTTTTGGTTGGGTTTTTTTTTTTTGCTTTTTGAAGAGCAATTGGGGTTAAATGACTTGCCCAAAGTCACACAGCTAGTGTGTCAAGGGTCTGAGGCTGCATTTGAACTCAGATCCTCCTGACTCCAGGGCCGGTGCTCTACTCACTGCACCACTTAGGCACCCCAACTGTGCCACCAAGCCACCCCTTTGGGTTTCCATCTTGATCTGGTTTGCTGCAACTTCCTGCTTTCAATTATGGCTCCAAAATCTCTTGAACTTCCAGGTCCATTAGGGATCATCTCTGGTACCTGAAAGTGAGAAGGATAAACAACATAGGAGAGAAACAAACATTGCCAGGCTTATTTCTCTGAGCCAAGGGAAAAGAATGCAAGTAGAGGAATGAAGTCCTTCACCTCCTCAGCGCACAGCATTCATGATGTAGGTGAATGAGCAGCAGAAAGAACACAGCAAAAAGTGTCTGAGAAGAAAACAATCAGCTCAGTCTGGCCAGTTTTTAAATGCCGTCAAACCATTTCAAGGAGGCTGCCCCACACGAAGAACACAGAATTCCTTCATGTCAGGCACTCTGGACATGCTCCAAAGGCTTTTCTATGGTAGGCAAACTGGGCATGCCCAGCAAAGCCTGGGTTATATTTATCTTCTACAGGAGACCTTTCCTCATTCCCCCATTTGCCAATGCCTCCCCTTTTCAGATTTCCTTCCATATACTCTAGCTTGCACAT
Source organism: Pseudocheirus occidentalis (assembly GCA_028646575.1). NCBI lineage: Eukaryota > Metazoa > Chordata > Mammalia > Diprotodontia > Pseudocheiridae > Pseudocheirus > Pseudocheirus occidentalis. The sequence goes on from CM053600.1 coordinate 320,822, forward strand.
CTCCCCCATTAGAATGTAAACTCACTGAGGACAGGAACTTTTTTCCTCTTTGTATCCATAGCACTTAGCAAAATGCCTGGCACATAGTAAACTCTTTTTTTTTTTTTTGCTTTTTGGAAGGGCAATTGGGGTTAAGTGACTTGCCCAAGGTCACACGGCTAGTAAGTGTTAAGTGTCTGAGGCCAGTTTGAACTCAGGTCCTACTGACTCCAGGACTGGTGCTCTATTCACTGTACCGCCTAGCCACCCCATACACAGTAAACTCTTAACAAAATTTTGTTGACTAACTGTTACCTTTCTCTTCTGAGTGTTAGAGACAAAATTCCAGGGAGAAATAAAGTTCTATCCAAATTACCATTACAAAATACATACAAATAATAAGTAAGGCACAGACATTGGCATGAGGATGAGCCACGACCAAGGAAGCATTAATAATTGTTTTTCTTTTCTACATTGCAATTTAAATATATACATGTGTGCATTCAGAATTAGAGGTTTATTTAGTTTCTGGGTTGGCTCAGTCATCCCAACTTTTTCTCATAATTGTGAATTTAGAACCTTAGAGAAAGACCATCCCACCACTCCTGCTCCCCACCATACTCAAATTACCTTGGAGTCCTACCTTCCTTTAAGGGATAACTCACCTCCGCCACCACCTACACTCTAGCTCTTGTCTTCCTCCAATACGTTTCTATTAGTCAACCAACTATTCACAATGTAACACACCCACCTGGTCAGTGATATTTATACAACCAGCTACTTGCAATAATGACACTTTCAGATCTTAAAAATAGCCATTTACTTAGTTATAAGGCAAAAGAAATAATATCACAAATATTCATATGAGAGCAAGTGCATAATTGATCAAATCCACAATTCACACATAAACCTTGTTCACACTGTCCCACTGTGCACTCTGTATTTGGGGAGAAGAGCAGACACACCCTTATAATAACTTGCTAGAGAGGCTGATCCTGCTTGGCTTTTTCCTATTAAAGCTTCAGTAATAATTACAGTGTGAACCATCTCTCACAGCTTCCTGCACTCCCCACTCTATGACGGGTCCATAATTCCTCCCAACATAATGTAAAGTTTGTCTTTTGAGGACTCCCCAGGAATGGGTCTAAGAAACACCAAACCCCAGCACTAAATAATATGAAGCTGGGGAAAAGCCCCAAAGTAAAATTCCCTTCACCTTAGCAAGAAAGGTAACCAGTACTTTATAGTAAGAGCCATATCCCTTTAGGTCCTAGTTTTCTTTCTTAAAAACAAAACAAATACAAAAGTGTTCCTCAAACACTTATTACGCCGTAGGGTATACAAATGCACCCAAGTTCTGGGAATGCGAATGCACCCAAGTAAGATAGTTCCTCCTTTTAAGGAATTCCTGTTTGTCTCTACCTTTAAAGTCACATAGCATCTATATTAAGAGTTGGCACATATGTACAGGCCAGAATATACAGTTAGACAATATGTATAGGCATATGGGGCCAGGCTACATATATGTAGAGAACACAGGTCTTCAGGGTGAAAGCATAGGAGAGCACAGATGAAGGGAGAATGTGGCCAAAGCGTGAGCAAGGACCAGGAGCACATTTGTGGAAGAGGAACTCCTGCCTCTGACACTACTTTCGAGGCTGCTGTTCCGTCCTCAGTGATGTCCCCTCCTCAGTGATGTCCCCTCAGGGTTTCCACAGGGCCTGCTTCATGATGCTCTCAGTTTTTTTAAGGATGTTGCTTGAATGGGTTTCTAGCCTCTGCCTAGGATTGTTCCACTGCCCTGTGCTCTTCTGGATGAAGCTTTCCCAGACTCATCATCTTGGTTTGATGCCACGACACTAGACATGTTGCTTCTGCCAGAAGCTCCTCTTCTGGGCACTAGAACTGACATCATCTTCTCACTCAGCTGCAACCTTTAGCTGGCTCTTCAAGGAATGAGTGGGCGCTGTGGGGCTCGGCTTAAATCAAGCCCAAAAATTTCATCTCTTCTTTTTTTTTTAAATAAAAACAGAAATGCCTGCCAAACAACACTCAAAAATCTACCTTTCTGGTCTTTCATCACTTTAACTCCTTGGTTATCTTCCCAACAAGAGTCTCCTCACCCCACATGCAAGACGTATGATCAAAGAAAGGGGTCTCCCAGTTAGCTAATGCTTTATGGGTTAGTGTGTTCTTTGAATTTCTCTTCCTCGTTCAGGAACTTATATACCTTTGTTGGAAACCTCACCCTAGTATAAGGCAGACATTCTATGTACCTCCCAATTTTCAAACTCTGGACACTAGACTATGCTCTAGTGGTTCTCAACCTTCCTAATGCCGTGACCCTTTAATACAGTTCCTTATGTTGTGGTGGCCCCCAACCATAACATTATTTTCATTGCTACTTCATAATTGTAATGTTGTTTTCTGATGATCTTAGGCAGCCCCTGTGAAAGGCTCATTCCACCCCCAAAGTTCGTGACCCACAGGTGGAGAACCGCTGCAAGCAAAGGTGATTTATCCCATATCCACCAATCACATTGGGCTTTCAGGGTCCCCATATTCTTCTGTTATTATATGTAAATGGAGAGGGAGGGGACATTTATTGAGACAATCTAAGCTGTAGGGGTAAGGTCATTGCCTCTTCTACCAGCCTCATTTTTTCCCCGACTTTTCTTGTGGTTAGATGGCCAATCCAAACCTGAAAGGGCTTTTGGGACATTCCTTCCACCCATGCATCATATCACACTGTGGAAAATTCAGAAAGATCAACCATTAGAAGAAAGCAGAATTGTTTAAAAAGTTTGTCACTGGGTATGGAAAAAAGCAAGCAAACATCTCTAATCTTACAAAATAAAAGTCGTAATGGTTTTCAGTCTTGCCTGTTGCAGCTAACCTTTTGCATAAATAATAAACTAAGTCAGATATGAAACCTGTTCTATAAGTAGCAGATGTGAAGCAGATCTGGGAGAAACTCCAGTTCTTCTTTTTCTTCTTCTTCTTTTTTTTTTTTTTACAAATCCTCAGAGAAAGAGTAACATTTTTCTGACAAGGAAATATGCTTTCAGTATCCTAAAGAAAATTCAAGGTAGGGAGAGGGAGGAAGAAGAGAAGAGAGGGGAAGAGAAGAAAAGGGGAGGGAAGAGGCAGAAAGAGGAGAAAAGAATAGAGGAAACATCTGAAAGAAAGGTAGAGGAAGGGGAGGGAATAGGGTAGGAAAGAAAGGGAAAGGGAAGGGAGGGAGGAAGGAAGGAAGGAAGGAAGGAAGGAAGGAAGGAAGGAAGGAAGGAAGGAAGGAAGGAAGGAAGGAAGCAGAGAGGAAAGGAAAGATGGATGGATAGATGAATGGATCATTTTGCTTAATTAATCTACCAAACTAGTAAAAAGCAGATCAGAGTCCTAGCCCTATCATCAAAAAAATATATGATAAAAAAAACATTGGGCTAATCATATGAGGAAAGCCTTGTGTTATCAAAATAAAGGAGAAATTACTCCTGGAACTGGGCTAAGTTATGAACAAGATTTATACAAGATAATATTGAAGACATCAACAAGTAAATTGTGCACTAGGTCACATGTGAGATATTCTGGAAATCCCAACCTGATCTGATATGCTCAAAAAACATGCAGCATGGAACTCCTTCTCTGGGATTTCCTAAGAAAGGTTACTTCCCCTCCAGCCTAGCAGCATTTTTAGTGGCTACTTCCAAATCACAGCCTCAACATATGCTGCCTAGATAAGCCTGAGTCTGCACTTCAAACCACCAGCTATCTTTTCTTTCCTGTGTTTCTTTCCTTGAACATAAATGACTGAACATACAAGGCTACTTTGGAAGCTCATGAGTTTCTGGGTTCCTCGGTTAGTGTCTATTGCACCATGTGCACCCTGCAAATCTAAAACACTTCCCAAAAGATGACCACCAGCAGAAGAATAAGCCCACCTCCTGCTTGCCAGACCTTGAGGAAGTTGTTCAGACAGTGCCAATCCAAGTGAAAGTCAAATGCCTATTAATAGTCCCACTAAGTCCCACCTCATGTTATAATATTTTAAATATCAATCTCCAATCAAAGTATAACAGGAGTTAAGTTCTAAGTGCTGCAGTATATGGAGCACTAGGTGTGGAATCAGGGAGACCTAAGTTCACATCTGGCCTCAGATACTCACTAAGTGTATAGCCTTGGGTAAGTCACTTAAGCTCTGTTAAATCATTTCAGGCAAGTCATTTCAACTCTGTCAGTCCCAGCTTTCTCATCTATATAATAGGGATAATAATAGCATCTACCCCCAAAGGTTGTTATGGGGACGAAATAAGACAATATTTTAGAGCACTTTGGCACAGTGCAAGAAACATTTGTTTTCTTCTCCTTTATCGGGAACTGTGTGACATTTAAGTCTTTGTCAACATGTACATAGGTGTGTTTCGTGTTTTATCCACTTCCTTTGTGGGGAGGAAATAGCTATGCTGTGCCTGATCTACACAGTACTGTGACATTCCTTTTTGGGGAGGAACGGTCAATGTTTAACCTTTAACGTTCCTTTTTGGGGAGGATCCTAGACATGAGCCAAACTGCAACTTTCAGTAACCTTCCTCAGGGCTCCAGGGTGGGAGCCTAAAGAGATATAACCTGGGCTTCTTGGGGCTTGCCCAGATCACCTAAGAGTAGAGGAAGAGAACCCTTTTCTTCTCACTGATTTAGTTCATGGCACTACCTGTCCTGCAGATGAACTGGGATCTTTACCGTCTGAATACAGCAGAAGGAATGAAAGGAGAAAGAAGAATGAGGCAGAAAGAGCAGCAGAAATATTGGCAAAAAGAAAGCAACCACTGCAGTCTTGCCAGTTTTAAAGGCAGCCTTCAACTACGTAGTGTGTCAAAGGAGACTATAGCACCCAGGGAAGTAGAAGGCGCAGAAACTTCTTTGTTAGGTAATGTGGACATCCTCCAAAAGCCCCTCCACCCTAGACAATCTGGACAGGTCCCAAAGAAAAGAACGTGGCCACTTTCTTTAGATGCCAGGCTCACTCCTCCCCCATAGCTGAACATGATCAATATGAACATAATCCCTCGGTTTCCTCGGAGAATGAACATTCCACTTCCCCTGGGTGCAGCATGTCTGCCGCTACATATCATTTTGTAGTTCACCTTCAGACACAATAAAGGGAAAATAAAGAAGAAATCATCCAAGAAAAAATGACAAAACTGATGACTAGATCAAGGGTAATTAAACAGATTTTGAATGATGATGTACAAGAGATCCATTGCAGAGAACCAAGTACAGTTTAATATATGCCTGAAAATCACTGGTGCAGAAAAGAGAAGGAAGAATCCCTAACATTAGCAGATAATAGTGCTGGGTGATAGCAGTTGAAAATTCAAAGCCAGAAAATACTCCTGAAACTGTTTCAACTGATTGTAAGTCAAATGCTACATCTATGCAATCTGTTCTCAGTGATAGCAAGGAACATGTGTTTTCTTTCCTAACAATTCTAAACAATATGGATATAGTCTAGGCATTGCTGTCTTTCAACTAACTCATTATTGATCTATCATCCAGAAATTTATCTAAACTACTATCCAGTTTTTGAGCCCGTTAGGATTGTAGTGGGGGGGTGGAGCCAAGATGGCTGCGTAGAACCAGCAAGGTCCCGCAGCTCCCACAGCGCCACCCTAAACACCCATAAAATATGAGCCCAGACAAAGTCTAGGAAAGCATAGAACTCTCAGACTCACAAAAATACAGAGAACACACCTCTCGCTGAAGGCAGCTTGGCAGCAGGGGCTCAGCGAGGCTGCCGAGAGTGGAGACTGAAACAGCCTGAAGCTGATTCAGTGGCCAGGCCTGGGACAGTGGGAAGGAGCTGGGCTGAGCTGAGCCGAGCCCTACAGCCAGCCTGCAGAGGTCCTACAGCCTCCAGCATCTCCACATCTGCCAAGGCGTGGGGACGGGAGAGGGACAGCTCGCACCACAGCGGAGGGAACCCAAAACCGCCTCTGTGGCCAGACAAGACCCCAGGGTGGCCACAAGGAGCAGTGGAGCCTCCCAAACAGCAGCTTGAGTCTACTTTAAAGAAAATCTAAAGCACCTGCCTGAGGGGAGAGTCAAATCCTCAGAGCCTGGTTAATGAAAGTGAAACTTTGAAAATTAATTTGGGGGTGATAAAGCAGTTCAGCCATTCTGCCCCCAGGGCAAAGAAGCAGTGGGGATAGGGAACTGCTAGAACCGCCAGTGGCTCCCACCAGGCTGCTTCAGAGCCCCTGGCCTGCAGACTCCGCAGGGGGGCTGAATCGATTGATCAGGGCCAAGTGCTCTTGCATTGAGCAGCCTGGATCCGGATCGAGGTCTTGGGTGGTGGTCCTGGGGTGCACTTTCAGCAAGCCAAAGCTGAGGGTCTTGCAACACCCCCCTAATAGCTCCAGCAGTTGGGAAAACCCCAGCGATTTGGAACAGAGATTCCCCCCTTGGAAGCAGAGTTTCACAGAGCTAAAAATACCAACCAATTAAT
>CM053600.1:327805-378825 GCA_028646575.1 Pseudocheirus occidentalis
TACAGTGGGATTGCTGTTTTAGGGTTGGGGCAGGGGCAAGACAGGGAGAAAATATGTAATTCAAAAATGTAATGAAAATGAATAATGTAAACAAGAAAACAAATAAAAAATAATTTTTTTTAAAAGGGGAACAAAAAGGATTGTAGTTAAGACATGCCAAAGCAGATGGGCCACTACTAAATAAATCACCACTTTTCCAGCATGTAGTGTTCAACTGGGATCCTAAGGAAGGATCCTAATTATTGCAAGTGGTTATAAGACTGAGTGCACATTTTTGCCATTGGTTAGAACTAGTCTACCAGTTGAGACGTATTAGTTGAGACATCAAGTACCTCAAATAATCCTTCAGTGCAGGGAGAAAATACAGCTATATGGGCATCTGGTGGGGGGTGGGGAGTGGGGGGTCTTCCACTGTCTGTTCTTCCTTTTTCTTTTTGAATGGTGTAGTAGGGATTTGACTTGAGGAAGGTTACAGGAAGTGAGGAGAATGATGCAGCTTCAGCAGAAAGGTGTTACTCTCAAGGATAGAGTCATTATGACTGATGGTGACAACTTTGCTCCCCCTCATCATTATTTATGATGGATTAGCTTTGTCCTGGGATCAGAGATTCCTGTCAGGATGAAATAACCTAGGAGCTTTGCGCAATCAGAATTGTCCATTATGGCAAATGTGAACTTTTCTATCTCTAATTTGGCCATGAACTCTTCTCCAATCCATAGAGCTAACAAATATTTTCTTTCATGCTCCCCTAATTTGTTTATGATGTCACCTTTTATGTGTCTTAATCATGTACCAATGAGTGCTTGTCTTGATATGTGGTATGAAAAGTTTCCTGTTCAATTTCCTCTTTTATTAATCCAAGTGACATTTATTTTTGTAAATATCTTTCTCTTTCATTTAGAGTAACAGTTTTGGGGGTGTTTTTTCATTTTGGGGGGATTTTTGCATTTCAATAGTTTTATTGAAAGGTCACTTTCTTAGTACCAGAACATAATGGTTACTTCAGCCAACTTAAGTTTGCACTGATGAATTAGAAAAGAAATTCTTCGATGAATGAGGTGTTTAGGAGTAACTGAAGAGTGTGTCTGCAAAATGCTTTACAAAATGAAGCATAAGACAACTGAGACATACTGTGGTTCTTCAGTTTAACTTTAAAGGGAAGTGGGTTTTTTTGCCCCCACAACATAATATCAAAGGGAAATCATAGGTATTGTGGAAGTTAAGCTAGATATCGCATTGATTAATTAATTAATTAATATGTTTTCCCTACCCTCTGTGTCAATTTAGATTCATTAACCTACAACTAGCCTTAAGTGCTCTACCTGCCACATAATTAGTCAATTAAATTGGTGCTTACTTGAATCTGGATAGACAACTCACTTTAGTCTCTCTAAGTTGAATTGTTATGGGAGCACAGTGACAACAGCATACTCCATATGTACTGTTTTTAAATACGAAGTTCTATACTAACGTTCCAGCCATAATCCTTATTTAAAAGCTCTAGCATATTAGCATTACCTTATATTGCTTTAGTAGAGTAGCAGTTTTATTAGCATAATAAAACTGGTTGTTTGGGGCATAAAACATTGGATAAAATAGCTCCAAATGATATCTTTTATTTCTTTATCATTGGTTATGATTAATGTTTTAATTTTTAGTACTGGTAATTTGGTTCTTTATTATTAATTAAATTAGTTAAAGCCTTATCTAACTCATTGGGGTTTTTCCCCCATTTTGGAGTGTAGGGCAATTGAGATTAAGTGACCTGCTCAAGATCACATGGCTAGTAAGTGTTAAGTGTCTGAGGCTGGATTTGAACTCAGGTCCTCTTGACTCCAGGGCTGGTGTTCTATTCATTGGACCACCTAGCTGCTAAAGACAGTTCCTGGTTTTATTTATTAATTCATTGGGTTTTATTTACACTTTCAGTTTTGTTCCTCTCTCCTTTGATTTTCAGAATTTCTATTCTGACATTTAATCGAGGTTAATTGCTGACTTTCTAGAGTTGTTTTTAATTAATTAATTTTCTTGTTCATGTCACTCATTTCCATGAGATTTTGAGTTACAAATTTTCTCTCCATCTTTCTCCTGCCCACCACCCCGAAACAGCAATCCTACTGTATAGCCCCTCCCCCAATCTGCTCTCTCCTGTGTCCTTCCCCATCACTCCTCTGACTTTACAGTAGAGCAGAATGGGTCTCCCTACCCCAGTGTCTGTATATCTTAATTCCCAGTTGCACGTAGTTAATAATAATAATTATATATGTATACATATATATTTTTAATATTTAATTATAGAACTTTAAATTCTAGATTCTTTCCCTTCCTCCCTTGTCACCAACCCCCATTGGAAGGGCAAGCAACTCAATATAGGCTATACATGTGTAATTACACAGAACATCTCCATAGTGGACATATTGTGAGAGACTGATTATATGTCCCTCCTTCCTATCCCATTCCCCTCCTCCCCTTGTTCTATTCTCTACCCTGTCCCTGTCCCTTTACAGAAGTGTATACTTCCAGCAACCCTCCTCCCCAACTTGCCCTCCCTTCCATCATCCCACTTCTCATTCCCATCTCCCCTACTCTCCTGTGTGCCAAGATACCCAGTTTAGAGTTTAGTCATTCCTTCCCTAAGCCAAATTCAATGAGAGTAAGGTTGACCCTTTCCCTTCCTGTTCTTCCCTTCCATTGTAACAATTATCCCTAGCCTCTTCTATATGAGATGTTTAACCCCATTCTGTCTCTCCCTGTCTCCTCTCATTCTAATCCTCTCCCACCTCAGAATTTCACCTTTTAAAGTATCATCAATCCCTATTCAATTGATCCTGTGCCCTCTATGTACACATATATACACATAATCAGATATGTGTTCATATGTATATATAAACCCTCCTATGGAGATATATGTGTATATGTGTGTGTGTATATACACATATACATATGTGTGTATACATTTGTATTCCCTTCACCTATCCTCATACTGAGAAAAGTTTCATAAGTTACAATTATTGTTCTTCCATGTTGGCATGTATATAGTTCAACTTTGATAAGTTCCTTATGATTTCTCTCCCATGTTTACCTTCTCATACTTCTTGTATTTGAGTGTCAAATTTTGTGTTCAGTTCTGGTTTTTTTGGCAAGAATGTTTGAAACTCCTCTACCTCACTTAATGACCATATTTTCCCCTGGAACATTATACTCAATTTTGCTGAGTAGGTGATTCTTGATTTTAATCCTAATTCCCTTGATCGCTGGAATATCATATTCCAGGCCCTTTGATCCCTTAATGTAGAAGCTGCCAGATCCTGTGTTACCCTGATTGTGCTTCCACAGTATTCAAATTGCTTCCTCTTGGCAGCCTGTTATATTTTCTCTTTTGTCTGGGGACTCCAGAACCTGGCTATAACATTCCTAGAAATTTTCTTTTGGGGATCTTTTTTAAGAGGTGATCGGCAAATTCTTTCAAGTTCTATTTTGCCCTCTGTTTCTAGAATATCAGGTAAATTTTCCTTGAGGATTTCTTGAAGTATGCTTTCTAGGTTCTTTTTTTTTGATCATGGCTTTCAGGTAGCCCAATAATTTTTAAATTGTCTCTCCTGGATCTATTTTCCAGGTCAGTGATTTTTTCAAGAAGATATTTCACATTGTCTACAATTTTTTTCATTTCTTTGGATCTGTTTAATAGTATCTTGATTTCTTGTAAAGTCATTTACTTCCGTTTGCTCAATTCTAATTCTGAAGGAATTATTCTCCTCAGTGAGCTTTTGAGATTCTTTTTCCCTCTGGCAAATTCAACTTTTTAAGGCATTCTTCTCCTCATTGGCTTTTTGGGCCTCTTTTGCCATTTGAATTAATCTATTTTAAGGTATTATTTTCTTCAGTCAAGTTGTTGACTCTCTTTTCATGATTTTCTTGCATCATTCTCATTTCTCTTCCCATTTTTTCCTCCACTTCTCTTATTTGGTTGTCAAAATCCTTCTTAAGCTGATCTATGGCTTGTAGGAATTCTTCATGTTTCTTGGGAGCTTTTGGTGTGGGAGTTCTGACTGTGTTGTCTTCCTCCCATTCCATGCTTTGATCTTTTTTGTCCACAAAAAAAGGATTCTAGAGTTCAATTGCTGTTCTTACTTTGCTTCCTTTGCCTGCTCATGTTGCCGGTGAATTACTTGATTTTTTAGCTCTGTGGAACTCTGCTTCCAGGGGGGAAAGCTCTGTCCCAAATCGCTGGGGTTTTCACAGCTGCCATGGCTATTAGGAGGCAACTGCAGCCCCCACCAGCTTTGACTCACTGAAAACGCACCCCAGGACCACCACCAAAGACCACAATCTGGATCCAATCTATTCAACGTGAGAGCACTTAGCCTCTTGAACAATCGTTTGGCACCCCTGAAATCTGCAGGCTGGGAGCTCTGAAGTAGCCAGGTGGAAGCCACTGCAAGATTACAGCTTCTGCCACTTCCTTACCCTGGAGGCAGTTTGGCCAGACCACTTTTTCCCCCAAATTTAGCTGAATTCCACTGACCTTTCACTTAGTCCTTGTTTCTTATGCTTGATAATTCTGTAAACTACTACAGCTGCCACTGATCCACTCTCCTGAAGGCTCCAACTGTGGCTCATCCTGGTCCTGGCCACCCCAGGGCCAAGCTGCAGTTTCAGGCTGGGCTGGTTTCAGCTCCCAGTGCTGCCATGAACCCTTTGTGCCTAGCTGCCTTAAGCAGGAGATGTGTTTTTCTGTATTTTTGTTTGAGTTTTGGAGCCCTAAAATTTGTTTAGAGTCATATTTTATGCGTATTTGATATGGCTATGAGCTAATTGCAAAATGTTGCTGCTTCTATGCTGCTACCTTGGCTCCGTCCCCCTAGAGTTGGTGATTTTTTAGTTGCATGTCTAGTTCACTGATCTGCTCTCTCTCTCTCTTTTTTTTTACTCACAAAAGTGTTTAGAGATATAAATTTTCGCCCAAGTACTGCTTTGCCTGAGTCTCAACATTTAGGATATATTGCTTCATTGTTCTTAATATTTTTAATGAAATTATCAATTTTTTCTATGATTTATTTTTTACCCACTTATTCTTTAGAATTAAATTATTTTCCAATTAATTTTTAATCTTTGCTTCAAAGGCCATTTAATGAATTGAGTTTGCATTGCATTATGGTTATGAAAAGATGCATTTACCATTTCTGCTTCTCTTTTTTGAAAGCATTTTTTCCCTATTACATGATCAATTTTTGAGAAAGCACCATCAATATTCTGGAGAATTTGATCATATGCATATTTTTCTAAAATCCTAATCAGATCCTTTTTTTCTCTTATTTTTTGGTAAGATTTAACTAGATCTGAGAGGGATAAATTGAGATCCCCCACTATTATCATTTTACTATCTCTTTCACCCTGTAATTAATTCAATATATCTTTCAAGCATTTAGATGTTATGTCATTTAGTGCCAATATATATATATATATATATATATATATATATATATATATATATATATAGTATTTCTATTAATTCCTTGACTATGGTGCCTTTTAGCAAAATATCATTTTTTCTGTTATTATCTTTTAATTAGATTTTTTAAAATTGTTTTTTCTGATGATATGATTGCTTGCTAACCTACCATTTTTTTATTTCTGCTGAAGCATAATAGTTTTAACCCCTCATTTTAACAATGTCCCTATATTTTTGTTTCAAGTTAATTTCTTTTTTTAAATGTTATTGAATTGTGGTTTCTTATCAATAGATAAGTCTTCTTCTATTTTGTATGGTTTTGTATTTCTGTTTGTATGATTTCTTAAAAATAGTTATCTTTTGTTTTATTGATGACTTCATCCCAGTTACATTTGTAGTTATGATTATTAATTATGTATTTCTCCCTATTGGATTCACTAGGAATTCTTTAAAATTCTCTATTTCAAGGTCTATTTCCCACCTTTAGAATTGTACTCAGCTTAGTTAGGTAAGTTTTCTGATCATAAGACCCCTAGATCTTTTACTTTCTGGAATATCATATTTCAAGTTCTCTGCTCCTTTATCACATTAGCAGTTAAATCTTATGTCATTCTGACTGGATCCTCAGTTCTTGCACTCATTCATACTGGTGACTTACAGTATTGTTTCTTTCCCCTAGAAGCTCTGGATTTGGACTATAATGTTCCTGAGAATTTTCATTTTGAGGTTACTTTTCAGGAGGTGACTAATGGAGCCTTTAAATTTCTACTTTATCCTCTCATTGTAAGGTATCTGGGAAGTGTTCTTTTATGATTTATGGAATTTGTATTATTATTTATTTATCTTGTGCTTACTTGGGATTTTTTTGGTTATAGCTTTTAAATAGATAAAATTCTCTCTCTTCAATCCGTTTTCCAGGTTAGTTGTTTTTGCTTTGGGATGCCTCACTGTTTTACTACTTTTTCAGTATTTTAGCTTTGTTTTAATATTTCTCGATGCTTTACATAGTCATTTGCTTTCATTTGTCAATTCTAATTGTCAAATAGTTATTTTCTTAATTTTTTGTACCTCTTATTCCAATCAGTGAATTCACTTTTCATATCTTGCTTCCATATCTCCATTTTTCCCATTTTTAATCCCACTTGGTTTATAAAATGATTTAACTATTGCTTTATTGATTTTAGAAATTCTGGTTGAATTTATGTTTAAGCTGCATTTTTTTGAGGCTTTGCTTACAGATTTTTTGAAATCATTCTCTTGTTGTATGTTGAACTTCCCTTTCACCATAATGATTCTTTATGGTGAAATTCTTTTTTTCTTTATTCATTCTTCCAGTCTACTTATTATTTCTGTCCCTAAATTAGGCCTAGGTTCAACTTGCCAAATGCAAAATGTGGGGTAGGGGTCAGGTAAATGTCTGGACTTAGCTTCGGTCCTCTTCAATCCTTTTGCTATGTTCCCAGCTTTGGCACCTTCTGTACCACGAAAAAATAGAGAAAATTTTCCAAAAGAATGATTCCCTCAAATTTATATAGCTTCAAAAGCACCCCAAAATTATTTTAAGGTGCAACTCAGCCTTATGAATCCTAATCACAAAGGATTAGCAGGAGTAGTCCTTGATGCCCTTGTTTTGAGCCTCATAACTCATAGATTTCAAAAACTACTACTCCCCTCCACCCCCACCCCCTTGCCAATAATTCATCGCTTTACACTGGGAATTGGGAATATCTGCCAAAAGAAAGCTTTGGATGCAATTTCAGGCTAAGCTTCCAGTTGGCTCTTGGATACAATGGCTCAGTGGGACTAAGTGACCCTCTGTAGGGCTAGGGATGTAGAGCCTCAGAAAGTTTGAAGCACTGATTTATATATATATTCTTTCAGTAGCCATTAGAGGCAGGCTGCTCATGCATACCCCCAATACTCAGTATAATTAGGATGCTCCCTTTTGTCACCTAAATTACTGCAGGAGGGGGAAAGATCTGCTCAAATTGGAAATTTTTCCATCTTCTTTTAAACTGACTTCACTTAAGAAAAATGGAAGTTTTCCTTATTTGGCCAGACGTCGTTTTATTCTCTTGTTCTGGTAAGTCGGGGGATATGAAGAGATCATACAAATTATCATGGTTACGGGGCAGCTAGGTGGCACAGTCAATAGAGCACTGGCCTTGGAGTCAGAAGGACCTGAGTTCAAATATGGCCTCAGACACTCTACACAAAAACTAGCCATGTGACCTTGGGCAAGTCACTTAACCCCAATTTCCCTGCAAAAATAAATGAATGAATGAATGAATAAATAAATAGATAGATAAATGAATGAATGAATAAATAAATAAGTAAATAATTAAGTGAATAAATAAATGAATAAATGAATGAATAAATAAATAAATGAATAAATGAATAAATAAATAAAAAGATTAGATAAAATACTATTGAGTAAAAAGTAAACCAGAAAAAATAATAAAATGGGAATAATAATTATAAAAAAAAATATGATGGTTACAAAGAGAGGGGAAAAAACCTGTCAGTATGTTTCAAGTCTGCAGGGTTTTCTGGAATCCATTCCAATATTAACTTTAACAGACTTTCAGAATAATTTGCTCTGAATTGAACTTTTTTTCTTTGTCACAGATTTAACTTTTTAAAATAAAAAACCTTCCCAGTCATTTTCTAGTTTTATTTAGCTAATTAAAAGAAATCCTTATACCTACCCAAAGAGAAGAGTTAACTGCATAGCCATTCAGTTGCTACTAACAGCTGCTAGTTACAAATAATTTTAAATACACTTTCTGTGTAAATAAAGAGGGACTGCTATAGATTAACCTGAGCAACGTCCAGACTACTCCTCATTCATCAAAATGACAAGGGGCTGAGAGGGCAAAGCTTAGTATATTTCTATGATGAAAAAAAGATTTAACAGATTCGAAGCTATTCGAGCATTCTTAATGAAAGACCAAAGCTGAGTGGAAATTCTGAAATACAGACATGAGTCAAAAGAAAGTTGGACAGACATATATATTTGAGTAATTACAAGGGCCTAAATCATGAAGCAGGCAGTTAGATGGCACACTGGAGACAGTGTCAAGCCTGGAGTCAGGAAGATCTAAGTTCAAATCTAGCCTCAGACACTTACTAACTTTGTGATCCTGGGTAAGTCACTTAACCCTGTTTGCCTCAGTTTCCTCATTTGTAAAAATGATCTGGAGAAGTAAATGGCAAACTACTTAAGTATCTTTGCCAAGAAAACCCCAAATAGGGTCACAAAGAGTTAGACATGACTAAAATGACTAAACAACAATAAAAGTATGATGAACTGTTTAAATTGTAATTATGGAGAAGAGACAAGAAAAGTGCTGTTCTTTAGGATGATTTTGTTCTGTTTTGATCATCTTTTTTTTGGAGGGGGGAAGGCAAGGCAGTTGGGATTAAGTGACTTGCCCAAGTTCACACAGCTAGTAAGCATGTCAAGTGTCTGAGGCCGAATTTGAACTCAGGTCCTCTTGATTTCAGGGCAGGTGCTCTTATTCACTGTGCCACCTAGCTGCCCCGTGTTTTGACAAGCTTAAGAAAAGTAAGAAAAAAAATGGAAAAATAATGCTCTGGGGAAGAAATTAATAAATAGCACAAGAAACTTACCATTTTTCATAATTAAGGAGTATAAGAGAACTATGAAAATATTCAGGAAGGTATGGGAGGAATGGGCATCTCATGAACCTCACTTTTATCTGAACTGGCCAAGTGAAACTAAAAAACAAAAGTACATACACAGAGTTTAATGTAGTAATAAATTAAATTCAACAGAAAAATAGACAGGGAGAAAGATATGGATTTAAGAAAGAGATTAAAGTAGGGCAGAGAATAGACAGAAGAAAAACAAACTTCAGTTTCAATGAGTGAGTTTTAATGGAGAGATTTTTAAAATAAAGAATATCTAAGAACTGCTATTGACTAGTTCAATCACTATCATGAACAGAAGAGAAACACTGTAATGACATCAGGCATTTATTTGTAGATATAACAAGATTGCTCACAGTTCTATTTCTCTGTCTTCTTTGTAAAGTGTAGTAAAGCAAAGAAAGGGAAAAGAAGAGAATGTGATGGAGCTAAATACCCAATTAGTGATCACAGACATGAATGTAAATGGCATGAACTTAGCCATAAAATGCAAGAGAGATACAGAGTGGATTAAAAGAGGAATACAACAATATTTTGTTTACAAGAAATCTATTTGAAACATAAAGATTCACAAAGGGCTTGCCAGGTAATGTAAAAGAAACAAATGTCTTTCTTCACCCCAAAGTCATCAAAGGCAAAGCCAAAAATCTACTTGAAAAGAATGTTGCCACAATCTTACACTTATCTGGATGGATGTGATAGGCAAAACAGATTATAAAGGGCTAGCCAAGAAGCTTATAGAATTAATGAAACACTCAGTCCAGTGAAAAGAACATTTGTTCTGTAATTTAAAAAAAAACAGGGCTTAAATACTGCTTCTGATGCATACTAGATGACTGTGGGCAGGTCTCTTAACTTCCATAGGTCCCAGTTTTTTAATCAATAAAATGAGGCATTGGATCAATTTAAAGATAGACATGGTTAAAAGAATGAGCAGGAAAACTATTTGATGTTTGAAAGCACCACAGATAGTGAAACAATAAAAATATTTCATACATTCCACCATAAATCTAGGGAACATTATCCCATAATTTTATAGAGCTTCGATGGAAAGACCGAACATGCGTACAATAGACCAGTAGAGATATACATATTTATGAGGAACATGTGACCAAGACAGCTCGCATCTTTAATGCCTCAAAGTCCAGTTCCGTTTGCCTGTTTTAAATGTAATTCTTCTTCTGGGTTTCAAATGGGCCCCTGGAGCCTCTTCCTTTCCATGGCTCAATGTCTAATGTCCAGGGATGTCTCTCTTCTCAACTCCAAGAAGTTTTTTCCTACATCAGTGTTTCTCCTACAGATATGACAACATGACCAATGGAGAAAGGAGGGGAAATTATTTTCTACCCCCCTCCCAAGAACAAGATTATTTTTCCATAGCACACTGTCTTCCATGCTGCCAGGTATTACATTCCTCAGAGCTGGTTCCTGCCTGAATTAATGATTTAAAGTGAGTGTCTCATTTTTTAAAGAGCTACTTGCATCATGACTAATCCATGGTCAGCTAAAGAGCAGCTGCCCACTAATTCCATCAGTTTTTTGAGGGGACAACTTCAAGCTTTTTAAAATACCATCAATGCGTAACCTTTTTAAAATATGTATTTTCTTTAAGACCTTAACATCTCATTGTCCTTGATAACTATTTCCTTAGCTTATGGGATTTCATTCATTGGTCTATGAGAAAATCAATTGCTCTGGGGTATTCCAATCAACTTCTCTCTACCACCACTGCTGCTATACTAGTTTGGTGTTTCCTGGTTTAGAACACTGAGTAAGATGTTCCATCTAATAGTAATGATTTATTAAAGTCCTATTTTATTATAACCATCTACTTTAAGATCAGTTCATCTTTGTTTTCAAAACTGTGCTTATATTACATAAAAGCATTTTCCTATATCTTACTTATAAAAAGGTATTATTAAAGATGTATCTAGTAATGGTACCCACAGAGATTTTACCTGCTTAAAAAATGAACCACTAAATTTTAACTACACTAAAAGCACATGGAATTTGATATCACCATGGAAACTAATTGGAGATTTTCCTGCTCTGTTTTTTACTGTTCTGTTGCTATTCTATTTCGAAGGTGGTCTTTAGCAAATACTGCAGTTCCAGTGATATTATGGATCTAGTGTGCATTGCAACTGGTTTACCAAGGTAAGTTCTCCAGAATTGTCCCTTTTTTGTGATCGAACATTTTGTCTTGTCACTTACCTAAGTTCAAATACATGAAAAAGATATTAAGACAGAAAATAATCATGTATGAGGAAATACTAGAAGAATGCCCAACATGGATCACCTCTTCTGCCCTAAGAGTTCTTTCAAGTGAAAAAGAGTTAAGCCTTGTCCTCTAGGGGTGGGAGGGCAAAGAAGGATTGAGAGAGGACAAAGGATTCAGGATATGACTTAAAATTCTGCCCATGCCCTCTGGCTTGCAGATGGTCTTTTGGAAAATTAGCTTTCCCCAGTTAACTACTTAATATTCACAGTAAGAAATGCTGAAGAACCAAAGGGGACATAGGTTTTATATAAACATAAATCTATTTGGCTGACAAAATAGTTGTTTTGATTTGATTTGGTCAATATGATATCAAATAACTAAATTGAATCTTCTTTTTCCAATGATTTTAACCTTTTGTATGCATGAGCATGACATTAGGCAAAGCATGGCTTCAAAAATGAGACTAAAGCCAAAAATATAACCTTGTAGAATAACCACTTGTTCCTGTATCAGTTGATTAATAATCATTTATTAACTGCCTACTATATGCCAAGCACCATTCTAAACAGTGCCTACCCTCAAGGAGTGTGCCATCTAATGGGGGAGACAAGTAACCAAATACACATAAATAAGCTATATACAGGGAAAATTAGGGGAACAAATTAACAGTGAGAAGCATTAGAATTAAGAGGGGTAGGGGCAGCTATGTGGCACAGTGAATAAAGCACCAGCCCTGGAGTCAGGAGGGCCTGAGTTAAAATCCAGCCTCAGACCCTTGACACACTTACTAACCATGTGACTTTGGGCAAGTCACTTAACCCCAGCTGCCCTCCAAAAAGCAAAACAAAAAAACAACAAAAACAACAACAAAAAAGAATTAAGAGGGGTTGAGAAAGGCTTCCTATAGAAGACAGGATTTTAGTTGGGATTTAAACGAAGCCAGGAAACCCAATAGTTAAGAGATGAGCAGGGAGAGCATTCCAGGCATAGGAGACAGTCAGATTAAATGCCTGGAGCCAAGAGATGGAAGTGTCTTATTCACAGAACAGAAAAGAGGCAATGTCACTAGATCAAAGAGCATGTGGTAGGAAGTAGTGTGAGAACACTCAAATAGTAGAAGAGATCTAGATTATAAGGGGCTTTGAATGCCAAACAGAAGATTTTGCATTTGATCTTGGAGGCAATAGGTAGCCATTGAAGTTTATTGAGAACAGGGATGATGTGGATGGACATGTGCTTTAAGAAAATCATTTAGGTGGCTAAATGGATATTGAAAGATCTGAGGCAAGCAGACCTACCAGCACATTGTTGCAAAAGTCTGGGAATTAGGTGATTAGGGTCTGCATCCAAACAGTGTCAGTGACAAAGGAAAGAAGGGAAAGTATTCAGTATGTGTTGGAAAGGCATTGAGGTTGACCTCTCATTTGTGTGCCTGAGGGAATGGTACTATGATGTCACCCTCTACAGTAATAGGGAAGTTAGTGGAAGGTGGAGTGGTTAGGAAGAAAGATAACAAAATCAGTTTTGGACGTGTTGAGTTCAAGATGTTTATTGGACATCCAGTCTGAGATGTCTGAAAGGCTGTTGAATATGCAAGACTGCAGCTGAAAGGCTATGAAAAGAAAGGTAGATTTGAGGATCATTAACATAGAGATGTTAATTAAATCCAGGGGAGCTGATGAACTCTATATAGTGAGTATTCAGTACAGATGGAGATGAGAGCACAGGACAGAACCCTTTGAGGGACACCTATGGCTAGAGCACATGATCTGGAAGAGTAGCCAGCAAAGGACACTGAGAAGTGCTCGGATAGATAGGAAGAGAACCAGGAGAAAGTAGCGGCCTGAAAAATCTAGAGAGGAGACACTTTGAAGGAAGAAAGAAGGATCAAGATTTTCAAAAACTGAAGAAAGGTTGAGGAGAATGAGGATTGAGAAAAGGTCACTGGATTGGCAGATAGTCCATGGTAGCTCTTGTTGGTCCTTTCTTGACAAGTTGTCTGTTTCAGTAAAGGAAACTTCCAGGGGTACATTAACAGCACTGAACTCCAAATCTCCTCAGTCTCAGTCTCAGACACTTTCTATTACACTAAATTTGATTCATTATAAATCCATAAGTAAGCAACAATCAGGTAGGGAAGAATTGTAACATCATACAATGTTAGAGTTATAAACATCCTTGGAAATCATGTAATCCATCCCTGCCAGATGAGAAACTAATTAACTAAGGCATCAATGCTGAATGCAGATAAATGGATAATAATTTGATCAGTATTCCACAGATGGAGGTTATTCACATTTTCTACTTCACATTTCAAGATTTTCCTGATATCAGAGATTCTCTCAACTTACATGACTACTGCTAGAAATACAGAATATGTGTGTACGCACTGTTGAAATGAAGGTTGGACTCATAAATGAACGAATATTGTGGAAGCTGATAGATTAGCAAGACCACCTTCCATGCAAAATTATACTAATGGAAGTACCCATGTTTGAAAGTATTTTTAACTCTTAGCAACACTTCATACGCAACCTTCACATATATAGTGAAAGGGAGAGCTTTTATTTCAAACTAATATGGGCATGTTTTATTAAAAAGGAAAGTTAAATAAGTTTAGGCTTCTCTCTTGCAATTCAGGCTTTATTGAGAAACAAAAACCTATTAGGTCCCAAGTTAGCCACTAAATCAGAAAGCAATCCACTTTATTTTTAAAGAGGACCTTGGGAAGAGGCTTGTTTTAATAACTTAAAACTGCATTTCATATTATGTGTATATATCAATTCAGAAACTGAATCCGGGGAGAAATGTGAATAGAAAAGAAGGCAAACATGGTTTTATTGACTCTCAGGGTAAATGTTGATTTGAATTTTCCTATTGGTTTTTGTCTCTTCACTCAACATTTCAGATCCTATATTTGAAAAAGAGGCAGTGTCCTATTACTTGGATCATTTTCCCCACAATTCAATTCATAGTTTAAGCACATTATTTCAATAAGTATAAAGCACTTGTTATGTGCAAGGAACTGAAACCAATACAAAGCTAAATAAAATGTGTTGCTCCTGTCATCCTGGAGCATACAATCTAATAGGAGACATATGCACAAATAAATGTAATACAAAAACAAATAAAACCACTATAAAGAACCATGATCAAATGAGGAATAGATTACTTCTTCCCGAGGAAACTAAACTATGCCAGTACATATAATTTGTGAGATTACTTGCACTGATTAAATTATAACAACAGTACTTTCAGTGTCAGGCATTAACCAGATCTGGTTGGTTTATTTTTTTAAGGGCTCAAACTCCTTTCTCTCTCACACATATATTCCCCCATCCAATTATCATTTTAATTTACTTGCCATAAACATGATATTTACTTATGAAGTTAACAAAAACAAATCTGATGTTCAGTTATTTGAAATTTTATAGTATTCACTTACCTATGTAAGGATATAGTAAAGTCATTTTTCCATGGATATAATTATAATTAATTGTTCCCTTTTGTTAAATGATGTCTATTCATATCCTCCATTATTCAATCACCAACCTTATTTCAATACTTTAAGTTTATAAATTCTGAGAATAGAGACCACATCATATTCCTCTATGAATCTCCCTCAGCACCTAGGATTGTTATATAATAGTATCTGCTTAATAGCCGTTTAATTGAATGGATAATCATATTTGTACTTAAAGTGGCCATAGTTCCTCTAAGTTATGAAAGTCTTTTACATGATGTATTATGTTTCACAGATCTATGAAAACTGAGGTTTGAAAAAAATGTCTTGACTATGTCTTTCAGGAATACAACAATCTCACTTTTGACCATAGATAATGCTATGGTCTCTATTGATCCAACAATGCCAACAAATTCAGAAAGGTAACAATATTTCCTTTTTTATCATATCATGTGACCTGACGCAGTGTTCTGTAGTAAAGACCAGTCTCCCCAAGTATTCTCTTTTTAAAATGTTTTATTGAGTTTTTTGGGTCTTCATTTCCAAATATATTCCTTGCCCAGTGTCCAACAAGACATTTCTTGTAGTAAAAAGTAAAAAAGAAAGGGATAAAAGCACTTCAGCAAACTTGCCAACATATCAATTGAGTCTGACAGCATATGCAACGTTCCACACTTCTAAATACTAAATTTGGGAGAGAACAGAGATACATTTTCTTATCTTCTCTTAAGAGGAAAATTCGATCTTCCCAAATATTTGATATATAGTAGTTTTTACACTGACGAACATAAGTTGCTTGAAGCAAACCCAGATCAGAAACCATATTTTCCGCAGTGTATTATATTATTTACTTTGTAGCAGGATAGAAAATAAATTTAATAGACTTCCTTTAAGTAGTAAATTCTACTCATTTATTTAAGTTTAAAAAAATTTAACTAGTTCCTCTAAATTTCCTTTTAAGACATGGTTTTTAATCCTCTCATCATCATGCTAATTCTACTCTGGGTATGTTATAGTTTGTCTTAAGATATGGTGTCTAGAACTGAAAGATCTTGTTCCTAATGTGGTCTCGACCTTGTCTCCATCTTGTTCTGCAATTCTTGCCTACATACACTGACCTGTAGAAAGCCTACTCACTGATCATTCTTCAAAACCAATAAAAATTCACCTTTTTGTCATCCTACATGAGACCCTTTCCTGAGAACTCTTTTGGAATTATTGTTTTAGCAATTAATCTGCCATCTTGATCCTTTCTAGGACATCTCTCCTGTTGTTTTGAGCTGTAATTGATATCTTTTAGTGCTATTTAATGTTTTTGTGTATTATCTCCCTAAATAAGTTATAGCTTCCTTAAAGGTAAGGATTGCATTTTTATATATCTGTCTATACTCCTATGACACCTAGCACTGTATCAACTAACAATAGTCGATCAAGAAATATTTGTTTTCAGTGTTCAACTTGGTCTTGTCTCTCAACAAAATAGTAACTTCTGTGAGGGTAGAAGACCATATTATTGTAATGAATGAATGAAGTATTTAATAAGCATTTATGTGCTGAGCACTGGGTTAAATATTGGGAACACAAATGACAAAAGCAAGGACAACCCCTGGGACTTTTTGGATATCCCTTTAGAACCTGCATTATGTTATATTCTCAAAAAAATTGATTGATGGGGTTGATTAGAGTTAAATTAAGTGACCACAACCCCCACAGATAACAAAGTGCTCCCTAATTCCCCCTGGCTTGACTCCCAGGATGCTTCTGTCTGTAGAGGGGGGAAGCAGCATGGTTCAGTGATCTTTAAGCGTTGAAATCCTGCCCTGATGCTCACTACCCAGGTGTCAGTCTCTAAATTTCTTCATCTCTTGTCATTGTCGTTCAGTCATTTCAGTCCTGTCTGACTTTTTGTGACTCTATTTGGGGTTTTCTTAACAAAGATATTGCAGTGATTTGCCATTTCCTTCTCCAGCTGATTTTACAGATGAGGAACATGAGGCAAACAGTGTTAAGTGACTTGCCCAGAGTCACACAGCTATGGAAGCTAGGAAGGGTCTGAGGCTAGGTTAGAATTTGGGAAGATGTCTTCCTGACTTCAGGTCAGGCAGTCTCTCCACTGTGCTATCTAGCTGCCTTCATCTGTAAAATGAGAGAACTGGTCTTGAGATTCCTTGAGGTTCTAGATAAAGATCAAGTGACTCTACTGTCTGGTCAATCTTTCCTACACACACACCTCCATGGAGTTTTACTCTGACCCTCAGATAACATTAAAGTTATGAATATTCTTCCAGCACACCCTGTAAGGACACAGGGCTACCGCATATGAGAAGGTAGGTCCCCAAGCAACACTATATCCTAACGTCTCCTTATACTATTAGCATATATCTCTCCTCCCTTTTTCTCCTTGTAGATTGTAGAGTTTTCTACAATCTCTTTCTCCTTCTTCTCACTCATTTCCTCTTCTAACAAGGTTGCTTTGACTTCATCAATCAACTGAAATTTTCTCTCCAAAGTTAGCACTTTTCTCTTAATTGCCATATCCAATGGTCTTTTCTCCTAATTCTTCTCGACCTATTTGGTGTAGTTGACTATGTTCCTTACCTTCTCCTAGATACTCTTTTCTGAGATTTTGTGACACTGCTCTGTCCCAATTCACCTCCTTCCTGTCTGACTTGACTCTTTTGCTGGCTCATCATCTATATCCTGCCCTCTTCTGTGGATGCTGCCCAAGATTCTGTCCTGGGCCTTCTGCTCTTCTCCCTGTATACCTCTTGTCTTTGTAGCCTCATTACTTTCCATGTCTATCATCTGGATGCAGATGACTCCATCTACAAATCCAGCCTCAATCCTTTCCCCAAGTTTCAGTCCTATATCACAAATTGCCCATGGAGCTCTTCGAATTGAATGTCCAAGAGTCATTTTAAACCCAACATGATTAAAACTGAACTAATTATCTTCCTCCTTAAATTCTCCCCTCTTCTTCTGTAAAAGTCATCACTATTCTTCTCAGTTATGTAACCTCAACATTATCCTTGATTTCTCATTCTTCTTCACCTACCCCATTTCCATCAGCTACCAAATCTTACAGTTTCTACTTTCATGACATATCTTGAATTCTTTTTTTTTTATTTTTTGGGGGAGAGAGGAAGGCAAGGCAATTGGGGTTAAGTGACTTGCCCAAGTTCACACAGCTAGTAAGTGTATCAAGTGTCTGAGGCCAGATCTGAACTCAAGTCCTCCTAACTCCAGAGCCAGAGCTCTATTCACTGCCCCACCTAGCTACCCCAGCATGTCTTTAATTCTACCCTTTCTCTCCACTCACCCAACTACCACCTATGTTCAGACCTTAATCACTTTTGACCTAGAGTCTGCATAATCTTCCAATGTTATCCTCATGTGAATGTCTAGCAAACAGTTATGCTAGTAAAGTTTAGACTGGCTGTCTTGAAAGGGTGGCCTATGTTGCTAAAAATCCTGAGAATTGTATTTCTTCTCAGTTCAGTAAGAGAAAAGGATATGTTGGGACTGGAACTTGAGGGAGCAGTTGGTTTTTTTTTCTGCTAAAGTGGGAGCTTAAATCTTCTGGAGAAAAAAGAGACTGTTAATTACTTGTATTTGGTTTATTGATTGTTTATTAATTGTATTTGGTTGCTAAGTATCTGACAGCCTTTTCTGGAGATTCCTTGGTAGAAGGCTCTGGAGAATATATTCAAATCATATAAAACAGAACCATATTAGCTCTGATACTTTAATTAGGCAGGAACATATCTCAATCAGTTGTTCAAATGCCTTAGGCTTAATTATAAGTCTCTGAAAGTTTTTGGATGAAGTAAACTAATGCCGGTAGAAATTGTTCCAAAAGGCTGGGAAATTTGGTCACAACTCCAGGAATTATCTATGAATAAACAAACAGGTTCAATAGATGGCGAAATTCCACAAATGAGAATTGTAGCATTTTGCTTTCTAGCATAGCTCCCAAGGAGCAAAGGCATCAGAGAATTAGATCTTGATGAAGTTCATCAGCTTTAAAGGATACTCAGAGCACTTCCCCATGGCGAGAGAAGTCACAAGAAAATGTCAGCTTTTTGCTTCAGCCTCCTTATGCTTCTCATCTAGACATTTCTACATATATGTATATGTTTATATTATATATAACATCTATATTTATAGCTAACATATTCCATAAGTAAATAATAAAGAGGGATATAAATATAAAGTTAACTAGAAAATCAAACCTTTGCCTAAATATTAAGGAATTTTCTGAACTTGGGCCTCAGAGGAAGGTGATCAGACTCATGGTATTTTGCCTGAAAAACACTCCCTAATACTGAAGAAGAAAACATACAGAGCAATTATAACTGCCCTTCAGGATTCAAATCATTGTAAAAGGATTTTACATATTTTATTAGTTTCTTTACTTATTACTTACTTCTAAAATTATCCTATTTATTAGTTATTTATGCAGTATATATTTTATATGCCCTCCCATTAAACTATGTCTTGCGTTAGAATGTGTGTTCATTGTGAGTAAGAATCTCTTCATTCTTTGTACTTTCATTTTCACTACCTAACATGATGCCCAGAATATAGTCAGACTTAAGAAATATTTGTGGATTGATTAAATGATTTTTATCTTAATGGTCCATATCTGAGGGAGTGTCTTAGGATCACTCAAGAAAAGGATAGACTGACTTCTCAGAGTACATGGGATGACCATTGTGGTACCTTCTTACTCTGAATTTCTGTGATTCTGTCTGTGAGTAGCTTGAAATTTCCCAGTTGAATAAGCACAAGTAAAAGGTATATTACTAAACTCTAGAATCGGTGTGAGACAAAAATAACTTTGAGGTCCCATCCAGCACCTCATCACAGTTCTATCAGAATCCAGAAATTAACACAATATACAGGTAGGTAGATAGATAGATAGATAGATAGATAGATAGATAGATAGATAAATAGATAGATAGAAGGATGGATGGATGGATGGATAAGAATATAGAATAGAACAGAGATAGATAGAATAGCAAAATGTATACTCAAATAGACCTGTGGCCTCATTGCTATGGCTATTCCTTACAATACTGAGAACCACAACCCATCTTCCCCTGTCTAACCTATCCAATCCTTGTCTTTAGTCTTCTTGTGAGCATGCACCCTGCTGTCTCCATTGTTTTCTTTTGATATTCCAAGGATCCCAGTGGAGAACATGAGTTGTCCAGTGGTTATTTCTCACTCTTCCCACATGACTAACCCATCTTCTTTTTGCTCATTCATTTATTTGATGATATTCTTTACCCCATTTTTTCATAGTTTCTTATTTATTCTGTATTGCAGCCTACTCACACCCACACTGGGTCTCTACATTTGCCTTCTGGGTGATATTCATTTTCAATTCTTCAGAAACCATAGAATTCTATGACTCACAGTCTTATGACATGAACACCAGAATATTGATATTAAAAATGAGTATCTCTAGAAGATATTTGGCATTTCTAAAGGAGCTTCACAATTTCCCAGAGTCAATCCAGCTTGTTCTCTTCCTCTGGTTTACTTTTTAACCCAAATTGTCCATATGAAGTATCTATCCCAGATATATGTGTGTGTATGTGTATGTATTCATACACATACACATATACATATACATATAAACATACTTATATAGACCGTTCAACTAACTATATTATCGAACTAAATTAACTGTTCAACATGTCATAATTCTGAAAATAGACATCATTCATGTCTTTGAGAATCCTCTAAAATTTAGTTTAATCTTTTTTTAATCTGCATTTTCCTCTTCATATATGGTAAAGCCGTTTGGCTTTTGTAGTCAATGAATAAAGAGCAATGGGAACAGTAAACACCCCATCCTCTGCAACCCCCAGTTGTGCTTCCGCTTCTAGCCCTTCTTTCCATCATCTGGGGGAGCAACTCCTTTAGAAAAGGTATGTCTCATTCCGCTAACCGCTGTGACCAGCTGCCACTTACAGGCAGGTAAATCAAAGGGGACTGGGACCAGCACCAGCCTCCGACTATACAGACTGCATCTAGATTATCCCCTATAGCCACTGGTCATGGGAGCAACCATGGAAAGATACAACATGCAATTGCCTCTACAAAGGTCATAGGCTCTACCTCATCAGCAGCCCCAGCTACTGAAGACTTAAAACAGGAATGGCTCACCCCCCAAACGTTGGCATTTTCAAATGTTTCAGCAATAGAAATGACACAAAAAAGAAGCATTATTATATGTTCTGCTAGAAAAGGGATAAAGAAACCTCATGCACAAGGAGAAGAAAGGTTTTGTACCATTTCTGTTGTGCTATAGCTGGGAAATCTTCTCCCACCTGACTTCCCACAATTCCCTCTTCTTGTTCCTTGCTGTGTTACTGACTGTACAGTTCCATGGCTCCTTGTCATGATCCCAGAGCTCTCACGCTACTTCTGGATGATTCCATTTCCACAATGCGATGTTTCAAAGCACTATCCTCAGCTACTGCTTTCTCCCTCTGAAGCTTTTATGCACTGTTTCTCTATTGTTTCTGTGGTGCTATTTGCGGAAGTTTCCAGACTCTGTCCTGCTGATTGCTTTTACTGCTTTGGAGAAATTACCATTCTCCTACCATAAGACGTCCAAGGCCATATGCTTTAGGCCTAGTTAATTCATTTTCAGTTTTTTGGTTTTCTTCATCTCTCCAGTGGCTCCACCTATCTGGTCAATAAAAGGACCATCAGGCTGCTATCTTTTTTTATATCTTGCCCCCTCTTAATGAAGGATAACCAGCCTTTACTCTTAGCTGACTCATGGGCAGTGAAGTCCTTTTACCTCTTCCCATCTCAGGATACAGTTCATAGACCCTTCATATGGTTAGTTCTTCTGAGTGGTGGAGAGAGAGGGATTTGCTGGGAAATAAAGGTGATATCAAAAGCAAAAGAAAACAACTCTTAAAATTTGAATAGATGGATATAAAACAAAAGTACTGCGTGGCTAAGTAAGAAACAAACCACAATTCTCAATAGGCAGCAAGAAAAAAACTGAAAACAACAAAATCCCCTTGAAGTAAAGTTTGCCCAGCGAAGGGAAAAAAGCAGAGACCTTTTCTCAGGAACTCATCCTAGGTGTGTTCATCTGTTAATCAACTATTCCACCAAATTTGTTTCACTTAGTAGACATGAATAAATGCCTTTCAAATTAACTGGGAATAAAACAGATAAGGGGAGACAGTTAATACTCCAAAGGGGCTCTTAGAAAGAGACAACACACAAAATCTGTAAGAGAAGAAGGGCTAGGCAATCCCTAGGGCACAGAGACTGGGGGGGGGGAGGGGCCAACGCCTATGGGTCTTTAGGTTCCATCTATGGTTCAGAGAGCAATACTAGAGGCAGGAGAGTTAAAGTCTAAAGAACATTAGGATGCCTGGTGACCCTCCATCTCACTGGAAGGGATAGAGCTGGTTAATTCCATCTCGTCCAAGTCAAGTAGCCAAATGAATTAAGGAGTGAGGTGGCTTGGCTGGAGAAGAGTGGAAGTGAAAAGGGTCCTCCTGAATCCCTGCCACCCTAGATGGCACATGCTGTTTCATGACTAGATAACTCCCAATAATGAAATTCTCTCTGCCAGATTCTCTCTACTCATAGTCTTAGACTTGCTTAAGGGCACTGAGATCTAAGTGACAAGTGATTTGTCCTGGGTCACAGAGCCAGTTTGTTTCAGAAGCAGGACTTGAATTGAGGTCCTCTGCTTTTCAAGATAAACTCCCTCTCCATTACTCCACACTGCCCCTCCCAGTGAGGGAGATTAACCAAGCATTGCTGAAGGTCTTTCAGCACTCATATTGGAGGGATAGACATAATTCTGCCATTATGGTTTCATTTCTTTGAGACACGAAGGTTCATTGGTCTCTGAACCCCTATAACAATATGTATACATCTGGAAAGTGTTATAGCTTACGGTTTTATTAGACAATACCTTACTTAACAGTTAGCAGTTTTGCTAGGATTAGGAGGAAAGGAATAGAGGTATTTGATGTGGGGTCTAGGCAAAGAAAAGAGGAGCATATTTCTTCTAAAGTGCTATGTATAAAGGCATGGTAAGGAGAGTCCATACTTCTTGTGTTATTTAGCACTTCTGGCTTCCCATTTGGGGCATTCCTGGTGACCCGTTATCACAGGAATTTTTTTTTAATTTACTCATTCTTCAAGCCTTACATTCTGAACTGGGACCTTGTATTTGAATCGGGCTCTAAGTGCTTGTAGAGAGAAAAATGGGCCCTTGTTTGGTCCCGCTTTGTATTCTCTGGGATCTTGTTACTGCTTTCTCTGTGTATTGAGTGTTGGGTTGTTCAGGGATCACTGTGGCTGTTCCAGTCAAAGAACTGCAAATTCATTGAGGCTGATCTGGTGAGCTGCCTAATCAATGCCCTCATGGACTTTCCAGGCTTCAGTGCCAAGTGTAAGCTTAGACATCACAGCTGTAGAGCTGTTGCTCCAGTAGGCAGTTGCTGGGCATAGCTCATCAGCCAGCTGGAAGAGTGTATAGGTTCAGAGGGACAGAGTGGCTGGTCTGCCGAAGGGAATTTTACGCTAGGATCCTGAGCTGGGGTCATAGCATCTAAATGCCTTATCCTTTTTCTAAAGCCAAAGTGATAGAGCCGTAGGCTCATCCCCGTTCCACAATCGGGGCCCTGGTTACTTACCCAGGGTCTGAATTCATTATCTTGGGATCAAAAATTGACTCCTTAGATTTCCCATACAGGCTAAAGCAGGTTGAGGGTAACTGACAGGCCTCAAACTTGGTGTGTTAGGGAGATGTCTACTCCAGGTGTGTAAAGACTTCCCCCTGGTGGAAAAAGCAGATGAGAACCATTTATTCCAAAGGTCACGAAGCCAGCTGAAGCAGGTGATATGGAGCACTTAGAGCTTGGTCAAACATCAAAGCCACCAAGATCATCCACTGCATCCTGAGCCATCACCAGTGGTCCTGACTTTTGTCTTCCCACTGGACTTCAAGGAGTCTGGAAGAGAGAAGCTAACAACTTTGTGCGATTCTGCCTCACTTAAATCCAATTCACACACAAGTCAAGACATTAGCCTATGATGCCATTGGACCTCTTCAAAAATGAAGGACTATCAGACTGACATTCTTCTTCAATCTTTGATAGAGTTGTTGTGGGGAAAACTGAGCTGACCTCCTTCCCTACTCCTCCATCTTTGCTGGCTTTGTAATCTTGAATGATTGTAGTCCAGTGGTCATTCTCTGAAACACTTATGGGAGGCTGGCAATCTTAATTGCTGTTTTCTAATGTTCGAGTTTGATTTATCTATGAGAAGTCTGTGTGGACAAAGAGTTCTATCTGCTATTTAAAAAGAGATTGAACTTTAATTATTTTAGAGAAATTGAGTTTTAACTCTCTTCTATAGGAAAAGTTTCAAGTTTTTACTGTGAATTCTAAAGAGATTTTGCGGTTGCCTATGTGTAGACTGTTTTCTTGTCATTTCTGGAAATTAACTGTAAAGTAACAGTAATGAGGAATTTATTCCATAAGGTGATTGCATTTACCTTTATGTTATCAGTTAATAGAGTATTCTTCCTCTTTATAAAGGCTTTGGCTGTTCTCTGGAAAGTCTGAATGTTGAAACTGTATTTCAGAAGTAAAGTCAAGTGTAATAGTGATTGTTAGTGGTGACCTGAGATGTGATCTGTCTCAGCCAAATATTAAAAATAATTATTTATATCTTTACATTGTTGGATGCCTTATTAATAAATTGCATAACTACTAACTTTAAATTTTATTTAGGACAAAAAATATTAGTGTCAGTGACATGTAGCAGTGTTTAGAGTGCCAGACGTGAAGTCAAGAAGACTCTTCCTAAGTTCAAATGAGGTCTCAGACACCAGTTACAGGACCCTGAGAAAGTGACTTAACCCTGTTTGCCTCTGTTCTTCATCTTTAAATAAGCTGGAGAACAAAATGGCAAGTGACTCTAGCATCTTTGCAAAGAAAAGCCCAAATGGTGTCACAAAGAGTCCGAAATGACTGAACAAAAATGGAGAGGTTTTCATCAATACAGAAAATTAAGCATCTGCTTACATGAAAAGAGATTTCTGTACTTTGCTAAATAAACAATATTCACTTAATTGAAGTGGAGACTCAGAGCTAACTGATTAATTAGAGTTTGTACTTTTATTGATTAATTGAGAATATTCAAATATACCCCCAGATGGCCTTAGAACTTGGGATGAAAACAAGTCAAGCAAAAGCCCTGTGGTACATTTGAGTGTGGGCAGTTCTAAAATTGCTAGGCTTGTTTTACTGGTCAATTACGAGTTTCAGGAATGAGGATCATCATAGTTATTATTTTAAAAGCATCTTGAATTCAGACACAGAAGTGATCCAGAACTTCCAAAGCAACTTGTTTCTCAATCTGTTTAATTTTAACTGGCTCTAAGTTCATATCTCTTATACTCAACATAAGATAAGATTTTATGAGTCAATAAAAAAGGAACTATGTTCTCTTTTACAGCACTCCCTACAAAGTGAGACCGGTGGCCATCAAACAATTCTCTGGTAAGATCCTATTTTCATTTTTCAAAAGGGCTTGAATAATCTCCCACTACTGGAGATAAGCATTTAAATATAGACACATGCCTCTAGAAGCTTTTGATATGTAAAATATGTCAATAAAATATTCCGTACACAAATCAACACCCAACACTGACAAATAATAGCTTTTGGCCAAAAGATGATTTAACCCTTGAGTGTTTAGATATGTTGATGCTGAATTTGTGAATGACGATCTTAAATCTTTAAAAAAGCTGTTACTTTATATAAGTTGTTTTTATGTGCCTGTGATTCAATTGATGTAGATAATTCTTATTCTAAGAAAGATTCTAAGCCTTCTCATTCTGTGTGGTCTTTGTACCTGTTTTTGCATAAACCCTATATGACTTTTATATCCACTACCATTAAAGCCTTCCTCGGGTCCTATTAATATCTCAGAAATACAAATCTAGCACTTTCTTATTCTCACAACATGAATGAAATCAATCAACAAAAGAGTAAGTATTAAGCACTTAATAAAGTACTTATTCCTATGCTAATATCTGGGTATTCAAAGACAAAAGTAAAACCATCCCTGTCCTAAAGGAGCTAACATTCTAATTGTGGAGACAGATACACAAAACATATACTAAGTAACCTTGAAGGGAAAGACACCAGGAGGGAATGGGATGATGAAAGGCCACCTGCAGAAAGTGGTTCTTAAGCTTAGTCTTGAACAAAGCCAGGAGTTCCAAGCAGCAAGGGTATGCTTGTTAGGAAAGCATTCTAAGCCTGAGGGACATCCAATGCCAAGGCACAGAAATAGGAAACAGAGATTTAATTGGGAGAAATAGCAAGTCTTGCTTTGGAGGAGATGTGAAAGTAGACTGAGGAGGTCGAAAGGGGACAGGTTTAAAAAGATTTAAATGATAGAGAAGTTTGGATGAGCTTACAATGTACCAGGCACTTTGCTAAACCCTGGGAATACAAATTCCAAAGTTATATTCAGGGATGCACTAAAGTCGGTTCACACCAACTCACAAAAACCAATTGTTAGATTCTCAGTCTGAGAATTTATACACTGGAAACTGGCAAATACTACAAGTCAGGACTTGATTTATTGAAATCCAATTATAATAGGCATAATCATCAACTACAGAAAAAAAAGTGATTGTTTGACCCTGCATTTTCCATTCAGTACAACTTCTTCAAGCAAGCAACTGCTTGCAAAAGAGCTGTAATGAATGGCTGCTTGGGGAACTTGGAGATCCAGATGCCTAACAGTAGAACCCTGTGGTGACTGCCAAAGGCTCTACTCAACCTGGTCTTTATAGTCAGAAATCCCTAGAAACGTTGGCCACACAAGGTCAAAAAGGTCTAAGAGACTTCTGGATAGCCAGTTTGATATCTTCTGGAGCTGTAGCCTACTCTGGACTCCACTTAAAAAAAAAGGTGGGTACTTGTGGGTAAATGAGTACCATCAGGATACCCAAATGGGGACTGTGGGTACTTCAAAATCTGAAGAGCCCATTAAGTCTCTGTGCTTCCTTACTAAATTGTGCAAAAGCAAGTGTCAATAGCTTATTCCAGACTATACCTAGAACGATCTGAAAGCTTCCCCATTCGTTATTATCTCTGAAACTTGTATGAGTAGTATGGACCCTGGATTTTCTTAGGGTTGATTTTCCATCTCTTATCCATTACATAGGTAGCTATCTGATCTAGGGCTTTTGCCACTATAACCTCATCTGGCTTGGCCAATATTATGTCAGAAATGTAATGGTGTATATCCATGCCTTCAGGAAGAAAGGCTTGTTTCAGGTCTCTGTCTACTATGATATAACAGTATAAAGGAGAGGTCAAATAATCCTGGGGAAGGATGGGAAGGTATGCCATACTCCTTCCCAGGTAACAGCAAACTGCTCTAGACTAGTCTCAGCCATAGGAACAGAGAAACAAGCATTGGTGAGGTCAATAACCTCATACTCCCCTGCCCCACTGCCCCCACTTCACCCACCCCTGAACCCTGGGCCTGAACTGGCTGTTATACAAAAGTGGTGAGGTCAGATCAGCGTTAGGGATGGTTGTGATGGTTTTGTTCAGCTCTCCATAGTCTATTCTAAGCTGTCAGGCTCTATCTGCCTTCCCTCAGGGGCAGTACAGGATTGTTGTAAAGTGAGCTGGTATATTCATCGCTAGAGAAGAAATTTCTTTCACCCTTGGTATTCTTTGATATTAACTGTAATTCAAGTGACTAAGGATTTCCATTTGGTTCTACCCACAGTAACATGAATAGAGGTTACTGAAAGGGCTCACAAATATTCTGACTCCCCAAAATATGTGACATAAATTCCTCCTACAGTCTGTCTTCTTTAACCTCCCCAGAGTGATCCAAATGAGCCGGGGGTCTTAGGGGCTGTCTCTGACTTGGGGAGATCCAAGGACCCTTAGTGTCATGGTACAGAATTTCCCTATACAGTTTTGCTAGCATCTACATGGTCTAGCAATCAGTTGCTTTCTTATCAACCCCCTGTTTCAGGAGTCACACCTATGAGAGAAGGTATTGCTGTCTAGGTGGTGCAGTGACTAGAGTGCCAAGCCTAAAATCAGGAGGACTCCTCTTCCTGAATTCAAATCTGGCCTCAGACACTTACTAACTTTATGATCCTGGGCAAGTCACTCAACCTTGTTGGCCTCAGTTTTCTCATCTGCAAAATGAGCTGAAGAAGGAAATAGCAAACCACTCTAGTAAGTTTGCCAAGAAAACCCCAAATAGGATCACTGAGAGTTAGACACAATTAAAATGACTCGACAACAACAATCATTGTCTTCTGCCCACCTGGCAGGGCAGTGCATTCTATGACTTTCCCTCCATTATCAATGCACCTATTCACATTGACAGCAGCATTTTCCCAAGCCATAGCTATCTCAACATCTGGCTTAAATTTCACCAATTGATCAGTCCACACCTGTATAGTTGTGTGGTGAAGGATGCCCAAGACTAAAGTCTAAAGTCATTCTGATAGGACTCTACCTAGAAGGTAGCATCTAATTGTCCCTGAGGACAGTTACGGCAGGCTATAGGGGAACCCACATAAACCCAAATTATCAAACCAGTTTCCTTAAGGGATTTTACCCCCATCCTTGAAGATTGCCTACTGGGGAGCTACCTACACTGAAAATTTATCTTTATGAGGCCAGATGTGAATAACCCCTATTTCAGGCACCTAAAAGGGCACTAAGGGTGATCTCTATCTGGAGACTTCAGCAAATTTATCTGACTATAAAATTCAGCCATTAGATTGTTCTTCAAGCCTACGAAATGAGCTATATAGAGCATTTCAGCATTGGCTCCATTTTACCATGCCTTAAAAAGCTTCACCATTTCATTGGGTTCCTATTTGAATTTTTCATGAAATTTTCCTGGTTTCTTCACCATGAAAGTCCACACACTTCTTGCTTCTTCGGTGCAGGGAATCAATCTACTAGTGAGCATTAATACGGTCATTATTTTTCACCACCAGTGGGAGTTCCCCAGTCTTTTCCTTACTTCAATTCTCATTCTCTTGACTGATGGCTCTAATCTCAGTGGAATGCAGTGGAACTGGGACCTCTGGAACAGAGACAGTATCATGGGTTCCTAGCTGTGGCCTGTCACCAGCTCCATTATTTACCCACCACCTTTCATTGTACAGTCCCTAAAGCTGAGATCTCTGTTTATATTTGCCAAATGAGCTGGGTCAGTTCAATTTTCAGTCTTAATACATTGCCGTCTAACTTCTGCAGGATGGTCAGTAACAATGAGCAAATACTGGCTGGGACATTTCTTTATCCTTCCAGACACTCTCCTCCAGCATACACTAAGCTAATTGCTCTGTGTGAGTGGGAGCCTGTTCCTGTCCCAGAGAGAGGACTGGGCATATATAATCAGAAATATGCTTGCAACAGGGTGCCAGGTAGCATTCTGTCATCTAATCACCCAACCCTCCATATATGCTATTCTCTTGTCCCAACTTAACTACTATATGAGTGATGAGGCCATCTCGTTCCAATTGCTGTCTATGGCAAATGTTGGCGGTGAGTCTAATGCTGGCATCCTGTTACTTCAAGTTCAATTCTGGGATGAAACAAGCCAAGGGACAGTCATAACAAAAGGACAAAGTTTATTTTGTCCCAACATAGCAAGGATATGAAAAAAAAGACACAATGGCACTTAGTTTCCCCTTTCCCCCCCCCTTGTCTCCATGGAAACCCATCTGGTCAGCAGAGCAAAGTCTAAAAGATTGACTCACCTGGTTTCCAGACATTTGCAAGTTACAGGATTCCTGACTCCACATGAGTAAGACTTATGCCCTCACATGATCAGGATGTTTATCAAAGGAGGCAGGAACCATTCAGATCCCTGGAAAAATTTGGTTGGTTTTTAGGGAGAATTAATCCCAATTTTATAGGGGAAGGGGAGGAAGAGGAGCCCTGGTCCCAGCTAACCAGCTTAATAGATTCTGAAAATCGGAATGGACCAAACAAAAATTAATGATTCCTTGAGACAATAAGAAATATTAAAACAAAATTTAAAAGAATAAGAGTGCAAGGTATTTCTTGTCATAAACAACTAGCCTGAGGGAAAAACTACACTGGAAAACAGATCAAGGAAAGAATTTTACAATCACTGGTTTACCTGAAACTTATGCTCAAATATGAGCCTGGGTATTGGAAATTTTAAGAAATCATAGGAGAAAAACTGCCCTGACATATTAGAACAAGCAGGCAAAGTGGAAACAGAAAGCCATCTCCTGAAGCCCCAAAATAAAGACTCTCAGGAACATAATAACCAAAATAAAGGACTTCTAGGTCAAAAGAAAAATAAAGCAGGCAGTCAGAAAGAAAGGGTTCAAGAACTGAGGATCTGGTTAGAATCACACAGGATTTAGCAGCATTCCTCATGAAAAGACCAGAGCTGAAGAGAAACTGAACACACATGTAGGAATCTGGAAAAACCATGAAAAGGTAAAATACACATGAAAATCAAAAACTATAAAGATGAACTACTTACATTTTAATTAAATTTGTCTCTCCAGAATCTTAATATCTTCAGAGATGTCATAGAAAGAATCAAATGAAAAAAGTAGCTCTAAGAGTCATTTTACTGTGTTTTAATAATTTCAAAAGAATAAATGGAAGGAAGAGAAAAAAATTACACATTAAGGGTAGCTAAGGAAGGAAAAAATGAGAGAATATATCTGAAGCAACGGTAATGATTATTCAATTACCAAGCTCAGAGAAGGTCAAAGTGAGAAAGGAGAATGTGCAACCAAATGGGACAGATGACAAAATGGCCAGGCTGGATGGCTCATTGGGTTGTGATGCATGGTCTAATCCAGCTAGCTGTAACAGGCTTGGTAAGTTGCACTAACTAGATCATCAATCAAGATGGTTCCACTCCAGAACAAGAGTTTCAAAGTAGAGTGGATTA
The DNA here is from genome assembly GCA_028646575.1 of Pseudocheirus occidentalis. Classification (NCBI taxonomy): domain Eukaryota; kingdom Metazoa; phylum Chordata; class Mammalia; order Diprotodontia; family Pseudocheiridae; genus Pseudocheirus; species Pseudocheirus occidentalis. The sequence continues at coordinate 358,623 of CM053600.1, forward strand.
ACTTCACTAAGGACATGGGGCATGGATTCTGAAGGTCAAGGGGAATAGTCCAGATGACCAAGCAGGGCAGCCATACCAGGCAGGTAAAAGCTGGCCTAGGTGGACAGCTGGTGGAAAGTGACTCTCCTGACTCCTTTACTACACAAATATGTTCTCTTGCTCTGTTGAAGTAGCGAATCCTGAGAAAGAAAGACAACAATGGGAAGGTTCAGTATTCCTTCATGATCCACAATCCTTAACTGTCTTCTGTAAGAATGTATCTTTGGGCCTAATGGCATTGTGTTACTTGACTTTGGCAGCACAAACTGGGCTCTTGGGTATCTTTGTGACAAAGAAGAGATCCTGTGGCTTTGGAAGACCCTAGGGCAGGGAGCTTGAGTCTTCAAAGGCTCTATTTGTGTAGCCAGAGTCATCGATGGAGTCAAACATCCCCTCGTACATCATTTGCCATTGGGAATTAATGACAAATAACCACTAGTCAAATGTGGTACAGCAATGTTAGTAGGGTGTCAGGAGGATAAGCAGGAGTGCTCCCCTTTTATCCTAATGCTGACATATTACCCAGATGGACTTCCTTATATAAACACTTCTTTGCCTAAGGAAATTGTATCAAATGATCTTTAATTCTGTCCTTTGTGGCTCTAAGCTCCTTATCAGAGACACAGCCTGGCAAATATTTTTTTTTAAATCCATGTGTGCTCCTCCACACTTTTGATCTTATTCCCCTCAAAGTACATCTGAATAGGCGTGTGGTTAGCACTGTACAAACAACAAAAGGTAAACATATTTTCCTGTGACAAAAGGAAGGCTTCATACTTCCATAAAGCAGCATGAGGGAGAAATGAGAAACAGAATTACCACCTTGTAATCTATTGTCTGGGGAAATTTCAGCAGCGCAGCTGCCATCCTCAGGCGCTCCTGTGCCTTTTCTGACAAAGCAGCCTCTCTCCCAGAGTCCTGGCCACGTTCTTTGTGTTGGTTATTCTACCTATGCTTCTGGTGCTTTATGTTTTACTTTTACCAGCTCCCTGTGGATCCATTACGGCTCCTTTTTCAATTTCTTTTTGAGTCTGTCTCCTGGATACAGTGAACTGACTTTTAAAGGTCACCCAGAGACTGTATCCTGTCACTTGTTTCCTTTCTGATTCACTCAAAGGACTAACTAGGATCTCATAAAGGAATACCTGGAAGTCCCACATTTTTACTGTTAGTTTGCCATTTTGTTACTGTGAATAGATCTGTGAAAAGACTTACTTTCTCATTCTATGTATCTCATTCAGTACTTTTTGAGACTCTTGGAGTCAATAAGGAAAAAGATTTGGGGATGGGAAAGATGGGGTGTGTGTGGACAATCAGATCCAGAACCTAATACTGAGCATGAGAGACTGTATGAATAGCCACATGGCCAGGGAAACAGCCAAGACTGGGAACATGCCAGGAGCTACCGTCTGTCATAGGATGAAACAACCAATCCGAATTTCACAATGCCCCAACCACTTTTATTCACATGCCAATTTTTATTTCTCTACCCTTTCTGCATAAACACTCTAAATCTCAGTTTCTGTCGTTAAAAAAAATCAAGTCTTCTTACATTACCTTTCCTGAGTCAGGAATTTTCCCAGAAAGTTTTGATCATCTACCAGAACTTATTCTTCAGTGATCAGCATACTCACTCCTCATACTTTCCCCATCCCAGTGACGCCAAAACCTCAACCTCAAAGTCACTGTATAAACCTCATTCCATATCTTCCACTGCCCAGTCCTGGCACTTCCAACCCCCTCAACCAGATTCCTATAACAAAATATATTGGATTCATCAATATGTATTAGATTCTATATTATCCCATTTCAGGTCTCCCAGTGCCTTCTACTGTCCTCCTTAGAGTGCCTATTCCATAGTTAAGAAATTTGCTTTCCTCTTAAATCTCTTCCTTTATAGTCAGGTAGTCAATAAATATTTACTTAGTACCTACTATGTGTCAGGCACTTTTCTAAACACTGGGGATTGCAAAAGGGGCAAAAGAAGGTACCTGCCCTCAAAGAATTCACAAACAGGGGAGACAACGAGCAAACAAATATGTACAAACAAGCTATGTTTAGGATAAACAGGAAATACTGAACAGCAAAAAGGCACTAGAATTAAGAGTGGCTAGGAAAAGCTCCCTGTGGAAGGTAGGATTTTAGTTGGAACTAAAGGAAGTTAGTAGGCTGGGATGAGGAGGAAGAGCAATCCAGGAGTGGGGGGTAGCCAGAGAAAGCATCCTGAGCCAAGATATAGAGTTTTATTTGGGGAATAGCCAGAAGACCAGTGTCACTGGATCAAAGAGGATGTGGTGAAGAGTATAAAAATCTGGAAAGGCAGGAGGAGGCTAGGTCATGAACGGCTTTGAATGCAATAGAGGATTTTGTTCCTGGAAATATCTGATCCTGGAAATAATGGGCAGCCACTAGGGTTTATTGAGAGGAATGGGGGTGTTGACATGGTCAGACATGTTCTTTAGGAAAGTCACTTGATGATTAAGTGAAGACGTATTGGAGTAGGGAAAGGCTTAAGGCAGACAGACCAATCGGCAAGCTATTCCAACAATGGAAGTATGAGGGGTTGAAGGTCTGCACCAGTTATGTCAGTGTTTCTCAAAAGGGTATATTTGAGAGATATTGCAAGGGTACAATCTACAGGTCTTGGTAACAGATTGAATATGGGGGCTGAGAGATAGGCCAGGGTGATACCTGAGTTGTGAGCCTGAGGGACTGGGAGGATGATGTTGCCCTTTATAGTAATGAGGAAATTAGGAAGTCACGGGAGGATTTAATGGGAAAGAATATGAATTTAATTTCGGATAGACTAAGTTTAAGATGTCTGCTGGATAGTCAGACATCTGAAAAGCAGTTGGAAATGTGAGCTTGGAGGTCAACTGAAAGGTTATGGCAGGATAGATAAATTTACAAATCATCAGCATAGAGATGGTATCTAAATCTATGGGAGCTGATGGTATCACAAGAAGAGATTTCAGGACAGAACTTTCTAGGACACTCACATTCAGAGGGTATCATCTGGATGAGGATCCAGCAAAGGAGACTGAGGAGGGCTCCGACATACAGGAGAAACAGGAGGAGGTGGTGTCCTGAAAACCTAGAGAAAAAAATAATGAGAGAGTGATCAACAACATTGGAGGCTACAGACAGGTCTAGGAAAACGAGGACTGAGAAAAGGCCATTGGAGTGGGCAATTAAGAGATCACTGGTAACTTTGGAAAGAATAGTTTGGATAGAATTATTGGGTCAAAAGTTGGATTATAAGGTGTTAAGAGAGTGAGAGGAAATAAAATCGAGGCATATGTTGTACCTCCTTTTCAAGGAGTTTAGACGCAAAGAACGGAAGAGAAAGAGGACAATAGTGACCATCTTACGCTCCCTGACACCCTGAAATCATGATGAGGATAATTAATAGGGCAAAATGCTGTAAGACAGAGTATAAGGAGAAATAGTAAAAAGTTATTATCAGAGAAATAACATTTCAGAACGCCCTCCTTATGGAACTGGCTACCCTTTCTAGCAACGGGTTCATTTTCATGACTTTCATAGCCCCTCCTCATTCACTAGTTGTGGTAAGAGCGATGGAATACTCTTTGTCCCCATTGCCACTTCCAGTTTCTCCCTCTACTGGCATCGCTTAGTAACCTTTCCTCCCTTAATGTTCATTCAATCTATATTTAGCATCCAATCAAGAATCCAGCACCTTACCTAGCAACCTCTAAGACTCTCTCCTTTATTCAGTAAGTTCAGTGCCTGGCTCATGCTCTTTCTTCCCCAAATCCTCCAGCTTACATACTTCTATTCCCTCAAGCACCCTAGATTCCCAGTTTCTTGACTTGTTCATTTCCCATGATCTGTGGTAAGTGGGACAGTGAATCAGTTAGGGAGAGGTAGAAGGATTGGGAAGGCTCAGTTGAGATGACATAAGATGTGTGTCAGTGCACCTAGTCAGTCAAGTTTTGTGTTTTCTTTCTCCAACTTTATTTAGCAGCATGTGAATAAGCATGAAGACAGTTATGTATGGGAATGATCCAAGACTGAGGTTTAGAATGGCATGTTTAGCAATAGAATAAGGTGGCAAGAGGCTTGAGGGTAGAAGTTAGTGCCAAATTGAACAGATCCAATAAGGGATTAAGATGGGGACAGGAGCAGCGTCTAACAAGTGTGAATAAATGACCTGGAAAGAACAGAGGTGGGGAGGGGTAAAAGATCACAATGAGGATGATGAACAGGATTAAAAGCTATAAGGCTGAGGAAAAGAAGGAATGATAAAATGGTTATTACCAGACAAAAGAATTTCAAAGGACATAAATACAGAAGTGGAACACTTAAGGGTAATCAAAAGATAAAAGCTATGTCTCATGTGTCGTGTGTGTGTGTGTATGTGTGTGTAGGCTGGGTGTTTCTCAAAGGAGATGCTGCTGAGTGATGGAGGTAGAGGGAAAGCCTGAAAGGAGCAGTGGGGAGGAAGAAGTATCCCAGCTCCCCCACCTCAACCAGTCTGTCAGGAACCTGAATTACATTCAGCGTAGGTTAGTGTGGCCAGAGAAGCTCAGTCAATAGGAAGGTATCAGGTTTCAGGGAGTATAAGAAGATGAGAGAAGAAGAAAAATGTTCAAGATGAAAGCCATTTTTTGGAGGGCAATTGGGGTTAAGTGACTTGCCTAAGGTCACCAGGCTAGTAAGTGTTAAGTGTCTGAGGTCGATCTGAACTCAGGTCCTCCTTACTCTAGGGCCAGAGCTCTATTCACTGTGCTACTTAGCCACCCCAAAAGCCTTTTTTTTTAAGTGATATGACAAGCATTCCAAAGAACACAGCAGAATAGGTAAGTATCCTTAAAGCTGGATATTTGAGGAGGGGTTGGATTGAGGGGGATAGGACTAAGAGAATGAGAAGTATAGGGTGGGAAATGAAGTTTGAGTAACAATTGCTGGGGTAGTCACTAGGAAGGATAGGTTATGAATGGGTAAGAATTTGTCAATCATTGAGGAAGAAGTACAGATAGATTAACAACCCTAAGGGTGGAGACCTTTCAGGGTATGAAGCAGCCATGGATGGCTGAAAGAGAGTAGAGGTGGGGGAGGTACCCACACAAGGACAAGCTCAGGCAGACAACTGTGAAACAGAATGGTGTTTTCTTCCTTTCTGAAGAAGTACAAGGAATAGAATTTCCCTCTTTCCTTAACAGGTATAGCAATCTAGTGTAAGGAACACAATGTAATAGCCACCTTCTCAAGGAGGTCCAGACTAGGGACTATTATTTACAATATTATAAGCTATAATTATGGTCACCAAAAGCCACTGAAAACCAGAGTTCTTTATTCATTCATTCACACACAAATCTCAGTAAAGTAGAATCCCTCTTTGGAGATTAAGCCCATTCAATTAACCCAATCAAGGTACAATGATAGATCTTGAGTCTAACAAAATGCAAAAACTATGTCTTCCAAATCATCAGTATACAATGCTGCCAAATATATATTAGGCAGACTTTTCCTATTAGTTTCTAAATTAAATGGGCTTTGCCTAAAGTCAGCTTGCTGATTACTGTAAATCATACTGGTTCCAAAAAGACAAGTCTTTATCTTTTTCTATAAAGGAAAAAAATCTTCTCATCCCCCAAGTTCAGTTTCTTCCTGTTGTTTTGAAGGTGTTGGATGAATTCATCAGCTAGCCACTACCAGTTATCCAGCACAAGTCAAGGAAAGATTTCCATTTAGTCACTGAGAATGAAGGAGGCACTGGATAATCAGCTCTTATAATAATGCGTGCCCCACATAACCATCATAGCATCTTTAATACTATTCAGTTGCATAAGCAATTCAAAGGGGAGTGTTCAGTAGACTTTTAGAGATAACAGGAAGAGAAAATGAACATTATCCCACGAGAAAAAACTGGAAACTAATGGGTTAGAAAACTGGAACTGTGGTTCAATTCTCAAGCCTGATTTTGCAAACCAGCAGGGTATATGTTGTGCTCTCTTCAAGCAAATGGCATCAGGAAGTTCAAGATGGAGCCTAAAGCAGAGTTTTTCTTATCAGAAAGGCAAACTAGCATCTGAGGAAATCCTCTAGTAGAACTCAAAGGAACCTTAAGTGACCAGACTAGAAGGCCCAGGGCAAACACAACTGGTGAGCCTGAAGATTGCTATTTTATAAAAATTTTTTAGAAAAATTCAGTTTTACCCACCAACAATTTACTGTAGTTCTCTTCAGGGTATAGTACTTAATGACACAGAGCATATTCACATTGGTCTCGTCTAGCTAAAAAATCATAAGCATTTTACTCACTAATTCCCCAGGGAGAATGGGAAAAGCCACCATTTCTTTCTCTTTTTTTTGTCTTGCTTTTTGGAAGAAGGAAGGTAGGGCAATGGGGGTTAAGTGATTTGCCCAAGGTCACACGGCTAGTTTTGTGTTAAGTGTCTCTGAGGCCAGATTTGAATTCAGGTCCTCCTGACTCTAGGACCAGTGCTCTATTTAGTGCACCACCTAGCCACCCCAAAAAGCCACCAGAAGCAACAAGAATGCTTAGGATTCACCTTCTTCTGCATCATAGAATCCATTTTCAAGGAGGTCACCCCTGGTTTAAATCTTACACAACTCTTGGCAAATGTCATGAGCCTGACTTCATTCAGGCCAGCTTGGTAGTTTAGGTCTGAAATTAAATTAAAAAGAAAAGAAATTTTTTAGTGTACTAAGGGAGACCTGGTACTAAGTATTTAGTACTTAGACATCAACCCTCCCTCCCAACCCACTCCCAATATACATATTTAGTTTCTATGGCTCTTCTGGAGTACAGACAATGACTATCATTCTGCTGTATTAATCTGGATCAGTTATTCTCCCACACAAGGAAAGCTGATTCATGGACTTACAGGAATTGGAAGTTCAATAGTTTATTGTACAACCTACTTGCTCTATCAAACCGTTAGTGCGGCTGGGAATCCTTTCCCAGAGAAAAGAATAAGGTTGTCATTTTCGTCACACAAAATAGTGTCTTTATCCCTCATGTCTTCCAGGTTAAAGCACTGATTCAGTTGAGTATAAATTCTACTCTTATTCATGTTATGGAGCTATGGTCACAAACCTAAGGAAGGAATAACAATCCCTTGTGGCCTGTATATTTTGTCCCCAATGGACCAGAAAGCCACAATAGTAGACCAAATCTCAGTCCCTTAATCAAAATAAATCTCCAAGATACTTTTAATACCTTTTAAGGAACAACTAGGCTAACTTGCGCTGGGTCAGGGGAGTTTAGAATATTGATCCCACCATGCCAGAAGAAGAAAATTTGCACAACTGATTCAAATGCAATCATAAGGGATTATATTGTCCATCTCATTCAAAACATCTTAAATAATAAGAATGTCTTATAATAAAATAATGAGTATAAATTATTATGGAGCTTTATAGTCATGCTCCTAAAATAATCATGACATGGGAAGAAAAGTATTTTTGAAGAAAGCAGTTTTTACAGAGAAACTGAGTGGAAAGTCATGCTTTAATTTGTGTTGTCCATATGCTGAGACAGCATATTGTAATAACTAGAAGATTAACCTTGGAGTTCTAAAGACTTGGGTTCAAGTTCTACTTTTGATAGATACCATCCATGTGATTCTGCCCATTCTCATCATGTTCTTTCCAAACTCATCCTCACTACAATTGTTCAGAGACTGCAGTTTTTCATGGCTTGCAGCCATATAACATCACTGGAACAATAGTGGTATTAAAAAGAAAGTTATTTGTTTCAAAGAGTAGCAAAGAGCCAATAAAATTCCTTTGCAAATTATTAAAGATAATCAATGCAGTCTACTATCCTGTTTAGTTCAGAGCCAAACTTATTCTCCATTTATAGTGCTTAAGATAAATAAATGGATTAGTAGAAGTAGATAATAAATGGATAGATCAATGAGAAAGAGAGACAAAGACACTCATGGATTCTCTGGGTTGCCCAACCAGCTGTATATCAATGATTCTTTCCTTTGTGTGTCATCAGACCAAACTCTTTTGAGTGGTTACAAATATCATCCAAGAGACTATGAAATGTTCCAGCGTTTAATTGAGTGCATTCAATGTCATCCACAAATAGGAACATGATATACAGAGAATGTTTTCCAATTTGATTTTACAGTGAATCCCCTTATGCCTCACTTGATATTATTAATCAGGGATGTATGTTTGTAGGCAGCATGGAAGCAACTAATATAGGTGAGGAGAAATTGAATATAAGGGAAAGAGAAAGAAAGATCAAGGGAGAAATCTACTGGAAGGGACAGGCTGGAATGGAATCACTTATACATGTAGAGGTTTGCCTTGATAAGGAAAAAGGGCTACCTCTTCATGTGAAAAAGGCATGAAGGAAGAAAAGTGGCAATCGGTATGTGAGTGATATGAGATGAGGAACTTGAGAGGGAGCTCTTGGTGAAGGGCTTCAAGTTTTTTCTGTAAAATATGAAGCAATGATCTCAACTGAGATGGGAGGGAAAGCAATGGGAAGTTTAAGGAGAGATGAAAAAGGTTACAAGAGCTACTGTGGAGAGTTCAATAATGAGTTGATAAGCAAGTTATAATAGAATTACCTAGCAACAGTGAGGGCCCAATTGGTGTTGTATAATATAAATTTGTAGTGGCCCCAGTAAGAATTGATCCATAATTTTCTCCACCTTCATTCAGAAGCATATGTGGAGAAGCAAAGGTGTTGGATGGTGTGGGTGATCAAAAACTGAGACTTGGCAGGGTGTAATCAGCAATAGGATAAGTGGGCTAGGGATTCAAGAAAAAAAAGGACAGTGTAGAGTTGAATTGGTTCAACAAGGATGTCAAAATAAGGAAAAGAAGAGAGAGTGCTAAGGAGAAAGCCAACTAGAGGGTTGAGGGATCAAGGAGTTCTATGTTATGGTACTGATGAAAAAGTCTCTTAGGGCAAGAGTTGGGAAAGATAGAGAAATTGTGAGCCATACGCTGAACTCACTGAAGAAGAAGGGGAGTAACAGGAGGTGGGGAGGGAGCCAGGTCTGTAGATAACAACTACCAGGATATTGCTTGGGTGGTAGATATGAATAGCATGAACTTCAAAGGAAGAAAGGTCACTAAATGATGGAGATGGGTAACAAATCTAGAAGTGGAAATGGGAAACAAGGAGTATTCCAATTCTCTTGCCTTGACCAATGATCTGAGGAGAATAAGTGAAGGTATATCCAGTACTGGAAAGAGTGGCAGGTATGCTATGTCATTTGGGAAGATGCAGGTTTTAGCAATACCTAGTAGATGGAAGGAATGAGAGAGGAAAAAATTTAGGATGGAGGAAAGTTTGCTGCCTGTGGAGCAGTCATTCCAAGAAAACTGGGTGGTGTTTGATTGAAACTTTGGGGTAGGAGAGTTGAGAGGGAATAAGAAGAAGGAATTGGGTGATGGGGAGGGTGGGGAATGGGATTTGGAAATTTTATCTCCAAAGATTCAGAATCACTGGAGTGTAAAGGATATGGCAAAATATGAGAATGTTCATCATGGAGTGGAGAGTGTCACTCTTCTCAATTTAGGCTGGCAATCAGTATGGAAGCAAGTGCAGCATGAAATATGAAAGACCTGGTCAAATAGGAGGCCATGCTTCACTACTCCTCTTTCATCCAAAGGATGGAGATCAGTCAAGAAAAAAATGAAGCAGGAGATAGAAAGCAATAGAAAGAATCCTATTCCTCACCAACTTTCCTCCTCTTCTCTTGAAGAAGAGATGCAACAAGAGATGAAAGTCCAAAGTTAAAGAGGAGATTGCTCCTCTTTGTACCAGAGGCCCTCAGAATCCCAGTTGGAAGATCTGGCTAGCTAAAGGAGGTGAAAGTTACCTTGTGCACAGATGAAAGTTATTACTTTTAAATAAATTTATTTATTTATTTTTTAGTTTTCAACATTCACTTCCACAAGATTTTGAGTTACAAATTTTCTTTGCATCTCTCCCCTAGCCCTCCCCAATATAACAAACATACTGAACACCCCTCCCCCCAATGTGTTCCCCATCCCCCCTTACTTTCTTGTAGGGCAAGATGGATTTCTGTACCCCATTGCAAGTATATCTTATTTCCCAGTTGTATGTAAAAAACAATTTTTAACACTTGTTTTTAAAACTTTGATTTTCGCGTTCTTTCCCTTCCTCCTTCCTCACCCACCCCCACTGGGAATACAAGCAATTCAATATAGGTTGTACATGTGTAGTTATGTAAGACATTTCCATAGTAGTTATATTATGAAAGACTAACTATATTTCCCTCCATGCTATCCTGCCCCTCCATTTGTTCTGTTTTCTCCTTTGACTCTGTCCTTTTTCAAAAGTGTTTACTTCTAAATACCCTCTCTCCCAATCCACCATCCCTTTTATCATTCTCCCTCTAATCCCTTTCTCCCCTACTTTCCTGTAGGGTAAGACACCCAATTGACTGTGTATGTTATTCCCTCTTTAATCCAACATCAATGAGAGCAAGGTTGACTCATTCCCTCTCACCTCCCTGCTCTTCCCCTCCATCATAAAAGCTTTCTCTTGCCTCTTTTATGTGAGGTAATTTACCCTACTCTATCTCTCCCTTTCTCTTTCTCCCAATATATTCCTCTCTTACCTCTCAGTTTTATTTTTTAGATATCACCCCCTTCATATTCAACTCATCCTGTGCCCTCTGTCTATGTATACATGTACACACATATACACACACATATACACACATATACCCTCCTCTGCACACATACATACATACATATATGTATGTCTACACATATATACATATATATTCCCTTCAACTATCCACATACTGAGAAAAGTCTCATGAGTTACAATTATCATATTTCCTTGTAGGAATGTAAATAGTTCATCTTTAATAAGTTCCCTAGGATTTCTTTTTCCTCTTTACCTTCTCATGCTTCTCATGCTTCTTGTATTTGAAAGTCAAATTTTCTATTCAACTCTAGTTCTTTATCAGGAATACTTGAAAGTCCTCTATTTCATTGAATGACCATATTTGCCCCTGAAGCATAATACTCAGTTTTGCTGGGTGGGTGATTCTTGGTTTTAATCCTACCTCCTTTGACCTCTGGAATATTATATTCCAAGTCATTTGATCCCTTAATATAGAAACTGGTAGATCCTGTGTTATCCTAATTGTGTTTCCACATACTTAAATTGTTTCTTCTTGACTGCTTGTAATATTTTCTCCTTGGCCTGGGAATTCCGGAATTTGGCTATGATATTCCTAGGAGTTTTCTTTTTGGGGTCTTTTTCAAGAGTCAATTGGTGAATTCTTTCCATTTCTATTTTGCCCTCTGGTTCTAGAATATCAGGACAATTTTCCTTGAGAATTCCTTGAAGGATGATGTCTAAGATCTTTTTTTGATCATGGCTTTCAGGTAGTACAATAATTTTTAAGTTGTCTCTCCTGGATCTATTTTCCAAGTCAGTGGTTTTTCCAATGAGATATTTCACATTGCTTTCTATTTTTTCATTTGTTTAGATCTGTTTTATAGTGTCTTGATTTCTCATGAAGTCATTAGCTTCCATTTGCTCCAATCTAATTTTGAAGGAATTATTCTCTTTGGTGAATTTTTTTAATTCATTTTCCATCTGACCAGTTCTGCTTTTTAAGGTAGTCTTTTCATTATTGGATTTTTGGACCTCTTTTGCCATTTGAGTTAGTCTATTTTTAAAGATGTTATTTTCTTCAGTCAGGCTATTGACTTATTTTTCAAGATTTTCTTGCATCATTCTCATTTCTCTTCCCAATTTTTCCTCTACTTCTCTTATTAGATTTTCAAAATCCTTCTTGAGCTCCTCCATGGCTGTGACCAATTCATATTTTTCTTGGAGACTTTTGATGTTGGAGTTTTGATTTTGTTGTCTTCTTCTGGTTCTGTTTTGATCCTTTTTGTCCTCAAAAAAGGATTCTATAGTCTGATTGCACTTCCTCTATTTTCTTAGCTTGTCAGCCAATTACTTGACTTTTGAGCTCTTTGCCACAGTTGAAATCTGCTTCCAGAATGGAGAGCGCTGTGTCCCAAATTGCTTGGGTTTTGTGCAGCTGTTGTCAGAGCTTTTTTCCAGGCACCTGTCTCAGAACTGTGAGGAGGACTTTCTCTCCACAGCCCCAACAAACTCTCCCACACCAGCACTCCTCACCCCAGGACTACCACCCAAGACCATCCAGATCCAAGTAGGGCAAAGCAAGAGAATACTGCCTCAGTGCCAGCAGAGAGATTCCGGCAAATGCCCTCTGGACAATCACCTCATCCCCCTATGTTCTGCAGGCCAGTAGGCAGAAGCATATGCAGCCATTGTCACCTCCACTGCCCTAGGGGCAAGGGCCAGAACATGCTCTTCTCTCACCCTAGATCAACAGAGTTCCCCACTGACGTTTTACTTTTTCTTTGACATTTATGGGTTGAGAAGTCTAGAAACACAGCAACTGGTATTTCACTCTCCTGAAGTCTGCTTTGGATAGTCTGGGGTGCTGGTTGGGGTCACCCTGGATTTGGGCCCATGCGGCTTACATGGGACTGTGCTCAGTTCCTAGCACAGTGCACTAGACCTTTCCTGTTGGACTGCCAGGCTGCCTTCAGCCAGAGATTCCCTGCCACTTTGTGAGTTCTGTAGCTCTAAAATTTTAGAGTTGTATTTTATAGATATTAGAGGTGGTTGGAGTGGGAGCTCAAGAAAGTTCCTGCTTTTACTCTGCCATCTTGGCTCTGCCCTCCTCCAGAAGTAATTTCTTTGGGGCAGGAGGAAGTCCTTTGAGTAGATGGAAGTTTCCTGGTCTGGCCTTTTGCTGCCTTCCCTCAGGGATTGACTTCATTGAGCAGGAGATGGAAGGTCCAAGACCAGAGAAACTCTTGGCCTTTCTCACCTAAGAATGCTAATGAGTCTGAGGGAGAAGGAAGTAGTAAATTCCCTGCATGGGGGAAGTCCTTGAGGCAAATGGAAGACACCCAGTCCAGTCCTTTGTTGTCTTCCCACAGGAGACACACTGCCCTGAATATAGTCAGAGCTATAGAAATAGCTCTTGGTCTTTCTTCTCCAACAGGGAGAATTGAAAAGCTTATCTAATCTTTCTTTTAAAAAAACTCCTCATTTTATTTACTAATTCCACATGTTAGGCTTTTTTTTCCCTTTCAAATTTTAAAACCTCTCCTTTAATTTGGGGGACTTCTATTTTTGGTGTTTAATGGGGGGAGGGTTAATTTGTTAGTTTTCACATTTTTTTAAATTGTATACATAGTTCATTGACCTACCATTTGCCTTTTTTGTTAACAAATGCTCATAGAGGTATAAATCCACCCATCCAAGTACTGCTTTGGCTGCAAGCTTTAAATTTTGGTATGCTGTCTCACTGTTATCATTATCTTTAATGAAATATTTCATTGTTTTTTATAATTTGTTCTTTGACCTATTCATTCTTAGGACTGTTCTGTGGTTTCCAATTAACTTTTAATCTTTGCTTCAGAGATCTTTTATGGAGTATAATTTTGTTGAATTATTGTCAGCAAAAGATGCACTTAATATTTCTGCTTTGCGGTTTTAATGCCTTAATAAATGTTTAATTTTTGTGCTCTATTGTCTAGTATTAATATCAATTCATTGTCTACAGTCTTTTTCCAAGAAATTTGTTGTGTCTTTTTTTTAGGACAATTTTTGCTGTTGCTTTGTCTAAGACCATAATTGATACCCCTGCCCCTTCTTCAACTGAAACATAATAGATTCTGTTCTAGTTTTGTATTTTATCTCTGTGTATCTTTCTCTTTCAAGTATGTTTCTCTTAAATAGCATATTGTTGTATTCTAGTTTCTAACCTACAATCCTATTTTCTTATACTTTATGGGTGAGTTCATCCCATTCACAGTTATGAGTGTTAAGTATGCATTTCCTTCCATCCTATTATCTTATACTTTTCCTTTTCTTTGTTTACTAGCCCTCCTTAAGAGCCTTTTTTTGCTTCTGATTAATCTCCTCTTAATCCGCTATTCCTCTAATTCTCCCTTTACCCCTTTCTTTCCTATTGTGCTGTTGGGTGAAATGGATTTCTATATCCAAGTCTGTATGTGCATGTGTTTGCATACACACATGTATGTGTGTGTATGTGTCTGTCTGTCTGTCTGCATTCATCTTTCTTTGACCAATCTGGAGGAGACTGAGATACAAATGTCTACTGCTATGGCCCACGGCCTCCTCCTTTTTTGTGTAGATGCCTAATTGTATACTCTAATCATATGTGATAGTTTCCCCCAATTTTCTTTTTCCTTCTCCTCTAATGTATTTCTCTTATCTTTTCTTTCTATTCTTTTAAAATCATGAAGAACAGAATCACCCCAGTTCCATGTCTAATTAGACTCCTTCTATGACCTCTAATGACAATAGTGTTCAGAAGAGATACATGTATTATCTCCCCATGGTAGAATGTAAGCGTTTTATTCTTCTTTAGCCCTTTATCATTCTTTGTTTATGTTTCCCTCTGTTTGAATCTGAACATTTCTTCACAGCTATGATTTTTCCATTATGAATTCTTTGTAGCCCTCTATGTCAGTGAAAGCTGTTTTCTTCCTTTGGATTATGCTTAGTTTTGCCAGGCGAGTTATTCTTGGCTATAAGTCTGTATTCTTTGCCTTCTGGAATATTGTGCTCCAAGTTCTCTACTCCTTTTCAGTGGCAGATGCCAAATTGTGTATGATGCTAACAATAGTCCCTTGGGACTTGGACTCGTTTCTTGCAGTCATTTTCTTTGACCTGGTGCAATGGCGAGTGCAGAAGTCATTCACACTTACATTTCAACTATTGAAATAGCACCTTGTTTCAGTTCAATTTTCTTTTGAGCCTTGTATCAAGACATAATGAAATAGAATGTGTGAACCCCACAACTTGTGAACCCTAGAACTCATGAACCCTTCAACAGGAAGGAGAGGAGCTATACCAGACATAAGGAAAAGCACAAGCTGGACAGTTAGAACTTCTTGGGATAAGTATTGTGAAGACAGGGCAATGCTGCTGGACTGAAGACTGAACTGAGAATTGAGAAGAACTGAGAAGAGGACTCTTGGGGTGGCAGAGTCAAGAAGGAGAAAACTTGTCATATCCCAGCGCTCTGTTTATCTGCTCTGTCTCTGTTGATGTTTGCTTGTAATACTTTGTACAGAAGCCCTGGGACCTTACTGGAAGCCCTGAAAGAGAATTTTCTGGTTGTATGTTTACAGAAGTCCTAGAAGAGGGTTTTGGAGGACCTAGGACTTCACCAATGATTTGTGCTGACCTCTTCGACCTTGTTTGTGGGTCCATGTTGATTTCTATGTTGATGATTTGTGTTGAGTTCTCAGACCTTGTTGGTGGATCTGAATTGACTTCACAGGCAGATAGTGAATTGATGATGGTGCCAGCAATGTGTATGAATATTATTGTGGCTCTGTCAAGCTTTGTCTTCCCAGAAACAGGAACTGTGAAGGACTTGAAGTGGACTGGACACTGTGAATTTCAATATGGAATGAAAACTGGACAGAAAACTGGACAAGAGCTGGACAAGACACTGGGAGCTGTCTGTCTTTGAACCCAGGTGACAGTTGGAGCTGGGACCATGGAAGAGGAACCATGGAAGCCAAGAGTCAGCCTCGAGTCAAGCTGAAAGAAGACTTTACTTGGATGGTGTGTACTGACTGAGAAGATTATGATTTACTGTGACCTAGGGGTAGAGAACTTTAACTTTTGTACTTTGTGGTTGAATTAAGCGTTTTGTGATTGACTAAATGAATGTACTTTGTTTAAAACTATGTGACCACTTTGGTGAAAACTATGTGGCAATATTAGTGATAAGTTGTTGAGTTGTGACATGGTGAATGCTGTGTTTTGATTTTCTGTGATATGTTGTAACATTGTGAATGCTGTGCCTTGATTTTCTGTGAATGTTTTGCTTTGATTTGTTATTGAATAAACAGAAAGTTCACTATACTATGTAATCAGAACTTTGAAAGCTGTCGACAGCAGCAGTCCTCTGGAAAGCTACTTGTGTGTGGCTTTACACCTGGAAGTCCCAGGTTTGGGCTATCATGTTCCTGGGAGTTCTCAGGTTGGGAGTTTTTCGACAAGTTACTGATTCCTTCTATTTCTTTTTAATACTCTGGTTTGAAGATAACTGGTCTCTTTTGAGATTTCTGGAAATATGTTATCTCGGCTATTGTTTTTTGTCATAGTGTTCAAGTAGTTCAAAGATTCTTTGATTTTTTTCCTCCTTGATCTGTTTTCTAGGTTAGTTGTTTTTGCTATGAGATATGTTACAGTTTCTTCCATTTTTTTAGTCTTTTCATTTTGTTTAAATATTTCTTATTGTCTCATGGAGTCACTGGCTTCTATTTGATGCATTTTAATTTTCAGAGTTTGTTGATTTGGCATAGCTTTGTAACTCTTGTGATAAGTTGTTAATTCTCTATCTAACTCTTTCATTCACAGTTCCCATTTCTCTTCCCTTTTTTTCCTCTATCTTTCTTATTTCATGTATAAAATAATTTTTTAATTCTGGCGCCATCTCTTCCAGGAATTCTAGTTTAATTTGCACCAAATATGTGTTTTTCTCTAAGTTTTTGCTGCATTTGTGTTTTCAGCTTTCCTGTCACCAAAATAGCTTTTTATGATAGAATTCTCTTTTGTTTACTCATTCTTCCAGTCCATCCAGCTCTTGATTTCCACCCTTGATTTTAGGGCTAGACTTTAGGCATTTCTGTAGAGAAGTTTTGTACTTGCCCTGCTGCTGCTCTCTTGGGGATATTGAGTGTCTGATTGCTGCCCTCCCTGCTCTGAGTTCAGCAAATTCCTGACCTGGTTTTGCCACTAAGAAACAAATGACTACTGGTGGACTCAGTCACTGTTAGTCAGTTGTGAAACACTGCAATTTCAGAGTGACAATACTACACATGCTCATTTATTCCTGAATTCCTGCCCTGATCATTCTTATAAAGGTTTCCAACTAGGCTAGAAACTAGAACTGAGACACTTCTATTCTTGGTATCAGAGCCACATTGCTGCTGCTTGCTTCTGAGCTTGGTCCTGGCTTGGAAACAGAATAGGGCTAGTAACCACTCCCTACCCCAAAATTCTATTGCTACCCTCTCCAGCCATAAATCCCCTCCTTAGTCTACCTTGAATCTAAGAGCCAACTCATCAGTCAGCCATAAAGTTGTCAATAGCCTTCTTTTCCCACACTCTTTTGTACACAAATTGAGAACCTACACATCTCTAGAACTTCCTCTTGCCCTGTTACACAGATTCTCTTATGGTTCTCCATGTAAATGTGCTCCTGGACAGACCTGCTTTCCAGTGTCTCCATTCCTCTGTCTCACTATACTGCCCTGACCTGGGGAAAAAAGTCTCATTGGGACTTTTTCTTTGATTTCCCCATCAGGATTCAATCTGGTACTTTTTCTAAATCTATGTGGAAAATTTGTGGGGTGGAGTGGGAATTAGGGGAGGGTTCGCTATACTTCTTCCTGCTACTCTGCCATCTTCAGCCTGGTGTACTTTATAAATCTTTGTGGAGGAGGTATGGTGGAGGAACTAGACTGTATTTCCTCCTGGTGCTCTACCATCTAAACTATGCCTCTACTATTAGTATTTCTCATTGAAAGGGTTATGATTAGAAGGCGGTATCCTTTCAGTACCCCTCTTCTTCCTCAGATTCATGTGACTGAGCATGAGGGGAATGCTCTGTCAGAATCTCCACAGTAGGGATGAGTGTGTATGTGTGTGAATCCCAAAATAAGTCTCAGTCGTAAGCATCTAAATTAGTGTGTGTGCTTACTACACACTAGTAGTAAGGGCCAGAATTGGGAAAGAGAGATCTGTCCTCCAGACACTGAACTCATTGAATAAAGGCGAATGTCCTGGAGATCTGCAGAGAAGAGCTACCATTAACTGTATTGGGTGATAAGTATGCATTAAGTGAACCTCAAAGAATGAAAGTCTATGGGGCAGCTAGGTGGTGCAGTAAATAGAACACCGGTCCTGGAGTCAGGAGGACCTGAGTTCAAATCTGGCCTCAGACACTTACTAGCTATGTGACCTTGGGCAAGTCATTTAACCCCAAATGCCCTGCCCTCCCCTCCAAAACAATTTTTTAATTTAAAAAAATTAAATTAAGAATGAAAGCCTATTGAATGATGGTAGTAGAGGGAGAGGCTGGAAGTGGCAATAATGGGGAGCAATGAGTAAGCCAATTTTCCCTCCATGACCAATGAGTTTTGGGGCATGAGTAAAAGTGCAATTAACACTGGAAAGAGTAGTCAGAAAGCTTGTATCATCATGAGGGAGCTAGTGCTCTGAGTAAAAGAACATGATAGAATGAGAAAGGAAAGGGTTAAAGATGAAAAGTAGTTTGTCATGGTAAGTATATCTCATATCAGTGCTCCTTACAAAGTTCCTTCTCTGCCTAGCCAGAGGCCATGTGTTTCTATTGAGGTAGCATGCTGACAAGCCTCCTTCAACTATGTCCATTCTTCAATGAATATAGGATCCTCAAATCTCTGGGTGAAGGGAACTTAAAAGTCTGTTCTGGTGGCCACCCAAAAGCAGGTTAAGGGCTAGGACCTCCAGGCTTTTCATGGTTCTGGCTAAGGATGTGTACAAGTTACACCTGAGTTCTCATTCGTGATTGATTACCTAAGCTTATGATGAAAGACAACAGTCAAAGTTAAAAACTTTAGCAAGTGTTTATTCGTTGTTTACCGGATTTGGGACACACACACAGGTTATTGGTAGTTGTCTACCAAATTCTGGGTAGCTGATGTCATCGCCAAATATGCCATCCATACATTTATTAGAAAAAACCACAAATTTACACAACTACCTACTTGCACAACGGTGGTTTAGAGCAAAGTAGTTGTTCATCCTCAATTAACATATGTGTCCCCACTATAAGAGGGTCCTTAAACAAAGTACAATATTGACATTCTGCATGGGAGACAGCCAATTGGTGGAGAACTTTTAAAGTAATGTGTTTACAGACTGAATCAAAGACTTTTCATGGTAAAACAAACACAATACACACTTTTATTAACTACATCTTCCAGTTAATTGCATGTTAAACCAAAATACTATCTGTTATGTAATACCAGTTGCAAAAGCCCTCCAATTTCTTTCTAATACCCTTATCAAGTATGTTCTCAATGTGTACATGGAGTATTTTTATTAAAATTTTTATATGGTTGGGAATGGAGACACATAAGTCTCTAATTTTTTCTTGGTGACTTTTTTTTTTTGGAGGGCAGTTGGGGTTAAGTGACTTGCCCAAGGTCACACGGCTAGGGTTTTGTGTGTGTGTGTGTGTGTGTGTGTGTGTGTGTGTTAAGTGTCTGAGGCCGGATTTGAACTCAGGTACTCCTGACTCCAGGGCCAGTGCTCTATTCACTGCGCCACCTAGCCGCCCCACTTGGTGACTTTTTTATGTTGTTAGTAAGGTCCAAGATTTCTTTCACGACACTGGTATCTTTGACTTTGATCCTTGATAATCAATCTCTCAATGTCCTTAAAATTATGTTGCCTTGACTTCCAGGCCACATAAATATAATCAAGATGGCAGATTATTCATTTTCCCTGGACCACTTTAATCACTACCCCCCCCCCAAAAAAAAGAATTACATACCATTTAATTTAAAAACTAAATTTCCAGAATAAACAAAAATGTACCCAGACAAGGTAAAATCATCATAAATTAATAGACAAAAAAAATCTGTAAATATTAAATGACTGAAAAACTCTCCCCTATTACTAGCTTCTGTGGTTAGTAGTAAGTTAGTAGTAAGTAGTAAGTAACTAATTTAGATACTTATGACTGAGACTTATTTGGGGATTCACACACATACGCACATACATCCCTACTGTGGAGATTCTGACAAAGCATTCCCCCTGTGCCCAGTCACATGAATCTGAGGTAGAAGAGGGGTGCTGAAAGGATACTGCCTTCTGAACATAACCCTAAATTATGACCCTGCAGAAACCCTACCCAAAACACCTTTCTCGCCTTCTCTCTCCCATGTAAAAAGAGGAATATTCAGATTCAGCCCAGGAAGGAGAAGGTAAAGAGATTCATGAAAGGAAGTGGATAGAAGAAATAGATAGGAGAGGAAGAAAGGAGAGAGAGAGATACAAGGTGGGGGGGGGAAG
>CM053600.1:379325-403555 GCA_028646575.1 Pseudocheirus occidentalis
TTAGAGGGGCGTTGGAGGAGGACATAAAAGAGAACAGATTGTGGGAAGAGCTTTACAGTGGGATCTCTGTTTTGGACTTGAGGATAGGGGAAAGAAGGGGAGAAAATTTGTAACTCAAAACCTTGTAAAAATGAATGATGTAATCAAGAAAATAAATTAAAATTACAAAAATTAAATAAATAAATAAATAAGAGAAAATAATAAAATAAAATAGCTTGAAAATTAGAATTGGTCAAATGAAAGCTAATGACTAGAAATACAATCAAGAAATTATGAAATAAAGAAAAAGACCAAGAAAATAGGAAAAAAAAAACAAGAAATAGCCCCAAAAGAAAAGCAACTGGCCTAGAAAACAGGTTAAGGTGAGCTGATTGAAGAATTTCAGGACAACCTGAAAGGCATGAATGAAACAAACAAAAAAAGAGCTTAAACACCATATTTCAAGAAATCATAAAATAAAACTTTCCTGATATCTTAAGCAAAAGGGCAAAGTAGAAGTTGGAAAAATAAGCTGATCACCTCCTAAAAGAAATCCCAAAATGATAATCCCAGAAATAGCCAAAATCCAGAATCCAGGTCAAGGAAAATATGCTGCAAAAAGCTAGAAAGAATTCAAGTACCAATGGACCACAAACAGGATAATATTGATCATCACCAAGAGTCATAGAGACTTAAGAGGAGTAATATGAAATAAATTTTAAAAGGTATGTGGGAATTAGATTATAGAGGGCCTTGAATGTCATCCTGAAGAGTTTGTACTTTAACAAACAGATAATGACCCACCGAAAATTTTAAGTTGGAAAGAGATCATCAGATCTATGCCATAGGAAGATATTATTGGCAGTTGGATGAAGGAGAATAAAAAGACAAACTTTAAACAAGGAGATCTATTAGAGGTTATTACAGTAGTCCAAAAAAGAAGAGTTAATTAGATCCTGAAGAGGTCCCTTTAGGAATGTAAAGATGACAACAAAGGCAAGAAATTTTGTGGAGTTAGTCTTGGTCAATTGATTGAATGTGAGGAGTAAGGGAGAGTGAAAAAGGTGACTGAAGACTATAAATTCTGAGGTGTCTTCAAAAGAAACAGGTAAACATGGGAAGAAATAGTCTGTCCAGCCCCAGAACATCAGCCATCACTCTGCTTGTGTCCATATCCATATCATACAAGACTCAGAGTAGACTTTTGTTTACTGATTAAGCCTTCCACATTACTGTCAGTAAATCATTCAGTGAGTATTGGTCAACTCCTTCACAGGGAGGGCTTAGTGACCCAAGAGATGGCATTTCTGGAATGTGGCTTGCTTTTTGCTTACAGGAGGTAAAACTGTTTACGCATCCATGGTGGAAGAGGAGGTGTAGCCCTTCAGAAAAGACCTCTAAATGATCGTCTAAATTTTATTTCCCTCTCCCCTATTGAGACTTGGGAACAAGAAGGTCTTGGCTGTATGGATCAAGGAAGGTAGTGAGTAGTGGTACAGGGAAATTCTTGGTATTGAACCTATCACTGAGACAGGATGCTATAATAGTCATTGGAATTTAAAGATCTTCCCTGCCCTGTAATAGACCTAAGAGAATTTGAAAATCTTCCCTGCCCCATAATAGACTGAATGTAATTACATGGAGCCTGTGGTGGGAAGAGTTTGCTAAAGGGCAGAGCAGAGCTCACAAGAAGCTGGGAGCCAGAGCAGCTAGATGAATGGAGAGAGAGGACAGAAGACAAGCAGATAGTAGACTTGTGA
The DNA here is from genome assembly GCA_028646575.1 of Pseudocheirus occidentalis. Lineage (NCBI taxonomy): Eukaryota > Metazoa > Chordata > Mammalia > Diprotodontia > Pseudocheiridae > Pseudocheirus > Pseudocheirus occidentalis. Next base: position 381,065 of record CM053600.1, read on the forward strand.
GTGTTGGTTTGTGGGAAGGCTAAAGGATATTGTAGTTCTCTGTGGTGCTTTGGTGTATTAACTTCTTTGCTACTGTGATGGATTTGACTTTCTGGTCTTGGGATTTGGTTTTCTGGTGTCTGAATAAATGCTTGGTTCTGTCTTCTACATGGAGAGTCTGTTATACTTTGCAACTGAGAACTATGGCAACATATTTACAGTCATCATTGAATATTGCTGTGAATATTGTGTTGGTGCTACAGATGCATGCAAGAAAGTAATGACCTCCTAGATGCCTAACTACATATGACTCTAACCTATAATGAAGAAAAATAACCATGTATGCCATCCACTTTGCTGGAGCCATGGTATTCCTGGTCCTGCTCTTGCACATGATCCTCTTTTTGTACTACTGCAAACTATAGATATGTATATATCTATATGTATATATAGAGAGATATGTATATATTAATATATTACTTTTCTATATTTATATATAATCTATATTAATATAGATTCACTCAATCCTTCTGAAGTAGAGACTAGAGTCTCTAGTATTTTTTCTCCCCTGGTGAGTCACTTCTTCAAGTGGCTGATGCACCCCTTGCTCTGTTTTATTTTCTTTTTAAGCTTTAGTCTTTTTTTTCTTCCTTCAGTATAGCTTATGCCATGTTTCTTGCATTCCTGAAATCAGAGCTGTCCAGTTATAGTCCTAAAGCTAAATAATTTGTAGAAACCTGTCTAGAAGGCCAAGGAATAAAGGACAGTAGGAGGTATCATCCCCCACCATATGGACTTGACTAGTTCTTTTCCTTAAAATATTTTTAAACTGTCCTCGAGCCTTCCTTGGCCACCAGAAACTCTACTTGGGCCCTGAGGTGTTGGATGACAAACTCAGCAGTATGACCAACAGGGATATTGCACTCAGTTGAACATGCACGGTGCCTTTATTTCTATTCAGGAGAAATGATAAGAGATTCAAGGTTAAGGAAGAACTATGGTGAGCTTGCTTTTTCCTTTTTGGAGGGGGGAAGGTAGGGCAATTGGGGTTAAGTGACTTGCCCAAGGTCACATAGCTAGTTTTTTGTGTTAAGTGTCTGAGGCTGGATTTGAACTCAGAACGTCCTAACTCCAGGGCTGGTGCTCTATTCACTGCACCACCTAGCCACCCTGTGAGCTTTTCTTGAAGAATGCTATATTTTATATCAAATATTCTTGACATTTTGTTGGCAGCATGTTTAATGGAGACCAATTTTTTCATGTAGACATCAAAAGTTCTAGCATTTTCATTATATATATGTATACAGTATATACTACATTTCTGTATAATAAAGAAATGTTATGCTACTTTCAGTTGACTTTTTCTATAATTAGCAAATTGATAATGTTTATACTCCTAGAACTCTGGGGCACACCCTTCCTGCTTGTCAGCCAATATATTATTTTAGTTAAGAGTTTGTATAATTTTTAGTAATAAAAATTATTCATTATTTATATAAAATACCTAAACATGTAATTGGTCTACGTTTAAAGTGGTCACTGGTGTTCTCCTTTGATCATAGATGTGTGATTCCTTTCATTAAGAATGAATGAATGAAAAGGGTTATTAAATGCTTACTATGTGCAAAGCTAGAAAGGTAGAAAGACAGGAGGGTCACATGCATCTGAGGAAGAAGATAGACAAGTGATTTATTAGTCATTCACATGCCACTGTGAAACCTTTGAGCCAACAATTACGGAACTTATTCTGTCCTGTTGCTTTCTAGTTTTGCAAAGAAACTTGAGAGTTAGACTTGACCTAACCCCCTGCCCTTCATTATGTTAGTGGTATATGAGCTTCCTGTCTAATGTTATGTCCAATTTGCTTTTTTATTGTGTTGGAGTTCTTGCAACCATATAGATGGCCAGAGGTTTTCTATATCCTCCTTCACAGTTTCTCTCTTTGCTCTGATTTCTTTGCCCTGCAACAGTTTTATTTGTTATCAAACTGCATATTTTGTTCTTCATACTGCTTTGTCTCTTTGTTTTTCCTTAATCTTTTAACTTTTTCTTTAAATTGCTAATAAAGGGAATCTAGAATTTCTGACGTTTTTGGTTTTTAGATTCCTTTAGCATGTTTCTTTGTTTTATCACCTTTAATTTTTTTTTTACTTTCTTTGTAGTCTCAGTGCTTAACACAGTACCTAGCACACAGTAGGCACTTAAAATGCTAGTTAATTGATTGACTAACTGATTGAGGAACAAAGGTGTTAAAGTTTTCTGTTGCATGTGTCAGCCAAATAATGATATAATCATCCATTGCTCTTTGGAGGATCTTCTGGTCACATTCTTCACTCCCCTAATTTCAGGACCTGGATTCTGTCCTTGGGAACCTGGACTCTGCTAGGTGAATTTTCACCTTATCTTGACTATCATCAGGTCCCCTCATCACATTAGGGACATTTCTAAAACATATCACATTCATCTTCCTCTGGCCATCTTCCCCATCCTCCTCCCGGTGGAACTTAGACTATGCTTTAGGGACCATGGCTTCTAATAGGTGGATTTTCACCTTATTTTGCCTGAAACCAGGACACCTCATCGCTTCCTGACCAATCCTGTACCATGCTGTGACAAACCAGCACATGATTCCTTTCTGTTTTCTAGTTCCTCTTTATGGGTTGTCTTCCCCTTGTAATATAAACCCGCAGTGGACAATGATCTCGATTATTTGTATTTGTACTTCCCTATGCTTATCACAGTGCCTGGCAAATAAGTGCTGAGTCCTTGATTTTTCTCTCCTATTTTGGTATTTGAAGAAGTATTCTTGGACAGCTCTACCTTTCTTACTATAGCTCTTAGTTTAGCATCATACTTCTGGTACAGGTCCTGAAACAATTTTAAACTTTCTGTCGAATCCTTTAGGATAAATATAGTGAATGCTCACTTTACGCTCAGATTAATCCTGTCAAACTTGAGAAGAGCATTTTGATGTTCTTGTTTAGCACGTCCATCTTATACTTTGTTTACTTTCCATTATTAGGTATAATTTCTGAAGTTTAGATTAAGTGAAGACTGTCAGTGACCTCAGACTCTTAACCTTTTCCCTCTTCAGATTTGAGTAGCTTCTCAATTTCATCTCTTAGCTAAACTAGGCTCAGGGATGAAGTTATTTCTTATCATTGCTCTGTATTGGTCAGCAATACATTGTTATGTGCCTTGGAACTGAAGGTACTATTGAAAAAAGAACAGTATACAACTGTAGAGGGCCAGTACTGAGCCAGTCCAGTCATGGGTAGAGTCTGGGTCAGGAATTCCCCAGGGGGGCCCCCCCATTGTTGCTCAGGGTGATTGGTTACCATCTTTCCTTAATGAGCAAGGGGACAGGGCATGATTACCTAGAAGTGATCACAGATGCACACAATGGAATAAAGTAGTAGGAGGTAGAATGCCAGATGTGATCACTTTTGCTATTAGTATATAAATCCTTGTCCTCAGATAAATAAATGGACTGTTATGTTATGCTTCCTGCCAGACAGCTTCTGCCTCATCATTCCCACATTCTCACATTCACCCTGCACCCCTTTGGGTACGGGCATCAAGTGGTGCACCAAACAGGGACCTGAAAAGAAGGTATGAGGAGAGTGGTGTCCTGTGCTCCAGAGAAACACAACAAAAAAGGTAAGGAGGCAAAAGCTGAATTTTCTTCTAAATATTGGACTTAGGAAGAACAGATCACCAGGCTAACGTGAGTATGTATTAGGGATTAAGCCAAAAACAAGAGTTCAAGCAAATAGAAGACAGCATTCTGGTTTACTTTTGATTCGTCGTGCTGCCTTGCTTTCAGTTTCTAAGCACGGTGCAGAGAGCAAGGATGGGGCAGACACAACTGGAAAGACCATGAATATTATCTGAGGCTCTTAAAGAATATAGTCAGAGAAAGGAGGCTCTTAATATTTACTAATCAGCTTCAAAAATTGTTAGACTGTGTAGAAACCTGCTGCCCATGGTCCTTAAAAGAAGGGACCATTGATTTAGAAAAATGGGAAATTATAGGCAGACAGATGAGTGAGTATTATTGGGTGGTTGGCCCTGGCACATTCCCCATTTCAGCATTCTCCATATGCAATGTGCTAAAAAAAATATGTCTCCATTCCCCAGAAAAGGTAACAATAGCCATAAAAGTTTTTAAAATAGACACAGCATCAGGGACAGAGGAAGAGGGGGAAATGGCACATTGTATAAATGAATGCCTGAAAATCATAGAGGAGACAGATTTGGAAGAGTGCCATGAGCCTATTTTCCCCAGTGCTCCTCCTATGCCACCACCTATGTACAGATACAACAGTCAGGTTTTTTCAGAAAAGGATCAGAATTCAAAGGAAGAGCCTATAGGTTTAGTCTAGGCAGTTCATTTATCTATCTGAGGATAAGGGTTTATATACTAATAGCAAAAGTGATCACATCTGGTATTCTACCTCCTACTACTTTATTCCGTTGTGTGCACCTGTGATCACTTCTAAGTAATCATGCCCTGTTCCCCTTACTCATGAAGAAAAGATGGTAAGCCAATAACCCTGAGCAACACTGGGGCCCCCCCCTAGGAATATCCTGACCCAGACTCTACCCATGACTGGACTGGCTCAGTACTGGCCTTCTACATACAACCCTTACCTATAACCAGTAATATATCTGAATTTTGTTATTATGAAATAGTCACATCTTCATCCATTTGATGTGCATCCATGCTTCGTCTTTTTTTAGTGTTCAGTGTCATTTGCACTAAAGCATTTCCACCAGCTGGGTGCTGGTATTTCTGATTTGTTCCAGTGTGTATTTCTGTCTAATGGTATCAGATCATTGAAGAGCACAACTCACTTGGTTATCTTCCATGTCAAGATAATCATTGCATTGGCTTCTAGAAGGGTTAGCCTATATTCCTTGAATGTTTTGATTTTTAGAAGTGATTGTGTCATATCAACTGGTGTGCCATCCTAATTGGTGGGATAATCAGGGTCCATTTTCCAGTGTTTCAGGGTTTTTGCCAGGTCTTCACAGCTACCAAAATTGTCCATCAGCCTTATTCTCATTACCCTATCTTGACATTCTCCCCCACCACCACCATACTCACTATATGTTGAACTTTGAGAAGTTTGGAGTTTGAGGAGGTTATTATCATTATATTTTAATGTAATAAATTGAAAGGTAGCAAGGTATCATGGAAAGCAGACTAGTCTTAGTCCGGAAGACCTGAGGTCAGGTGTCCTGTTGGGAAATGGCTAAACAAACTTAAGTACAACATATGAACGTGATGGAATATTTCTGTGCCATAAAAATCATTAAAGAAGCAATTTCAGAATAAAATGAGATCTTTATAAACATATGGAGTGGGGCGGCTAGGTGGCGCAGTGAATAGAGCACCAGCCCTGGAGTCAGGAGTACCTGAGTTCAAATCCGGCCTCAGACACAACACACACAAAAAACTAGCCGTGTGACCTTGGGCAAGTCACTTAACCCCAACTGCCCTCCAAAAAGCAAAAAAAAAAAAAAACATGGAGAGTATGGTGAGAAGAAATAGAATATTACAGGGAAAAACAACTTTGAAAGATTTTAAAACTCTGAATACAATGATGGAACATAAATCTAAAAGAATCCAAATGAAATATGCCACTTGCCTTCTGACAGAGAGGTGACAAACAAAATCCAGAGGCAAATGTTTCTGGACATGGCTAATGGGGGATTTGTTTGGCCATACTACTCTAGCTGTGTATTTGTTACTTTTATTCTTAATTTGCTCAGTGGGAAGAAGGGAAAGAGGGAAGAGAGAAGGGACAGATTAATTTAAAATACTCATTCATTGAAAAATAAAAATGTCAAACTATTTTTAAATGAAACCTAGGCAATGTAAAAACAAAATATATTAATAAATTGTATTTTTAAAAGACTTGAGTTGAAGTTGTGTCCATAGCTCTGTTATTTTGGGAAAGTCACTGAAGCTCAGAGCCTTAAATTGCCAGTGTAGCACCAAGACAATATTCACAGCACCTACAGCAACCATGAATATGCTAGTATAATTCTGAATCACAAAATATAACAGACTCTCCACATGGAAGACAGAACCAAAACATTTATTCAAACACCAGAAAGCCGAATCCCAACACCAGAAAGCCAAATCTACCATAGCAACAAAGAAATCTATATACAATAACAATGCAGAGGGTACCACCATCCCCAAGCCTTCCAATCCTAGGACCCTCCCACAAACAAACACTCACAGCTTGCTGCCTATATCCTCTCTCTCCCTCAGTTCTAACTGCTCTAACCAACTTCCTCTGGGCTCTGCTCCACCCACCACAGGCTTATGTGATTAGGCTTCTATGTGACTCAAGCAGGTCATATGAGTCTATTAATGGATGAGAAAGATATTCCTATAGGCATTACCATTATAGCCAGTTACAGCAGTAATAATCTAAATGGATTGAGGGAATTAACATACCAGAAGTTCCCTACATTAATAAAAATCATAGGTCTGCATCAAAAAAGATAAATAAATTATTAATAATTTATTGATATGAATAACTCATTTGCTAAAATATTGTCTTTTATTCTTTTGGCTTTCTCATTTTTACCCATTAATTCAATCACAAAAAGCAACATGTATTCTTATCATATGGAAGTATAAATTATCACATGGATTAACATTCAAGTTAAGTATGCATTTTAGATAAAGTGTTTCATGTTTATTCATATTTTGTCACTTAATATCACATGTAATTCTATTTTGAAGATAAGAATAAAATTTAAGTCAGGGAAACTTCATCAATTAATCTTAAAGGATAGAAGTTTTGGGAACTTTGAGTCCTGTCTTTAAATTTTTGCCCTTTGAAAATGTCATGAACAAGTGTTTACATAAGGAAGATTGGAGTTGACCTGGGAATTGGTCATCTTTTCCTTTCCAGGAAGTGGGTGGGGAGAGGGTCCTGGTGGGCGGGAAGCTGCTAATAAGGACAGCAACCACAAGCTGGAGAAGTTGGACACTTGTAGTATGTATACTGAATTAATTACTCGCCTCCTCCTCCCATTTTCCCTTAAAACTTCAGGCTACTTCTTTTTCACTTTGCATAGGATTAGAGGCATTTGGTTACTGCCAACTCAGTCAGACTCAATTGTTTAACAGCAACTAACTGGTGATTCAGGGCTCTTAGCCCAAATGAAACTTCCTATCAGTCATTCAGACAGGAAGCTGAAGCCACACTGAGTGGGATCTGTACTTTGATCTGAAGAGGTGAAGAGGCTATGGAAACACAGAAGAAGTGGATCCAGAGTAGGAGCCAGAGCAGCCTATCAGGAACCAGCATGTGGAGAGTATAGGTAAGACAGAATTAGAGCAGTTTCCAAAAGTCTCACTGGCTAATAAGAAGGCAAGAGATCATTCCAAATCCCCAACGTAGTTTCTGCACTTGTGCATAGCAGCACTTAGAGTTGCTATACCCAAGAGAAATTGGTAGTTGTACAACCCATTTTTTTAATCCCTTTGGTGAGTTATAGGAGCAAGTAGTACAGAAATGTCCCTCAAATATTCCAAAAAAGTGGGATAGTCATTAGGAAGTGGTTGAAGGCAGCTAGGCAAAATGCTCTGGAATAGAAAGTTTGATAGTTTCTTTGCAATTTTATTTTGCTGTTAAATTAAACCGTATGGCTACAAAAGAGTTCATTGCCTGTGAAACATCACCATCAAATGTTGAAAGCTAGAAATTTATCAGACTAACAGAGATAGGGATTTTGGAGCCATAAATTGTCTTACTTTGATAATCCCAAACAATAATTTAGTGACACGCCAACTGGAGAGCAAAACCCTAAACTACCCTCCTTTGCTGGTGTATGGTGAAGTCACTCCCTGCTATGAGTTCTTATCACTACTTTAACAGCTCAAGCGCCACATGGAATGATCACCAAGTACACACACAGTCCTCACAACAGCTCCAGAAATGTGATATCATTTCATACTTTAGTCTTACAATTCTGCTGTGGTGCCAAATTCTTCTCCTAAGTCTAAACAAGAACTGGGTTCCTTATTCTTCACCATAAGCATGCTAAATTGAAAGTGTGCAGACAGGTATCCAGACCATCTTTATTTTCGACTCTGGCTCCTTTTCACTATTATCTGGATTATGTGAAGACAATCACAATAAAACTTTGTGCCTAATTCTTCCCCCAACCTCCCTCAAACCAAGTTGCTATTATAGAGATAAAGAAGATTGTCAATGATTTAAGAGGGGTAACTGTTTAAAGGATAACTGTTGCTCTTCTAGAGGAAAAAAGAGCCTTACCCTGCTGTGGCTGGGCATGGTGCCACTCACTAGCAACATCTGGAGTGTAAAATGAGAGGCATAGTCCCGAACCAGAAGGGAGGAGGAAGGGAGCTGACCAAGGCAAAGGTGGAAATACACAGGAGCAACAGTCCCCTCAATTCCCAGAAGCTCTTCTGAGTCTCTCTCTTTTTCCTCCTGTTCTGCAGCAGTTTCCTATTTCCTACTCAGAGAGCAATGGAGGAAACACAGATGAAAGGATTGTAGAGACTAACAGCTTCAGAATTATGATTCTTTTGTCAAATCCCACACAAAGGAAGAGTCTATGAATCTATCAGGAGAGGAGCCAGGGAGAGGGAGGACATTGTATGTAAATAACGAGCCAAATTAAAAATATGGTGAGGGGGGGAAAAGCGATTTCTCAAAAACAGAGAAGTCCTAATCCAACATATAATTCAAGTCTCCGTGAATTGTGAAATGAACCCATAGACTGTATCGGCCATTAGAACTCTTTCTCACATTTTGCTTCAGAAACCATAAACAGGAGGTTGCACTGAGTAGGTTAAACTGAAAACATAAGCAGGTTCAACATAAAACAGAAATTTAGGCATTAATAAGGATATCAGAATTCAAATACATTCATTCATTTGCTTCCTTTCCAGTTCTAAAGACTTGCATGCTTTCCTCTTGCACAATTTTTTAAATGGACCTTTGTCTCTTTAAGAGAAAAGGCATGGTGATTTCTAACCATATAATTTTACAACATTCTAGGGTTGTAAAGACACATATCTTCATTTTAAAGTCTCTTTTATTACATCTATAAAGTGCAAACTACCAATGATCATTCTTTGAATTAAAATGCCCTGGTACTTTTAGAGGGCTTTGATTGGTTGTAGGATAGGGACGGAGTGAAAGTAGGACAGAGTTTCAGCCACACAAATGAACAATGAGACCTACTCCTCTTCCTGTAACCACCATCATCCTGATGGAAGAACAACGAAATAAACAGAGACAGAGAAGGCTCTGTGTTTGTCCTTAGCATCAGCTTCCATGGGATCCAGTGTGCTGGGAAGGGTAAGTGAACTGGAGTTCTTTTAACAGTCGAAAATAACAGCTCTTGCTTAGGTTGTCTTTGTGTGGACTCCTATTCCTATTGTATAAGTGAAAACTCTTCCTGTTCCCTCCTGTGGAAGTTCTGTTTCTTTATGTTTGGGAAGCCTGGAGTCAGAAAGTAACAAAGGAAACAAATTAGCTCTTACACTTTTAGGGTTTAAAAAAGCACTTTTTGTTTGTTTATTTTTGTTATGACGGGAGAGGTGACATTGATATGTTCCAGTTGGATAAATCAGATGTTGAGGAAATGTGGACCGACATGGCTCATTTTCTCTAGGGCAGCCTTATGACAAGGGAGACTTTCCAATCTTATTTTTTAAAATGCAGTAGCTATTCTGAAATGTTTGCAATATTAGAGTTTATTTTGATTGACAAAGTGAAACATCTTGTAATAGTATGCAAATAGACACACATGTCAGATTTAGGCAATAGTATTCAGTGTATAAAACAGTTCAATCGTAAAATTATGCCTTTAGTTACTCACCTAGATTATACATGTTACTTTGCAGAATGGGGAGGGAATTTAGAGATTGTCGAGCCAACTACCTCATTTTACAGATGAGGAAGCTAATGCCCCAGAGCAGAAGTGATTTGCCCAAGGTCCCATAGACAGTAAGTGATAGATCCACAAGTTGAACCCAGACCCTCTGACTTTAAATCATGTGCCCTTTTCACTGCATAGCATCATAATGCCTAAATTTTTCATATTTGAGACGTATTTTTTTTTTGCAAAGCACAAAATAAAATGATTTAGAAATGAGTTGATAAAAATCAATGTACCCAATCAAACCAGACTCCCAGGATCAGAGCAACTCAATTTAACTGCCTAGTGTAATTAAGCCAAATATAGCTATTTAATTTATGTTATAGAGACTTAGTTAGTCATCTGTATTTAAATGGGTTTTAAACAGTTCTTGGAAGCATTTATTCTTCCAATTAATTGCATTTGGCGTAGAAGACAATGGTTCAAATCTTTGCTTCTATATCATGAGTTATTTTCAATCATTTTAAGTTTGGGGTGGGGTTTTTTTTGCAAACTACATAATCAGATATTAACAAAAAAAATTTAACTAGGTACAAATGGTATGGTGGTAAGGGAACAATTTTGTAATGACCTAATTGCTAGTAAAAGCAAGCTAACAAAACAGCAGGAGAAACACTGTCCATCTGCTTCCCTCACTCCAGGGGCCGGGTCAGATTTGAAGTACTTCAGGATAGATCCAGGGATTCTGATCCAATCCAAACAAATCCCAGGTTATTCTCAGTCTTGCCGTTAACTTGATTCCATATCCATTCTGGTTTGTTTTGGGGGAACAAACTCAGAGATAAGGAGATCAGATAATTATTCTATCCTACATTGAAAGAAATCTCCAAGATAGCATTAGAGCTGGTCTGATTTTCCAAAGGTCTTCTGAAATGGAGCTGACATGGGACAAAACTCTTCCCAAACTCTCTGGAATTTTTCCATTGTGCAAGCAAGAAGTATTAGAGGCATCAATAATCCTAATACTCACTTATTCAGGTAAATACTCCCATAATGTTGTTGCTGTTCAGTCATTTAAGTCTTATCCCCATTTGGAGTCCTTTTTTTAAAATTTTTTTGCAAAGATACTGGAATGATTTGCTATTTCCTTATCCAGATCATTTTATAGGTAAGGAAACTGAGGCAAACTGATTTAAATGTCTTGCCCAGGGTCACAGAGCTAGTAAGTATCTGAGGCTGGATTTGAACTCTGGTCTTCCTGGCTTCAGACCTGTCACTCTATCCATCTCACCACTACCTGCTCTTTCCATAATATTAGCAACCTGAATTTCTCTCTAGTTAGTTATATTCAACAAATTTAGTGAACAAATTCCATTTTTGGACCCTCATGGTACCTAAATAGTGTCCTTGGCATGAAAAACAATTAGTAATTAACCAATTATGAAATAATTGTTCTCTTGCCTTCACATTTATATAAGGTACTTTGCCATTATCAAAGCTGTCATTATCCATTAGATAATACGCTTAAATCTTCAAACTTGAATTTGAGTAGAGGGACAAAATAAGACCACTTGATCTTAGTGAAAGTCATTTCCTTTCAATCAAGAGGCAAAAATGGAAAGCAAATAGACTCTTAATGAACAGGGGTTGGTAAAATAGATTCACCTCTGCTTAGAGAATGAAAGGCAGATGGGGTGGGAGGGGAGGCAGAAGATGGAAATATAGACTTCAGCACAACTCTCCACAACTCAGGCACAGTCCCTACATTGCTCTGCCTGGTTTCCCCTCACTTCTGATCACGTGGTGCCAACAATAAAGTCACAGTATCTTCCACTAAAGGGAGTATTTGCAGAGTAGAAAATGGACTCATTTTGAACTCTGAGCACTGTATTCAAAACCTGGTTCTGCAAGCTGTGTAATGTCAGGAAAGTTACTTAACCTCTCTGGCCCCAGTTTGCTCATCTATAAGCAGGAATTTCTAGCTCTAAATCTATGATCTTAATTTCCTATAGGACTGCAATTGAAGTCTTCCATCCACCAATATGGCTGCCCTCTTTTCTCCATTTCTTTTGTGGCATTGAAGCTTCAGGGGCACTACTGTTTCAGATACAGTCACAGTCCATTGAATCTTTGAGCCAGGATACGTGAGAGATTTCCATACTGAATTGCAATCATTCATCTCCAATGCCTACTCCAGCACCTCAGTCACTTTAAAAGGGGGTGCTATACTTGGTGTTATTTGATCATTTTCTCTGCTAACTTCAAAAGTAATGACATCCTATCAGTTTCTTTGAAATATTCTTTGAAAAACTTTAAACTGACTTAAGATTATAAATCCTGGGGTTCTTTTATTTTTTTTAAATCCACTCAGTTTTAATTTGGTTATGTTCCTTTTTTTATTTATTATCTATTTATTTTTAACATTCTTTTCTTTTTAAATTTTGAGTTTCAAATTCTCTCCCTCTGTCCCAAAACCTACCCTATCCATTAAGAAGGTAACCAATATGATATCAATTGTACATGCAAAATCATGCAAAACGCATTTATATATTAGCCATGTTGCAAAAAAAGCAATAAAAATGGTGAGAAAATTATACTTTAGTTTGCACTCAGAGTTCATTAGTTCTCTCTCTGGAGATGGATAGCATTTTTTCATCATGAGTCTTGGAATTGTGTCCAATCAGAGTAGCCAAGTCTTTGACAGATGATTGTCTATTACAACATTGTTATTATTGTGCACAATGATCTTTTGGTTCTTCTCACTTCACCTTGCATCAGTTCATATACATCTTTCCATGTATTTTTTTTCTGAATCCACCCCTCTCATCACTTCCCACAACACAATATAGCATGCCACAACTTGTTGTCATTTCTTAACTGATGAGCATCAACTCTATTTCTAATCCTTTGCCACCTCAGAAAGATCTACTGTGAATATTTTGTCCATATGGGTCATTTTCCCTTTTCCTTGATATCTTTGGCGTAGAGACCTAGTGCTGAGTCAAAGGATATGGATATTTATATAGCCCTTGGGCATAGTTCCAGATTGTTCTACAAAATTGTTGGAGCATTTTACAAGTTCAGTGGTATGCTTTTTCCCCCCATCCACTTCAGCATTTATCATTTCTGATAGATGCGGGGCGGTACCTCAGAATTCTTTTAATTTGCTTTCCAACAGTGATTTAGAGTGTTGGGGTTTTTTTGTATATAACTAGAGGTAGTCTAGGTTTCTTCTTCTGACAACTCTTTGTTCATAGTTTTTAACCATTTTTCAGTTGGAGAATGGCACTACACAGTTGCCTACATGTCTGAGAAATGAAGCCTTTATTAGATAAACTTTTTGTAATTTTTTATATATTACTTCATTGGCTATGGTACCTTTCAGCATAATGTAGCTTCCTTGACTACGTCTTCTAATCAGATCTATTTTTGCTTTTACTTCATCTGAGATCATGATTTCTACCCCTGCCTTTTTTTAGTTAAGGCATATTAAATTCTGCTCCAGTCCTTTATTTTAACCCTGTGTGTGTCTTTCTGTTTCAAATGTGTCTCTTGTAAACAACATATTGTTGGATTTGGGTTTCAATTCATTCTGCTATCCACTTCCATTTTATGGGTGGATTCATCATATACAATTTAGAATTATGATTACTAACTGTGGACTTCTCACCATCCCATTTTCTTCTATTTGTTCTCTTCTTTCTCTTTTTATCATATCCCTCCTCTAAAGTCTGTTTTGTTTTCCATGTAGGGTAAAATAAATATCTATATATAATTGAGTGTGTGTATGTGTATGTGTGTGTGTGTGTGTATGTATATACTTCCCACTTTGAACCAACTCCAATGAGAGTGAGGTTCAAGTATTACCCACCATCTCCCCCTATTTTCCTCTCCTCTGTAAAAGCTCTTCCTTGTCTTTTATGTGAGAATTTTTCCCATTCTACCTCCCTCTTCCCCATTCTCCTGGTACTCAGAGTTCTCCTTACCCCTACGTTTTTTAGATAATCCCAATATAATTGACTCATACTCGTATCCTCTATGTAGACTCCTTCCAACTGCCACAAAAATGATAAAGTTCTTAGAAATTACATATATCATCTTCCCATATGGGAATGTAAACAGAATAAGTATTGAATGCTTTATTATTACTCTTTCATGTTCGCCTTTTACACTTCTCTTGAGTCTTGTGTTTGAATGTCAGATTTTCTATTTCACTCTGACCTTTTCATCAGGAATGCTTGAAAGTCCCCTAATTCATTAAATATCCATTTCCCCCCTGGAGGATCATACTCAGTTTTGCCGGGTCAGTTTTTCTGGATTGTAATCCTAATTCCTTTGCCTTCCAGAATATCATATTACAAGCCCTCCATTTCTTTAATGTGGAAGCCACTAAATTGTGTGTGATCCTGACTGTGATTCCAGGATATTTGAATCATTTCTTTCTGGCTGCTTACAATATTTTTCCTTTTGACAAACGGCTCTAGAATTTGAATATAATATACTTGGAAGTTTTCATTTTTGGCTCTCTTTCAGGAGGTGACCAGGGGATTCTTTCCATTTCTATTTAGATCCTCTATATCTAAGATATCAGGGTAGTTTTCCTTGATAATTTCTTGAAATATGATACTTAAGCTTTTCCTTTAATCATGGCTTTCAGGTAGTCCAATAATTCATTAAATTACCTCTCCTTGATCTATTTTCCAGATCAGTTATTTTTCGGTTGAGATATTTCACATTTTCTTCTATTTTTCATCCTTTTGACTTAGTTTTATTGCTACTTGACATCTTGTGGAACAATTACTTTCCACTTGCCCAAGTCTAATTTTTAGGGAATTATTTACTTCAGTGAGATTTTGGACCTTTTTTTGTCCATTTAGCCAATTCTACTTTTTTAAATTCTTTTCTTCAGTGAATTTTTGTGCCTCTTTTACCATTTGGCCAATTCTGTTTTTTAAGGTGTCCTTTTTTCAGTATTTTTTGTGCCTTTTTTGCTAAGCTGCTAATTCTCTTTTCATAATTCTTGTGCATCACTCATTTCTTTTCCCAATTTTTCTTCTACAATCTAATCTCATTCTTTAACTTTTCTAGGAATTCTTGTTGGGCTTTTGTCCAATTAGTATTTTTCTTTGAGGCCTAATTTGTAGTTATTTTCTCAGTGCTATCTTCTATTAAGTTTATGTGTTGGTCTTCCTTAGCACCATAGCAGTTTTTTTTATGGTCAAATTCTTTTTTGTTGTTGTTCACTCATTTTTTTTGACTTTGAACTTTTTATGAAAGTTGGACTCTGATCACCTAGGGGTGGTAAAGCTTTCCCAGTTTCAGGTTTTTCCTTGCTGCTACTGCCATAGCTAGTTCTGAGGTGTCTGCAAGTTTTCAGTGCTTCCAAGGTGGTGTGATGTGGGAAGAGGTGTGGTCACTGCTCTTCTGGTCTGCATTCTGGTCTTTACCCAGGAAGAGTCCCTGCTCTTCTGCAGCCACAAGAGCTAACACTACTCTCAGGCTTGGAACTGAGACCAGTTCCCCCATTCTTCCTCTCTTGTTCTCCTCTCTTTGGAATTAGGATTAGGGGCCCTATTCCCTTGTGGCAGACCAAAAGTGCTCTTTTATGCCCTAGAACTGAGTATAGGCAATAGAGCTGCCAATCAGAATCAGGCACCCCTTCTGCCAGCAAAAGGTCTCCTGTAGTCTCTTTCTGACAAAGTATCTGATCCTTGTACCTTCTCTGGATTGAGAGCTCCTGGAGCTGCTGCTGCTGCCACCGCAACCACCACTACCACCGTTGGAGCCACCTCCTGGTGCTCTTTTAAAGTTGGATCAATTCTCATGTCTCCCTTGAGTATATTTCAACTTATGATTGTAGAATAATAGATTTATAGCTAGAAGAAAGCTAAAAGGCAATCGAATCCAAACTCTTCATTTTTACAGAAAAGAAAACTGAGGTCCAGAGGAGTTCAGTGATCGGAGTGAGGCTGTAAAATTAGTAAATGTCAAGATCTAAGCTCAGACCCTCAAAATCCAACACTCCCCTGAGTCTAGGATAATTGGCTGACATCCCCTAAGCCTCTCTTCCATTATTTTTCAATGTGTACCTCTTAATGGTATAATTTTAAGTATATGTTTAGTTTAAATTTCTTTTCTATGTTTTCTTTACATTTAATTTTTAAATAAATATCCTCAGTCCAAAGAAGAGAATCAAACATTTACATAAACTCAAAGTAACTCCATTTAGACCAAATCTTGTGAGAGATTTTGAGCTTAATTCTTAATTCTCCTCCCTCAACCCTCATTGAATAAATGATTACATTTTTTTACTCTACTTCCACAATATCTTTCCCATTAATCCCTACCTCTCCTCTCATCTCCACTTGCAGTAGCTTCCAAATTGATCTACAGTTGCCTCCAATCTTTTCCTTCTCCAAAATTTCATTTACACAGAAGCTGGATTGATACTCTTAAAACAACAACGCTATGGCCTTGTATTATAGGATCAATATCTACCCAGGTTTCCCAAGCTCTCCCTCCAGTGTAGACTAGGTTAATTCTTGGCCTAAAAGTCAAGGAAACTATCCCTAAAATATGCCTCGCCTAGGGAGCTAAGTCTCTAGCTGCCTAGCTGTTGACATAACTTCCTGTTGGTCTCCAATCATGTTGTTATGACTTCCTAACCACTTAATGGAAAAAAATAAAAGCCTTCCATTGTAAAGTTGGGCCCTTCACATCTGAAATAACAATGCTGTTAACTATTCATCACACCCTGCCCTGCTGATATGACACATTTCTATATGAAGATGAAGGGAAGCTATACCAGAGGGAAGCCTGTATCCTTGTTAAGTATCCTTTCTGTGTCATAGCCCAGTATTTCTCCTTTTGTTAATTATTAGCCACAAGAGTTTAATTTCACTCCAGGTGACCAGTCTGAGTCAGGCCTAGCCCATAAACAGCATGTCTCTTCCTTACAAAAATTCTCTAATTGCTCCATCTTGCCTTTAAGATAAACTAGAAATTCTTAGACTGGCATTTAAAGCCTTCACAGTCTGACTCCTATCTACTTTTCTACTTTTATCTCTGATTAGTTTCTTTCCCACATTTTCCTCTCCAGTTAAAATGACCCAATAGTTTCCTCATATCCAGTATATTTCACCCTCTGCCTCCGTATATTTGAACGGTAGTACTTCAGACCTGGGATACATTGTCTTCTCCTTTTCTTCTCCTACCTTACAAAGAATCCCTAGCCCCTTCAAATACAGATCAAGGCCACTTCCTATGCAAGATTATTTCTGATTCCTCCAATTCCAGCATTCTCTCCTCCTGGATATTACTTGTATATATTTTATATTCCCACGTACATGTATGTTTTCATTTCCCCATACCCTGACTTCTGAATGTAATAAGGACCATTCAAGTTGAGAACTGCTTTGGTTTTGCCTGCATATATTTAACATAATGCATGCTTCAGTACTTGCTCAATAGGTTTTCATTAAATTGAACTGAATGAGCTGATAACCAGACAGGGCACATCTTTTTCATGGTGTAGACTTGCACAGAGTAATTTTATAGCTTTCTCTGAGGTATATGGTATTGAATCTGATTAAGAAACATCAAAACAGAAAAGCCAAACCTTGGCTATATCATGTCGTGGGCCTGAACCTCATAAATTGATTTTGACAGTAGATCTTCTGCTGTCTAAGCCCAATCTTATAAGCCAAGGCCATGAGGAACCAAAATTGTTCAGCTCAACCTTTTCTCTTTTTTCAGTAACTTGTATTCCATCCAAAACAACTTAACAAGAATTCATTAAGTACCTATGATGTACCAGCACTTTTCTAGGCTTTAGGAATGCAAAGATAAAATTAAAAACATTCTCTGCCTGCAAGGAGCTTCCAGTCAACTGGGAAGGTATAATATTTAAACCTTTAAGTAAATGCATGATAACTTGAAGAAGGATAGTACTAAGGAGATGTAAGAGGTAGCACCTGAGCTGACCTTTGAAGAAAAATGAAGGTTTCTAGGAGATGGGGATAAAGAAGAAGTGCTTTCCAGGCATGAAAAATAAAAGAATATAAAGGAACCATTTCCAGAGCTAAATCTGTATCTTTGCTGAACATCCTTTTTAAAGGCATGGACACAGAAGATGAGGATAAGTTCCCACCCAAGTTTCCTATTACTTCAACTTCAACAACCAGCTCCTCCTTAGTGAAAATTTGATTCAGATTAGCAGGTTCTCTCATGAGTTCCTCTATCTTTGAAGAAAAGTAGAATGACTTTGAAATTCCTGGGAAATTATCTTAGGTTGAAACTAAATGCAAAGCACAACTTAGACTCTTCAATGTATTGAGTTGATTTGCAGATACTTGTGTAGCCACAATATGTTGAATTTGGGATAGAAAAATGTCTGCTGATTTCTTTCCACTGACTTGTTAAAATTTTTTTTAGAAAAAGAGGAATTATTCCAGAGTGTTTTGACACAGGTTGCTGAGCAGTTTTCAAGGTAAAATTCTTTAAAATGAATATTTATATACATATATAAGTGATAGATTTTATGTCTGCCATTCATTGAACAACCTAGCAAAGTTTGCGGGACCCTTGGGTGATGAAACTCACAGCAACTCTGAAAGACCATCTTCTAAGTCATATACAAGCTGCAATGTGAGTCAATGGTAAGAATATCTACAATGACAAAATGAAAGATCAGAGACATATATGCATGACATGTGGTATGATAAGGTATGATATATTCTTAGAGAAATAATTTGTTTAAATTAAGATGCCAGAAAGTGGTGGGGGTGGGAGAGGGGGAGGAAGAGGCAAAATTTAGGGAGATGGTTCCTTTTTTCTTTAAAAAAAAGGGCAAAACCTAAAGTTTTGCTGTTATACCATCACTGAGGCCCCTACTATTATATGAAATACATTATAATAGGATCACTCCTTTATTTTAACAATTAACCTCCCTTGACTACACTGAAGATCGACTTCTCTTAACCCAAATTCTACTTTATTTAGAACAGTGCTATAATGTTTCCAGTATACTGTTGATGCTTGTTGCAAATTCTCTTCCAGAATTGCTGGATGGCTATGAAAGAAAGTTTGTGTAAAGGTTTTAAAAATGATAATTTGTTGTACTTTTTTAAATGTCACCTTAGTAAGTTCCCAAAGAGAATCTAGAACTTTTTGTTCAATCTGAGGGGTTTGATTGAGCCTGAATTTAGTACTTTCACCATCCCCAAAAAGGAAATAATAATAAAGGCCATCAACTAGCCTAGTTCACACAAAGCAGAGCACACAACTATTATGGTTCAAAAGAGAATGTAATACAAATTTAATGGTTTTTCTCCAATTACACATAAAAACAATAACATTCTTTTGTCAAGTTTTGAGCGCCAAATTCTCTTCCTCCCTCCTTCCCCCCCCCCATTGAGAAGGCAAGCAATTTGACATGGGTTATCCATGTGTAGCCATGCAAAATACACTTCCATATAAGTCGTGCTGCAAAAGAAAACAGAAAAAAAAGGAACAAAAATAATAAAGGAAATAAAGAAAAAGTATCTTTGATCTGCATTCAGATTCCAACAATTCTTTCTCTGGAGATGGGCAGCACCTTCCATCATAAGTCCTTGTCTTGGATCACTGTATTGCTAAGTTATTCATAGCCTATCGTCATACAATATTGCTGTTAATGTGTACCAGGGTTCTGCTTATTCCACTTAGAAAGTAATATAAATACTTAAATTGCATTTTTTATAATTAGGAAATTCTCAACTGATTGGAATAATTTTCTCTAGTAGTCCTATAAGTTTAGAAAAAGGTTTCTGTCTGTGTGCCCAGAATAATTTAGATGACCCATGTTTTGTCTGTCATATATAATCAGTTCTATTCCTGTATATAATAAGGTCTATTTCCACCAGCTCCATGGTCTTTAAAAAGTATTTGTCTTTGTTGCCCAAAAGATAACAAAAGCAAGTGGAAATATGAAATATAGTAGATCTGTTTCTTAACGTTTTTAATGGATTTTTCTTTTTTCATTCTTAGGGCATTCAAAATCAATGAACTGAAGACTGAAGTTACTAATCACTTGGCAATGCTGGAGAAACGATTTGAATGTAAGTTCCACCCATTATAATGAACAGTATAGCACAAGGTAGAAGTTAATATTCTCTGAGTTTGAGTAAGTGGTGGGGTTTGATCATCCCTTTCTTACTGAAATGTTTCACAAAAACATACCTTTTCATTTAATAAATATCTCAAGGCATAGTATGCATATTGGTTGTTTATTAATCATAGTGAATATAAATCTATATTTTAAATAATCTTGATAATTATGAATTTTGAACACTTTCTTGTCAGGCCCACCTAGATCATCACTATTTTTACCTGGTAGTGACTAACAGTTCGTATTAGGAGTCAGGGGAAATTAAGCTCTTATCTTATTTCTTAATGTTCTTTACATTATTTATGTGGGGCCACCAGGCTACATTCTTCCCCCGACTTACATTGGTGGGTTGGATCCCCAGGAGAAATCTCCCTGATTGAATGTACTTTATGAATCTGCATGAGTATGAACCAGGCATTCATCTTTAATATTCAAGCAACTAATATAAGTATCTCACATCAAAAGAATTTGTTGAAATGGCATAGCAAAGCTGTAGTAACGAAACATTCCCCTCATAAGTCGGAAGTGGACATTCCCAGATGTACACAAAAAGCATCGAGGGGAAGAGTGGACTATTACTAGCAGTGCGCAATTAAAACAAACTTATCATCACTTAGGCTTATTAGAGGTGATGGTACCCTAATAAGACACACAGAGTACACTCAACTAAACTTTGTTGATTATTCAATAATGCAAACTCAACCACACGACAAGCAAACCACCAACCTCATTCATAAATAAGTGTGTTTCATACCACTACTCATGACAAGGTTTCCCTCTTTGCCTAACAAGGGGTTCCCTTCAAGATGATAGTCTCTATCAAAAGGCGTTGCTCTTGAGTAAAAATGAAATACACAGATTTCCACCTTTGGAGAACATAAGAGTTTGTCTTAGTTACAACCCAGGAGCAAACTGAGGGCTGGGGCTTCTGGCAGATTTTTCTGATTCTGACTAGAAGTATTTACAAATTAAATCTATAGTCTGTGATTAAAGCAAACTAGCAATCAAACTAACCTCATTTGTAAATACTTACCAGTTGTTTACTGGATTTGAAACACAAACCATTATTATTAGATGTTTATAAAACCTGGGGAACATAGGTCTTTCATGTCTGCTTACCAGATTTGGGGGATGTACATGTCAGAACCTCTGACGTCAATCTTACCATGCATGCCACAGGGAGGGAAATCACTGTTTCTATAGCCACTCATTGTTTAAAATCTCACAAATAAAAGTTACAAAAATATAGATAAACATTATTTTGGAATGATTCCCAGGAATTCCAGTTTCTCATTCCCAAATCTTGACTATTACTATCTGTTGAGAATTTGTAAAATGTGAGAGAAGATCTACCATACCTTCAGCAATTCCACATCTACCAAGGTGTGGAAAACAGGGATAGGAGAAGGGCAGCTCGGCAGGAGGGGCTTATCCAACAGGCCGGCAGGCCAGGAGCCGAGACCAGCCCACCCCAAAATGCAGCCAGGCCAGGCCCCAAGGCAGTCAGGAGGAGCCAAGCCTCCCAAGCCACCGCATGAGTCTACTTCAGAGAAGATCTACTGCACCTGAAGGGAATCTTTACATCCAGCAAACCAGGAGTAGAGATAGTCAGTGAAAGTGAAACTTTGAAACTTAATTTGGGGGAGGAAAAGCAGTTCTGCCAATCTGCCCACCGTGCAAGGAAGCAGTGGGGGGAAAGGCAGGAACTGCTATAACCAGCGGCTACCCCACGGGGCTGCTTCAGAGCCCCTGGCCTGCAGACTCCACAGGGGGGCTGAATCAATTGATCAGGGCCAAGTGCTCTTGCGTCGAGCGGCCTGGATCCAGATCGTGGTCTTGGGGTGTGCTTTCAGCAAGCCAAAGCTGGGGGGACTGCACCACCCCCCTAATAGGTCCAGCAGCTGAGAAAACCCCAGCAATTTGGAACAGAGCTTTCCCCTCTGGAAGCAGAGTTTCACAGAGCTTAAAAAAAACCCAACCAATTAATTGATTGGCTAACATGAGGAAAAGGAAGCAAAATAAGAACAGCAATAAAACTCTAGAATCCTTTTTTGCGGACTAAAAGGATCAAAGAATGGAATGGAAGACAACACAGTCAGAACTCTTACACCAAATGCTTTCAAGACACTTGAAGAATTCCTAGCAGCTACAGATCAACTGAAAAAGGACTTTGAAAACCAAATAAGAGAAGTGGAGGAAAATTTGGGAAGAGAAATGAGAATGATGCAAGAAAAGCATGAAAAGAGAGTCAACAACCTGACTGAAGAAAACAACACTTTAAAAAATTAACTCCAATGGCAAAAGAGGCCCAGAAAGCCAATGAGGAGAAGAATTAAGACTTAAAAAGTCAAATTTCCCAGATGGAAAAAGAATCTCAAAAGCATTCTGAAGAGAATAATTCCTTCAGAATTAGAGAGGAGTAATTAGAAGCTAATGACTTTATGAGAAACCAAGATACTATTAAACAGTTACAAAGAAAT
>CM053600.1:404055-419454 GCA_028646575.1 Pseudocheirus occidentalis
AGGAATGGAAAGAATCTAGAATTTAAAGTTCTGCAAGGCCTGCAACTAGGAATAAAGATATACAGGGGCCGTGATAGGGAGACCCTCCCTGCCCTACCAGAAAATTAGAGAGAAGATTGGGGGAGGGGCTTTACAGTGGGATTGCTGTTTTAGGGTTGGGGTAGGGGAAAGATGGGGAGAAAATTTGTAATTCAAAAATCTCATGAAAATGAATGATGTAAACAAGAAAACAAATTTAAAAATTAATTTAAAAAAGAATTTGTAAAATGTACTGCAACAAAATTTGTCTCCATCAGGGACAGCTATGTGGTGCTGTGAATAGAGCACAGAGTTAGGAGGACATGAGTTCAAATCCAGCCTCAGACACTTGACACTTAACTTGCTGTGTGACCTTGGGCAAGTCACTTAACCCAAATTACCTTGCCTTCCCTCTTCCAAAAAAATTGGGGGTTCCTTTAGTAATGTGTTGTCTTTTATTATCTGAAAAAAAATTAAAGATCATGCTGAAATTTTAAATTCATTTTCAGGTACAGAATGTGCCTTCTCCTAGGTCTGTTACTTAATTGGCCTTGTTTCCCTTAAAAGTGTCTTTGTCTTTTTTAAATAAGGTTTTGGTATCCTTCATTTTTTAATCATCATAATTTTCCCCAGTATCCCTCCCCCTCCCAGAGAACCATCCCCTGGAACATACTGTATTTTTTCAAGAAAAAGAAGACAAAAAAGCAATAAGTGCAACTGAGCAATGCATTGAAAAATTATGAAAACTTATCATGTGCAACACTTGGGGACTTCCTGCTCCCAGGAAGGGGGTACTTAGGGAAGGCTTTTCACTTCCTTGTTACATTTACTTGTCATTTGTGCGATCGAGGGCGGTTCTTGCCATTTCCAGAAGTAAAGATTTACTTTCATTACTCTGCATCAGGCTTTTTTTTAATCATACATTCTTATCTTTTTTATATTACCAAAATTTCTCCCAGTGTTCCTTCTCTTCCCTCTCTCAGAGAGCTATCTCATATATTTTATTAATTTATTTATTGTTAGTTTTCTTTTTTATGTTTTTTGGGGGAGGCAGGAAGGCAAGGCAATTGAGGTTAAGTGACTTGCCCAAGGTCACACAACTAGTAAGTGTGTCAAGTGTCTGAGTCAGAATTTGAACTCAGGTCCTCCTGACTCCAGGGCTGGCGTTCTATTCATTGTGCCACCTAGCTGCCCCTATTTTTAGTTTTCAGCATTCATTTCCATAAGATTTTGAGTTTTAGATTTTATCCCCCTGTCTCTCCTCCCTTCTTCACAAGATGACATTCTGCATCAGTTTTTGTAGGTCTTTCCATGCTTCTCTATATCCATCACAAACATAATTTCTTATAGCAAAACAGTATTCCATTATATTCATGTACCACAAATGACATTGTTTAGACTTTCTCCAAAGGTCATCTTTGTTTCTCTTTTTTTGCTTTCACCAAAAGTATTGCTTCAAATATTTTGATGCATATTGGGACTTCCTTCTTACTGATGGCTTCCTTGGAGTATAAGTCCAAGTAATGAAGTCTTTGGTTCAAAGAATATGGTCATTTTAGTCACTTTATTTGCATAATGGCTTTCCAAATTGCTTTTCAAAATGGTTGTACCATTTCACATCTCCATCAAAACGTATCAACAATTATTAATAACTAATTATAATTAGTTTTATAATTAAGCAATTAATTGAACTAATTTAATAAATAATAATTACTCTTTAACCCCTCCAACATTGATTGTTGCAAGTTTCTGTCATCTTGACCAATTAGCAGGGCATTAGGTAAAACCTAAGATTTCTTTTGACTTTTATATCTCTTATTACTACTGACTTTCATGTGGTCGCAAATACTTTGAAATTCTTCTTTAGAAGACTTATTTGTTCATATACTTTAATCATTTATTTGTTAGGAAATGACTATTGTCTTCTATGTATTTGTTCCTTATTTATGTATCTTGGATACCAAACACTTGTCAGAGAAATTTGATATAAAGATTATTTTTTCTCATTCAACCATCACCCTTCTTATCCTAGATGAATTAATTTCATCTATACAGAAGGTTTTCGGTTTCATGTGGTCAGTTATCTGTTTTATCTTCCATAATTGCTTCTGTCTTTTAAAAAATATTTTATTTTTTGAAACATTTAAATTCTAAGCTGTCTCCCTCCCTCCCCACCATGCATCAGAGAAGGCCACCATTTGACACAGATAAGTGTGTGTGTGTGTGTGTGTGTGTATACAAATATATGTAAAACCATACCAGGCATACTTCTACTTATCATTCTTTCTCTGAAGGCATGTAACTTTCTTTTTTCCCTTTTTTTTCTTCTCCACCCTAGAGAAGGCTGCCATTAGACACAAATATGTGTGTATGTATACATACATATACACGTGTATGTGTGCGTGCATATAAAATCATTCTATACATGCTTCTATTTATCAGCTCTTTCTCTGGATGTAGATGGCATTTTTCCCATAGGTCCTTTCTAGTTAATTTGCATATTTACAAGAGTCAAAATGACTTAGTTGCTCAAAGTAGTTTTTCAAGCAATATTGCTGTTACTGTATACAACACTTTTGATTCTGCTCATTTCACTCTTCATTATTTCACACAAGTCTTTCCATATTTTCTCTAAAAACACTGAGCTCATCATTTCTTATAGCACAACAGTATTCCATCGTGATCATATAACACAACTTAGCCATTCCCCAATGGATGGGCATCCCCTTAATTTCTCATTCTTTGTCACCCCAAAGAGAGCTGCTATAAATATTTTAGAACATATAGGTCAGGTCTATTTCCAAAATATTTATGGCAGCTCTTTTGATGGTGGTAAAGAAAAAGAAATTAAGGGGATTCTCATCCACTGGGGAAAGGCTGAAAATGTTGTGGTATATGATTCTGATGGAATACTACTATGCTATAAGAAATGATGAGTTCAATGATCTTAGAAAAAACATGGATAGTCTTGCATGAAATAATGAAGAGTAATGAGCAGAACCAAGAGATCATTATATACAGTAATAGCAATATTGCTTTAAAAGCTAAGCAACTAAGTCATTTTGACTATTATAAATAACCAAATTAGCTACAAATGAAGGAAGATGCTATCTGCATCCAGAGAAAGAATCAATAGATAAATGTAGGGAACAATTTTATATACACACACATTTGTGTTTAACGATAGCCATCTCTAGGTTGAGAGTGAAGAAGGAAGAAAAAAAGGAGAAAAAAAAGAAAGTCCAATGCTAACTTTATTGTATATTTAAAAGGAATAGCAAGTTGTACATAACAGATTGGAAGTTTCAAGTACAATCATGTTTTTTTTATCCTACTATGTTATGGAAATGTTTGTGTTATTTCATAAATTAAAAATAAAATCAAGAAATTTTAAAAGAACGTATAGGTTCTTTCCCTTTTTCTCTGATCACTTTGGAAAACAGATCGAATAGTTGCAGTTTGGGGGTGAAGAAATCAAAGTTATGTATAGTAATATGAAAAAAAGCTCTAAATCATGGATTAGAGAAATGCAAATTAAAACAGCTTTGAGAAATCTTGTTGCACCTATCAGACTGGCTAAAATAATAGGAGAAAATGACACGTTGGAGGGGATGTGGAAAAATTGGAACACTAATATACTGTTTTTGGAACTGGGAACTGATCCAGCAATACCATGATTAGCTGTTTCCCAAGGTGATCAAGGAAATGAAAGAGCAATCGTAAGCGACTCAATATGGTTAAACTATTTACATTTCTATAGTGGAAGATGATGCATGTAACTCCTAAGAACTTCATAATTATTAGGGCAGTTAAAAGTAGTTGACATGTGCAGAAATCATGAATGCAAGTCAATTACACTGTAATGATCTCAAAAAAAGAGATGAAGAGATGATGAAGTCAATGGCCCTGGGAGAAGAGAGAAGGGAGAGGTAGAATCGGGAAAACTGTTCTCATACAGAAGAGGCACACGCACACACACACACACACACACTCTCTTTCTCTTTCTCTCTCTCACACACACACACACACACACACACACTCACACACTCTCTCTTTCTCTCTCTCACACACTCACACACACTCTCTCTCTCTTTTTCTCTCTCTCTCTCTCTCACACACACACACACACACACACACACACTCACACACTCTCTCTCACACACTCACACACACATTCTCTCTCTCTCTCTCTCTCAGTTTTGTATAGAAATCTAACTTACCCAGTGGGGAAATGAGGGAAAAGAAATAAGAGAAAGGTTGGAGAATGATTTTTTAAAAAACAGAAAAAGGAAAGCAGATTAAGGGAGGTAAAATAGGTTTTCAGGAGGGTAAGGAAAATGGGATGAAGGTAAATACACAGTAATTGTAACTATAAATATGAATAAGACATGCTCACCCATAAAATGGAAGCAGATAGCAAAATGGATTAGAAGCAAGAATCCAACAATATGCTGTTTACAAGAGACACACTTGAAACAGAAAGACACACACAGAGTTAAAATAGAGGGTGGAGTATAATCTAATATGCTTTAGCTAAAGTAAAAAAGTCAGGGATGGCAACCATGATGTCACACCAAGCAAAAGCAAAAATAAACCAAATTAGAAGAGATAACTAGGGAGACTATATTACACTTAAGGTACCACAGACAAATAATATAAAATAATTTTTGCAATTTTCTCTGATAAAGGCCTCATTTTCCAAATATATATTGAATATAGATCTGAGTCAAGTCTACAAACATAAAAGCCATTCCCCAATTGATAAATGGTCAAAGGAATCAACCAAGCAGTTTTCTGAAAAAGCAATCAAAGATAACTATAGTCACATGGAAAAAAAATTCTCTAAGTTGCTATTAATTAGAGAAATACTAATTAAAACATTTCCAAAGCACCACCTCACACCTATCAGAAATGACAAATGCTGGAGGGGGTGAGAAAAATAGGTAAGCTAAGGAACTACTGGTGCAGCACTGAATAGGCTCGACCATTCTGGAGAATAATTTGAACTATACCCAAAGGGCTAAAGAACTGGCATATTCAGAAGGTCTCAGGGCTGAGAAGAGGAGGTGGCAGGTCCAGTAGCTGGAGCAGAGAGTATGGCGCATACGGCTGTAGAGGCGACAAGACTTGGACTTGGCCTGTCGGGCGCCAGAACCATGCAGGCCTGGGGTTACAATTTGGACTAGCCCCGCCAGTTCAGCAGTACGTCAGCAGTTCAGGTTCCATCCGGGAAGCTGGCGGGGTCTTCGGCAAGAGGGAGAAGGCAGAGGAAGACCTGTACTTTCGAGAGAAGAGCCAAGAGCAGCTGACTTCCCTGAGGAAACACCATCAGGAAGAAATTATGCACTATGAGAAGGAGATAGAACGCCTGCAGAAAGAAATCGAGCGTCATAAGAACAAAATGAAAAAGCTGAAACAAGATCATGATTAAGCTGATTTTCTTGTTCAGTGATCAACCTTAATCAATATGTGGAACAATTGTCCGCTACTTGTGTGCCTGATATGACGTATTCTCCAGTTTGGTATATTTTTTGCTGTGTATTGCAACCAAATGGTAATAAACTATGATCACTGAGTTAAAAAAAAAACTGGCATATTCTTTGATCCAACAATTCCAAATAAATGAAAGAAAAAGATAAATGACATATACATACACACACACACACACACACAAAATATTTATAGTAGATCTTTTTGAGGTAGTAAAGGATTAGAAATTGAGTTGATGCTCATCAGTCAGGGAATGACTGAACAAGTTGTGATATGATTGTGACAGAGTACTATTGTGCTGTGGGAAATGATGAGGGGGGTGGTTTCAGGGAAGAAAAAACAACACATGGCAAAACCTATATGAACAGATGCAAAGTGAAGTGAGAGGAGCCAGAAGATCATTGTGCACAATAATAACAATGTTGTAATGATGATCAACTGTGAAAGACTTGGCTACTCTGATCAATACAATGATCCAAGACAATTCCAAAAGACTCGTAGTGAAAAAATGCCATCCACCTCCAGAGAGAGAACTAAGGAACTCTGAGTGTGAACTAAAGTACAATTTTCTCACATCATTTTTCTTGCTTTAAAAAAAATGGGTAATATGTAAATATGCTTTACATGACTTCAAATGTATAACTGATGTCACATTGCTTGCCTTCTCAGGAGGTGGGGGAAGGAGCAGGAGGGAGGGAAAGAATTTAGAACTAAAAATTTAAGAAGAAAAGATGTTTAAAAAATAAATAAATAATAAATGTAAATAGAAAAAAATTAATGAGGACTGTAAACATCCTTTCTTTACTCCCATATTTATTAGAAGGGGTCCTAATATGTTATCCATACAAAATTTGCTTTTCATTTTAGATAAAATGTTTTTATATTTTTAAAAAATGATCCCTCTATGCCTATACTTTGTAAGGTTTTTAGAAGGAATGGCTGTTATACTGTGTCCGTAGCTTTTTCTACACCTATTGAGATGATTATGTGGTTTGCAACATTTTAGATTTTTATTATTACTAATAATGCTGATTAATGTTGCCTAATGAATCATCCTTGTATCCTTGGTATAAAACCAATTGACTCATAATGAGTTATTTGTTTTGTTTATAATATCTGAATCAGTATTCATTAATGATATCGACCTATAGTTCTTTTTTTTTTTTTTTTGCCTTTTGGAGGGCAGTTGGGGTTAAGTGACTTGCCCAAGGTCACATGGCTAGTTTTTTTTGTGTGTGTGTGTTAAGTGTCTGAGGTCGGATTTGAACTCAGGTACTCCTGACTCCAGGGCCGGTGCTCTATTCACTGCGCCACCTAGCCGCCCCCTTGTTCTTTTGATTTTTATTTTTCCCATGGTTGTATCGCAACAGGATTCTTTCAGGGTCCTTTCTCAGTTTTTGATAATAATTTGTGTAGTATGCATGCTAATTGTTCTTTAAAAGTGTGATAGAATTCTTCTGTGAATCAACAGAAATGGGAGGTTTCCCCCCACCCCAATTCCTCCCTTCCCCTCCCCTATGGCAGTCTCTTTAAAGCTAGTCCCAATTCCTTTTTTTAGATTGGGTTATCTGAGATCTCTATTTGGTCCATCAATTTGGGAACTTCAGATTTTTGAAACTGTTCATCTATTTCTTTTGTGTTCTTAGTTTTGTTAACACTTAACTGTGTATACTCGGCTCTGAATTTTTTTTATTTCTTCTGCTTTTGTTGTAATTTCACCTTTCTCATTTGCTGTTTTATTGATTTGATTTTCTGCCCTTCTTTTTAATTAACTTGGCTAAAGTTTTATCAATTGTACTAGTCTTTGCAAAGGAGCAGCTTCCAGTTCTATTTCTCATTTCTGTAGGAGGGGTTTTGGTTTCCAGCTTGCACATTTCTCCTCTCATTTTTCGTGCCTCCCCTTTTGAGCTTGTTTTAAGGTTATTTACTTGTCTTTCTAGGTTCACTAGTCCTCACTGTTTCTAGTTTGGCATGTGGTTTCATCATTATTATTTCCTTTCACATAATTATTCATTGTTCTCATGATTTGTTGTTTGGCTTGAGGTTCTGATTTCATCAAGTCTCCATTTAGATCTATTATTAACTTGGGTCTTAAGCATTCCATTAAATTTTTCCATCATCCAAGTCACTTGCTAAAAGTAAGTTCCACATAATTCCTTAGGCTTTAGCCTAATTTTTAACCTTGTGAGCTATGAAGTGTGATTCTTGATCTCTATTAATCATTACAGACTGACTATTAATAAATTTAGCCCTTTTTATAATAGAGTTGCCATCAACTCCTGTACAGGAATGCACAAAGCCTAAATCTGTGCATGTACAGATCACTGTTAGACAATAGTTCTTATTAAGTTTATCATCAACTGGGCCAATGTAGTTCACTTGCCAGACTATTCTCAGAACCTAAGCATTGATGACCTAGCTTGTTGGCAATGGGACAGAGTAGCATAGGGTTTGTTTTTTTGGTTGTTTTTTTTTTTTTTTTTACTTTTTTACTTAGGTTTTATTTCTTTCCTTAGTCCCATCTTATTTCTATCCAAGGTGTCCTGGGCCAAATACCCAAGTGTTCAGTTTTCTCCTGTATTCATTTCCCTATGATCTATGCTTTTCCCTGTCCCTCTATCCTTTTCTTCCTTAATTTGCCAACATGATCCACCTTCTTCCACTTTACTTCATCTGATTTTCCTTTAGGATAAGCATGCCCATGGGCAGCTAGGTGGTTCAGTGGATAGAGTGTGAAGCCTGAGTCACGAAGACTCATCCTCCTGAGTTCAAATCTGGTCTTAGACACTAGCTGTGTGACCCTGAGCAAATCACTTAACCCTGTTTGCCTCAGCTTCCTCATCTGTAAAATGAGCTGGAGAATGAAATGGTAAACCACTCCAGTATCTCTGCCAAGAAAAATTCAAATGGGATCACAAAGAGTCAAACACAACTGAAAAATGACTCAACAACAAAAAATAACATGCCCACCCTAAAATCTTCACATTGGCCTCATCTGGGCCCTC
This sequence comes from Pseudocheirus occidentalis, assembly GCA_028646575.1. NCBI lineage: Eukaryota > Metazoa > Chordata > Mammalia > Diprotodontia > Pseudocheiridae > Pseudocheirus > Pseudocheirus occidentalis. The sequence continues at coordinate 412,569 of CM053600.1, forward strand.
CAATAATTCATTTTCCCGAACCTTACTGTCATTTACTTTCCAGTTACCATTCTTATTTAGGTGATCATAATCCATTAGTGTTACTGACCAAAAGTCAATACGAATTACATCATTATCCACACTCTTCCTTGTAGTTCTCATGACTATGTAACCCGACACTCAAAGCCTGTTAGTATGGGCTTCTTCTCATTTGTGGAGATCTATGCCCTGCACCTGTTTTGGGTTTTTGTTTGTTTGTTTTTTCTAGAGAGCCAGGGCTAAACATTTATTCAGCACAACTCTGATATAAACAACTCCTATTTGAACATTGACTGAGTGGTGGCTATTCTAATCATTATGGGTGACACTAGACCCTGGATGGGGAACTTGTGGCCTCAAGACCATATGTGACTCTGCAGGGCCTCAAGTGTAGCCCTCTGACTGAATCCAAATTTCACAAAATAAATCTTCTTACTAAAAGGATTTGTTCTGTAAAACTTGGACTCAGTCAAAAAGGTCTCACCTAAGGATGTAGAAGGCCACAGGTTCCCCATCCCCATTCTAGACCATGCTAATGTAGAAATCAGTATTTACAGTATTGGTGGAACACCTTGGATCAAAGCATCTATTTTTATAATGATGTGATATACTGACATGACCATCTTTTCCATAAAAACATATCTAAACTGAGGACCAAGCATTTGGACTAAGAAGTCCAAAATTCTAACATCATACCTGGAATATGCCTTCTCCAGGAAATGAACAATTCAATTAGCCTCAAAATGCCCTTCATTTGGGGCAGCTAGGTGGGCAGTGAATAGAGCACTGACCCTGGAGTCAGGAGGACCTGAGATCAAATCGGGCCTCAAACGCTTGACATACTTACTAGCCATGTGGCCTTGGACAAGTCTCTTAACCCCAATTGCCCTCCAAAAAGCAAAAAAAAAAAAAAATGCCCTTCATTTGAAGTTTTCAAGGATAAGATCTTTCCTGCTACTGGTTGAGGAATTCCTTCCAAAGTCCAAATCATACCTAGAAAGAACTGATTATTGCTCTTTCTTACCTTTTATGGGACAGCTGTTCATTTTCTACTGGCTAGTCCTTCAATATTCAAATATATTCAGTATAGTCCTTCAAAGATTTTCCCATAACTTTCCTAAACCTCTTGTTTCTCAGGCCTTCAAACTAGAATATCATTTTATAAGAAATTCCTTGAGAAGACCATCTACAATAGGAGCCTCTTCTCTCTTCTCAATTCTCTCTCTCACAATCCAGCTTCTAATCTCAAGTCACCGTAGCTGCTCTCTCCAAAGTTACTAATGATGTCTACATTGCCAAATCCCATGGCTTTTTTTCAACCCTCTTTCTTCTTGACCTCCCTGAGGCCCATGAGACTATGATCACACTCTCCTCCTTGACACACTCTTCTCTCTAAGTTTTCAGTGTGCCTACTCTACTAGTTTACCTCTTACCTATAAAACTGTTCCTTCTCAATCTCCTTTATTGGATCCTCAGGCCAGTCATACTCTCCAACCTTAGGTGTCCCACAGGATGTCCCGGGCACTCTTCTCTTTTCCACCTATTTTATTTCACTTCTACATCTTTCCTATTCCATCTCTGCTACTTCACTTGGTGATCTCATCGGATCCCATGGATTTAATTATAATCTCTGCTGATGGTTCTCAAATTTACCTGTCCCGCCCTAATCTCTCTACTGAGCTCCCGTCTTGCATCTTGAACTCAATGTGTCCACAGTTATTGCAGTAGCACACTGGAGGGTCTTCTGGCCTTGAAACAGTCCACTTCAGTCTATTTGCCATTCAAACACCAAAATAATTTTCCTAAATCACAAGCCTGATAGTCACCTCTCTACTCAGTAAACTACAGTGGCTCCTTATCACCTTCAGAATAAAACACAAAACCCTCTCTTTGTATACTAACCCCTACACCTTCCCAATTGTCTTACACCCTACTCCCTATCATGTATCTTCAATATGGTCACGTTGGCCTCTTTGTTCATCAAACAAGGCACTCCATCTCTTGGCTCTAGACGTTTTCTCTGACTGTCCCCTGTGCCTGGAATGTTCTCTCTCCTCATCTTTACCTTCTAATTTCTCTGACTTTCTTCAAGTCCCAAATAAAAAAGTCTTTCCCAATCCTTCTTACTTCTAGCACATTCTGTCAATTATTTTCTATTTATCCTGTATATGGCTTTCTTGTACATATGTATTTGTTTATTGTCTCCCCCACTGCATTGTGCCCTTTTTAAGGGCATAACTGTCTTTTGCTTCTTTTTGTATCTCCCGCACAGTATCTGGCACGTAGTAGGTGTTTCATAAATGCTTATTGAGTGACTAAAAAAAGGTACTTGGGCCAATTTCATTCAGATTTTGTCTACAAAAAGTTCAGCATAACACTGGACTATCTGAGTAGACTGCTTGGTGACAACCTACGAAAGGTATACTACGCCCCTTGCTGCTTTTGACTTTCTTGGCTGCTAATACTACAAAGACCATTTTATTTGAACTGAAAACTCAGGTCCATCACGTCCTTTAAATTTATCCATCATGTCTGAAACATTAGGAATGGTTCTTGTAATAGGTTCAGTCTTGATGTTGTTTGCTATACTCCACCATAAATCTTTATTCTCCACTGGTATTTTTCATTAGCCAAACCAGAGATTTATAAGAGTTAATTATTTTCCTATCTGCCTTCCTGTTCCAATTCTTTCAACATTGTGGTAATTTCTTTATCTCCTCCTTGATTCTATTCTAAGACATATTTACAACTTATTAGAAGACATGCAAGACTACTAGATCCCAAAAGGTTTTTCCTAATGATTATTATAATGTTAATTTTTGGTTTCTGCTTCTGAACCAGTGATGATAATTGCTCTGTAGATCTCCTCAGGTTCCCAACTGGAGGTGAGGGGTGGGGAAGGGGAACACTTACAGAAGTCTGGGGTTTTTTGGCCTTTTTTTCCATTTTCTTTGGCACTATGGTAACTTGTGAGCCAGTATCTAAAAGAGCCCACAGGTAGTGGTCTTGACCCTTAGTACGCTGAATCACTAATTCCAAATAAAGGTGTACGTCCCACTGTCAGAACATAACAAGGAGATTGTTGAATTCCTATAATGGAATTGGGTTCTGATCTATCAGTTACAGTACTAGTTTCAGTTGGGTTGACCTGCATCCAAAACTGAAGAAGTCTAAAATTTCCTTAGTCTTTCTTCACCTGGACTTTTCTTTTGGCTCATGCTGGATTTTCTAATAACTGTCAAAGATGAAGAAGACTTAATCATCCATGTTGGGTTGAAAAAATTACTATTTCAATGTTCCAATAGTTGAAGAATCAAAATTGGGTAGCACTTAAAATTTTTAATTTTGTTTATATTCCTTTTTATACAATACTCATGGATTTTTTTAAAAAAACATAAGTTTTTATTGATGTCTTCTCATTCTTACATCCTCATAGTTATCCCCATTATGCCTCCCTATTCCTCCCAGAAAGTCATCTAATATAACAAATAGGACTTTAAATCAGCATGTAACTGATACATGGGAAAAGTCCAAAAAACATGGTGATGTGCAACACTTGTGGACCTCCTGCCTCAACAAAGGGGCAGGTTACTGGCATCTTCTCCTAGTTCTCCATTCTAGTCATGCTTCAGCTTTACCATCTTGTTACTTTGACATTTGGGTTTGGGGTTTTTTTGGTATGAACTCCTTTCCATTTACGTTGTTCTAGTTACTGTATATGTTGTTGACTTTGCTTACTTCATTCTGCAGAAGTTCATAAAGATCTTTTCCTTGTTTCTGCAGTAATAAAAGTTATCCATTTGATTGTAGTTTCCCCTATCTCTCATTTAGTTAAGAATGCCTAGCCTACCTATTGCTGTGAGAGGTAGATGATCTGTTTCTCTTCTATTTTTTTCATAGTACGATTATTAAGAATAAGGTCATGTATCCATTTGGAATATATTGTGTAATACAGTGTAAGGTGGCCTGAGTTTAATTTCTGCCAGCCTTTTTTCCAGTTTTCCCATGAGTTTTAATTAAATAAGGCTTTCCCAGCTAATTGATGTTTTATACTTCATTAAACACTGAGTCAGAGTTCTATTGTTTCTGATTCTCCCTTATCTAGTCTGTTCCATCGATCTAACTATTCTTTAGCCAAATATCAGATGATTTTGAAGACTGCTTTAAAATAAAGACAGATCTGCAAGCACTATCACTCCTTTCATTTCTGCTTCTTTTCATAATTTCCCTTGATATCCTCTATTTTTTGTTTTTCCAAATTGATTTTGTTATCATTTTGCCCTTTTATAGAGCATGCCTTGAATAATTTGATTGGTTTGGTATTGAAAATGTAAATTAATTTTGGTAATATTGTCATTTTTATTATATCCATACCACCTAGCCATGAACACTGAACATTCCTCTAGCTACTTAAAAGTTGCTCTTTATTTCTTTAAGGAGCACTTTGTGACAAAATGAATGTAAATTATTTGTATGCTTGCACAGAAAGCTCTGAAGATATTTTATACATTTTGTAGCTGTTTGGAATGGGAGTTCCCTTTTCATTATTGCTCCATGTGTTTTGTTATAATTTTACAGAAGTACTGTTGATTTCTGAGCATTTATTTCATAGCCTGCAACTTTGCCAAAGATTTTGATTCAATTAATATCTTTGCTGATTCCCTAGGTTTTTCCAAGTATATCATCATGTCTTCAGCAGACAGGGGTAGTTTTATCTCCTCTTTATCTATGTTTATACCTTTAATGTCTTTTTCTTGTTTTATTGCTATTGCTAGCATTTCCAGAAGTATAGCAGATAATAGTTGGGGGAGTGGGTGTCTTTGCTTCACTCCTATATGTATTAGGAAAAGTTCTAGGTCAGGGGTAGGGAACCTGTAGCCTCAAGGCCACATGTGTCCTTCTAGGTCCTCAAGAACAGCCCTTTGACTGAATCCAAACTTCACAAAAGAAATTCCCTCAATAAAAGGATTTGTTCTGTAAAACTTGGACTCAGTCAAAAGGCTGCACCCTGGAAGGCTACGTGTGGCCTTGAGGTCAGAGGTTCCCCATCCTGTTCTAGGGCATCCTATTGCACATATAATGATTGCTTTTTGTTTTAGAGAGAAGTTTTTTGTGATTTTTTTAAAAGGGTCCCACATGCTATCAATTATACATATAGTCATGCAAGATATACTTCCACATTAGCCATGTTTTTTTTTAAAGGAAGAAACATAAGGAAAGTGAAAAAAGTATGCTTCAATATGCACTCAGAGTTCATCAGATGGAGGTAGATAGCATTTTTCATCACAGGTTCTTAAGAATTGTCTTAGATCAGAATAGCTAAGTCTTTCACAGTTGCTCATCATACAATATTGCTGTTACTGTGTACTATATTCTCCTGGTTCTGCTCACTTCACTTTGCATCAGTTCCTGTAAGTCTTCCCAGGTTTTTCTGAGACCATCCTGTTCATCATTTCTTATACTGCAATAGTATTCCATAAAATTTATATAGTACAACTTTGCCACCACAAAAGGAATAGTTCTAACTATTTTTGTACATATAGGCTCTTTTCTCTTTTCTTTGATCTCTTTGGGATACAAAGCTAGAAGTAGTATTGCTGGGTCAAAGGTTATGCACCGTTTTATAGCCCTTTGGGCATAGTTTCAAAGTGTGCTCCAGAATGGTTAGACCAGCTTACAACTTCACCAACAGGATATATTTTTTCTGCATTCCCTCCAGTATTTCTCATTTTCCTCTTCTGTCATGTTACCTAATCTAATAGGTGTGAGCTGTTTTAATTTGCATTTCTTTAATCAATAGTGATTTGGAGCATTTTTTACACGTGTCTATTAATGGCTTTGATGTTTTTCTTCTGAAAACTGCCTATTCATATCCACTGCCCATTTAGCAATTGGGGTATGGCTCTTCTTTTCATAGAATTGGCTCAGCTTCCTTAATGTTTGAGGAATAAGGCCTTTATCAGAGAAACATGCTATAAAAATTTTTCCCCCAGTTTTCCGATTTCCTTCTATTATTGGTTGCCTTGGTTTGTTTGTGCAAAACCTTTTTTTAAATTTTCGTGCAATTAAAAATACTCATTTTGTTTCCTGTGAGCCTCTACATCACCTATTCTTGTCCCCAAAGCTTGGGTCTCTAAGTTGAACAAACGTTAAATTAGTATGGTCATTTACTACTCTGTACTATGTATCTCATCTATTTCACTGATTTGCCATGATATTTCTTATCTAGTACCAATTGTTTTCATAATTATTGCTGTGTAATATAGTTTGAAATCTGACACCTATAGGCTGCCTTCTATCACATTTTCTTTTCATTGATTTCTTTTAAATTCTTGACCTTTTGTTCTTCCAGATGAATTTTGTGATTCTTTTTTCTAGCTCTATAAAATAATTCTTTGGTATTTTTATGGCTATGGCACCAAAAAGTAAATTAGTTTAGGTGGAATTGTCATTTTCATTATATTGGATCAGTCTACCCATGAGCAATGAATATTTTTCAAATGGCTTAGGCCTAGCTTCCTTTGTGTGAAAAGTGTTTTGTAATTGTTTTTGTATGGTCCCAGGGTTTGTCTTGACAAGTAGACTTCCAAGTATTTTGTATTATCTTCAGTTATTTTAAATGGAATTCCTCTTCATAGCTCTTCCTGCTAGGGTTTTTGTTTTGTTTTGTTTTTGTAATAGATGGAAATGCAGAAGATTCATGTGAACTTACTTTATATTCTTTTTTTTTCTTTTTTTTTTAATTTAGTTTTTATTTGTTTTCTTGTTTACATTATTTATTTTCATTACATTTTTTGAATTACACATTTTCAACCCCATAACAGCAATCCCACTGTAAAGCCCCTCCCCTGCTCTGCTCTCCTATTTT
>CM053600.1:419954-479119 GCA_028646575.1 Pseudocheirus occidentalis
TGTTGGCCAGTCAATTAATTGGTTGGGTTTTTTTAGGTCTGTGAAACTCTACTTCTAGGGGGGGAAGCTCTGTTCCAAATCGCTGGGGTTTTCCCAACTGCCGGAGCTATTAGGGGGGTGTTGCAAGTCCCCCCAACTTTGGCTTGCTGAAAGTGCACCCCAGGACCACCACCCAAGACCACGATCGGAATCCAGGCCACTCAACACAAGAGCACTTAGCCTCAATTAATCGATTCAGCCCCCCTGCCGAGTCCGCAGGCCAGGGGCTCTGAAGTAGCCTGGTGGGGGCCACTGCTGCTGGGTCCAGTAGTTCCCCTCCCCCACTGCTTCCTTGCCCCGGGGGTAGAATGGCCGAACAGCTTTACCCCACCCCAATTAAGTTTCAGAGTTTCAGCTTTCACTAACCGTGACCTGACCGAAGCTCCCTTCAGGCCGGTGCTTTAGATTTTTCTTTGAAGTAGACACACTCTGGCTTGGGAGGCTCCGCTGCTCCTCGTGGCCGCCCTGGGGCCTTGCCTGGCTGCTGCTGCGGTTTTGGGCTGGTCGTTCTTGGTGGGAGCTGCCTCTCCCGTCCTGCTCCTCACGCCTTGGCAGATGTGGGGGTGCTGGAGGCTGTAGAACCGCTGCAGGCTGGCTGGGGGGCTCGGCTCAGCTCCTTCCCACCATCCAAGGCCTGGCCATGGTCTCAGCTTCTGGCTGTTCCATCCTCTGCTCCAGCGGCCAGGCTGAGCCCCTGCTGCCGAGTTGCCTTCAGTGAGAGCTGTGTTCTCTGTGTTTTTGTGAGTCAGGGAGTCCTAGACTTTCCTAGACTTTGTCTGGGCTCGTATTTTCTGGGTGTCTAGGGTGGCGGTGTGGGAGCTGCGGGACCTAGCTGCTTCTACGCCGCCATCTTGTCTCCCCTTACTTTATATTCTTCAACTTTCCAGACGTTGTTGATTGTTTTGATTAGTTATTTACTTGATTCTCTATGGTTCTCTAAGTACACCATCGTAACATCAGCAAAGAATAATAGTTTCATGTCCTCATTGCCTATTCATATTCCTTCAATTTCTTTTTCTATCATTGCTATAGCTAGCATTTATAGCACAACATTGAATAATAGTGATGATGTGGACTTCCATGCTTCACCTGTGATCTTATTGGGAAGGCTCTTAGCTTATCTTCATTACAGATAATATTTGCTCTTGGATTTAGATAGATATACTGAATCATTTTAAGAAAGGCTACATTAATTCCTATGCTTTCTAGTATGTTAATAGAAAGTAGAGGTGTGTTTTGTCAAATACTTTTTCCTCATCTACTGATATAACCATATGATTTTTGTTGCCTCTCTTGATATGGTTATGCTTTTTAAAAGATATTCTTGTACTTCTGTTGTCTTCTTGGTTTTGTTAACATATAACTGTATTAAATGTTTTAATTGTTCTTATTTATTTCTTCTGGTTTTGTTGGGATTTCACCTTGCTCATTTGCTATTTTATGGATTTAATCTTTTGCTTTCTTCTTTTTAATCAAATTAGCTAATGGTTTTCAATTTTACCAATCATTTCAAAGAACCAATTTTTAGTTTCATTTACCTCTATATTATTTTGCTTCCAATTTATCCCTTTCCCATCTAATTCTTAAGTTTGTTTATTTTTTGTTTTTCTAATTTTTAAAATGCATATCCTCTTCATTAATCCTCTCTTTTTTATTTTGTTAATGTATATTTGTAGGGATATGATTTTTCCTCTGAGGACTACTTTAGCTACATCCCAGAAATTTTGGTATGTTGTTTCATCATTATAATTTTCTTTCATATAGTTATTAATTATGTCTATGATTTGTTTCTTGACTCACTCATTATTTAGGATTTTGTCATTAACTGTACATTTGGGTCTGTGTCTTTTATTTGTAGTTTCTGAACGAATGATTATTTTTATTGTATAATGGTCTAGAAATGATTTGTTGACAATTTATGCCTTTTTAGATTATTTTTTGGCAATATCTCTGTGTCCTAGTACATTGTGAATTTTTATTGCTGAGAAATATGTATACGCTTTTGTAGTCCCATTTAGAAGACACCCTAGATCCTTCAACTCTAGTTTCTCCAGCAATTTGTTCATTTCCATATTTTCCCTTTTGTATATCTTTCTGTTAAACTTATTCAGAACTGAGAGGGATATTGAAGTCTCCTATCATTACTGTGTTAATATTTATGTCTTCTTGAATCTCAAATAATATTTCCTTTATGAATGTGGATGCTAAAGCATTTAAAGAATACAGATATATTATTGAAATTAATTTATTGTCTATGGGCCCTTTCAGCATAATGTAGTTTGCTTGTTCTTCCCTATTTCTTTTTTTGAATATTTGGTTTTGCTTTGTCAAACAGCATGATTGTACTTTCTGCTTTTTTGGATTTGCCTCATGCATAGTAACTTATTTTTTCAAACTCTTAGTTTTATTTTGTGCGTGTCTTTGTTTCTAAATGTTTCTCTTCCAAGCAAGGGATTGTAGGATTTTATTTTCTTATCCAGTCTGTCACTTTTTTTCCTTTTGTTGGATTGTTTACTCCATTCACATTTAAAGTTATGAGATTTAGGTTTATATTTTCCTTCATCTGTTTCTAGTACTGGGTTTTTAAGTTGTGATTTTTCTCCTTCTTGTGCTATAAAAACAGTAGTATGTTCCTTCAGTTGCTTTACCTTAATCTTTTTTTAAGTAGTCTTAATCCCATTGATTTTCTTCCCCACATCCCTAATCCTCTCCTCTTGTTTGTTGCTCCTTTTCCTTTAGGGTTTTGCTATGAGTTCTTTATTCTCTCCTGCTTTTATCTGATCATATGATTCTTCCCCCTTTTTTCCCCTCTCAATTAGTCAAGTAAATTCTTCTTTCTCCTCCTCCCCTTCAATGAGTCCTGTTCATTAATTTCTACATTTCATTTTTGCACCCTTTTTCAAAAGGGTGTCTCTTCCTTACTCTCTTCATTATCTATTCTCTCTTTCTTCTACAGACTCTAATTTTTTCTCCTATAAACTGTCATGACTCCTATAATTATCTAGTCGCTCTCTATTCTGTGAATTCTTTATTCAATCAAAATTTCCAAGGTATTCATTCAAGGAAGTTTCTGCCACTGCCTTTTACTATTTACCCCCTTGTGTCTTGTTCAGAAAACAATACTGATTATTTCAAGTGTCAGGGAAGATACTTCCCCAATATGGGCCCCTCTACCACTATGTCCCTGATGATGTAGCCCACTGTTAATTTGCACTTTCCCCTAATTAACTTTTTTTCCCCCTTTGCCTCAAAATCTACTGCCTGGGTCCATGCCTTCCCTCTTGCGCAAATGGCAGATGCTCCCAGAATTTCCAACTTCTGTCTCCCAATATAGAATAAATGGCCTTTCCAAGTACCAAATCCCCCCAAATCACACCCAGTATAAGGTCTCCATATCCCTTCACACATCTCTCTTCACTCACAGAAGCATTAGTCAGTGTAATCCTGTTCCAATAAAAAAGCAAGGCCTTCTTTTTTTCCCCGTCTTTTCAGACCTCTCCCACTCCTCGCCCACTAGTCCCTATGGCCTCTTCTCTATTTTTTAAGGTGTTATTTTCTTCAGCATTTTAGGGGTCTCCTTTAGCAGGCTGTTGACTTGCTTTTCATGATTTTCTTGCATCATTCTCTTTTCTCTTCCCAGTTTTTCCACCACTTCTCTTATTTGATTGTCAAAGTCCTTCTTGAGCTCCTTGATGGCCTGTAACCAATTCATATTTTTCTTGGAAGCTTTTGAGGCAGGAGTTTTGACTTTGTTGTCTTCTTCTGGTTCCATGTTTTGATCCTTTTTGTCCCCAAAAAAAGATTCTATGGTCTGATTGTGCTTCCTCTGCTTGCTCATCTTGCCAGCCAATTACTTGACTTTTAAGCTCTTTGCCACAGTAAAATTCTACTTCAGAGTGGAGAGAGCTGTGTCCCAAATTGCTGGAGGTTTTGCAAATGTTGTCAGAACTATGAGGAGGGTGTTCTCTCTACAGCCACAATAAGTTCTGATACACTGGTGTTCCTCACCCCAGGACCACTACCCAAGACAGTGGCCCAGATCCAAGCAGGTCAAAGGAAGAGCAATTACCCTCTGAATAGTCACTTGGCCCCCCTATGATCTGCAGGCCAGGAGCTCCAGAGGCAGCCACATGGAAGCTGCTGTAACCACTGTGCCTCTGCCACCTCCTGCCCTGGGGGCAGGGGCCAGATCATGCTCTTCTGTCACCCAGTTCTAAAAGAGTTCCTTACTGACCTTTTACTTTCTCTTTGGTGTTTATGAGTTGAGAAGGACTGGACCCAAGCAACTCACACGGAACTCATCTCCATTCCAATCTACATGCAATAGACTCTTCCTATTGACCTGTCAGTCTGCCTTCAGTGGGAGATTTGTTTCTCTCTGTCACTTTGTAGCTCTAAAATTTGTTTTAGAGTCATATTTTATAGGCATTGGAGGTTTTTGGTGCAGGAGCTTAAGCAAGTTCATGCTTTTACTCTGCCATCTTGGCTCCACCCCCCCAATTCCTATGGGCTCTTCTCTTATTAAGACCTCAAGGATCACCTTCCTCTCATTGATAGCCCTTGATCTGAATTATACACATGACAGACTCTCCTCTATTCCTTCCCCTATCTTCCCTCTTTCTTTCATATTCTATTTTTGTAATGAATTCCCAACCAAAGAATATTTAAAACCACATTGATTCACATGTATATAGAGTATAACAGGCTCTGTCCATAATGGCCAAGGTCTACATCTTCACTGTTCCCTCTGCCTGACTTCCAGCTTCACTCTTGTAGTTTTGTGTACATTTGAAAGAAGTCTCTGACTGGTCTCTTTGCTGTAATTCTGTTGCTATTTCTATTGCTTTCTTTGGCTGAATACATTGCATGTTGAATACATTTCCTTTTACTGTTATTGGGTTTTTTCCTTCTCTTCTTCCAGATTGTCCTTCACTTCTGTGCATTTTCATTCCCAATCTATTGTTCTTTCTTTTGATTTTCTTTTGTTTGATTTGCTGTTACAGATCCCAGTTTTTCTATTCTGTCCATTAGTTTTACTGTGCAGGCCATTAACTCTGCTCTCATTATTTTCATTTCTCTTATGAACCACTCAGGAACACATGTTGTGGTTGTAGGTTCTCAAATTCCACAGGGACCTCTTTCTTAGTATTTATTCATAGGTGGCTGAACTTGTTTACTAGGTCTGAAGGGCGTATTTCCTTCTACTGTTAATGATTTTCCTGTTGATTTATCTGCTTACATTCAAGGTCTCTGTGTTTTCTTCTTCCTGAGATCAGTCTTTTTTCTCCTTAATTTACCCTATTGGTCATTTCTTTGGGGGAGGGCTAAATCTCAAAGCATTTCAGCTTCCTGCCATGCTGGGCAATTCATGGTATACCAGTCTCTGCCTCAAGTGATTTTTTTTGGAGTGTACCAAACTGGCCACAGTTGAATGCTGAGTACTTTCCCTCAGGCTTAATGGAATGGTGCATAGCTTCCATATATATTGTTTCCTGTCCCACTGCCTTTGTTCCTCAGTTCTCTGAATCCTCCATGCCAGTTCAGATAGTAGCTATGCTAGTGCCATGGGACTGATTTGTAATTTGGGTTTCTGAGGCTCTGGAGAGATATGATGTGGGGTTGAGCTCTGTTTTGAGCCGAGGTTTATGGCCTCTGCCTTTGCTTCTTTTCCTGATTCTCCTGCAATGATCTTTTGCAGCATGGAAATATGCTGCTGACCACTGAAGCTCTGGATGTTATTCAGTCCTTTCAATAGCGTCCAGTTCTTTGTGACCCCATTTGGGGTTTCCTTGGCAAAGATACTCAAGTGTTTTATTATTTCCTTCTCCAAATCATTTTACATATGAGTAAACTGAGTCAAATAGGGTTAAGTGACTTGCACAGGATCCCACAGCTAGTAAGTGTGATCTGAGTCTGCATTTGAACTCAAGTCTCCCTGACTCCAGGCCTGGCCTCTATCCATTGTCCCAACTAGGTCCCCCTGTGTAGCTTCAATAAGCTTCCATGGTCTGGAGTGCTGCAGACTCATGCTGGCTATCTGTCTTGGTCTGAGCAGACTTCCCCAGCCTAAAGACAGCATTGACACAGCACTAAAAAGAGAGAGAAAAGACCTGGCTGTGGTTTGGGTTTTTGTTGTGAACCTGGTGGGAGTCAGCTAGTGCAGCCTCATGGTTATAGAATGAAGGATGGGGAGTGGGTGCTAAGTGAGGTCAGTGTAGAAACCAGTTCATGGGTTTATTTGTTTGCTTACTTTATTTCAGATTCCAAGAGTCCAAATTCTTGGAGACAACTGGAATTTCTTTGTCTTTGGTATATAATGTCTGTTTTGGAGAGGTTTGTGAGGTTGAGAAGATCAGAGAAAATGTCCAGTCCTCCATTTTGTTTATCACTTCAGCCCTTCACTTCATTGCTTTTTAGTGAACTTCAAGTCTTTTTAGTTGAAATTCATGGCACTGAATACATAAATTAGCTTAGGTAGTATTGTCAAAAAATAAAAATAACAATACTTTCTAAACTAGTCTAATGGAAGAGATAACCATGAACATGCAAACAACTTTGTACAAGCAAAATAATGTAAAAACAAAATGGAAATAATCTCAGAGAGAGGGCACTGAGATTGAGGACTGAGGAAGGTTTGTTGTTGAAGGAGAGACACAAGAAGAGGGGAAAGGAAGGTGGGGAAGCCAGGAGGTTGAGAGAAGGATGAGAATTTCAGGCATAGGGTACAGAGAGTGAAAATGCATGAAGTCTTAAGACAGAGTGTTGTATGCAAGGAACAGCAAGAAGGCCATCGTCATTGGATCACAGAATAGGTAGTAGAGAAATAAGATGTAAGAAGATTGGAAAGACAGAAAGAGCATGGTCACAAAGTGCTTTAAAACTCAAGCAAAGGTCTTTGTCTTGGAATTAACAAGGAACTGTTGGAGTTGATTCAACAATGGCGTGCCATGATCAGACCTGTGCTTTAAGAAGATCCATTTGACAGTTGAGCAGAGGATGAACTAGACTGGGGAAAGACTTGAGGTTTATCCACCAGAAGGCTACTGCAATAGACAAGGCGTGAGGCGATAAAGTCACTGTTAGAAGAAATAGGAGGCATATACTAGAGATTCTACAAAGGCAGAAAGGACACAATTTGACCACTATTTGGATATGGGGTGGGATGAGGGGGGAGTGAGAGAGAATGAGAAGTCAAGGATAACACCCAGGTTGCCAGGCTTTATGCTTGGGACGGTAATAAGGATGTTGGGGGGTTTGAGGACAAAGGTAATGAGTTCAGTTTGAGACATGTTGCATGTAAGATGTCTGCAGGACATCCGTTTTCAGGGGATCAATGATCCCTGAACTACACAAAAGCTCTCCAGGCTTCACAGAATTAACCATCATGACACTGAATGCGGGACCTGAATATCAAATTCCTTCACAGTTGGAGATGTGGGACTAGAGGCCAGGACAGACATTAGGATCAGACAAATAGATCCTGGGAATCATCTGCATATAAGTGATCATTGACTCCAAGGGAACTGACAAAATCATTAAGAGATTAAATAGTATATAGAGGAAGAAAAGAAGAGGACCCAGGACAGAGCCTTGGGAAATATCCACGTTTAGCAGCCACATTGGGATAAAAAAAACCAGCAAAAGAGTCAGAGAAGGAGCAGTTAGACAGGTAGGAAGAGAGCCAGGAGAGACTAATGTAATTACAGAGAAAAGAGAAAGCAGAGGCTGTCAACAGGATCAAAGGGGGATGAGAAGTAAGAAAACTATTGGATCTACCATGAAGTAAGATTGTCGGTAAGTTTAAAGACAGCAGTTTCAACAGAATAAGTTCAGGAACCAGACTGCAGAGAGTTAATAAGAGTAAAAAGAGTAGAAGTGGAGACATCTTTCATAATTGCTTCTCTCATTTGTTTGGATAAGAATAGCATCTCCCCATAGTCACAGAAAGAATATTATCTGCATCTCTTCTAACTTTTTTATGTTATGATCTTTTATATTAAAGATATGTGTCTATTTAGAATGCATTGTGGAATATGGTGTAAAGTACTGGTCTAAGTCTAATTTCTGCCTGACTGTCTTTCATGTTCCCTGAAATTTTCATCAAATAGGGAGCTTTTCCCTTAAAAAAAATTAATTTTTTCCCAGTTTGTCACATGCTGGGTTATTGAGTTCTCTTGTTTGTTATTTTCCCTTGTCTAGATGGAATTCTCCATTTTTTTGACCAGTGTCAAATGGTTTTGATAGCTTCTGCTTTTTAATGCAGTTTGAAGTCTGAATGTGCTATTCCCCTTTATCTCTATCTCTTTTCAGTATTTCCCTTTTACATCCTAGATATTTTACCTCCAAATGAACTTTGTTATTGTTTTTTAAAAGTTCTATAAAGTTGATAGTTTGGTATACTTTTAAATATGAGAGTATTGTCATTTTTATTATATTAGCACATCCCACACATGTGCACTGAATATTACTCCAGCTATTTAAATTGTTCTTTATTTATCAAAAGAGTACTTTGTATTGAATCTACTAACATATTTTCTGTGCTCCAGTAGTTTGATCCTCAAATGTCTCAAATCTTTTATAGTTATTTGGAATGGAATTCCTATTTCTGTTATTTCCTCTTGTATTATATTATTGATAACTATTTCAATATTAATTTCCTTTGTAATCCCATGTATTTTCTTTCATGCATTCTTCTGAGAATGACCCCAAGGTTTCTTCTCACTTCCAAAAAGGTCTATAACACAAAACATTTCTTCTCTGTAGTTTCCAAATTGTTTTATTCTCATTGCAAATTATGCTATGAATGAGGGAGAGGTTGTTGAATGTTGTATAACCACTTAATGAATTATACAATAATAAATTCCCTTTAGTTTTCTAAATATAATTATGCCCACTAGGATTCAGTTCAATAAACAAGCAACTTTGAAGCCATCAGAAACTCAGTAATATAGACTTTAAAGCCCTGTTTTAATTGTGCATACTCTTAAATGCGCTGATAGAAGAAAGGGCAAAAAGGGGATCAATGGTCCCTGAACTACACAAAAGCTCTCTAGGGTTCACAGAATTAACCATCATGACACTGATTGTTAGACCTGGATATCAAATTTCTTAACAGACTTCATTTTTCCACTTTAGCAGAATTAAGGGTTTTCCAAACACAATAAATTGCCCCAGCTTCTGATTCTAAAAACTCTTAGAAATTTAAAAGAAGAATACAGTATACCTATAAACTAATGAAACTTGAAAATTTCAGTGGTATCTTTTTTCACAATAAAATCATATGAATATAGATAAACTAGACAATTCTGATTGCATTAAATTACATAGCTTTTACACAAAGAAAATTAATACCAAATGAATAAAAAGAGAATCTATCAAGGGAGGAAAATACTTGCATCAGCTAGCTCTACAAAAAGTGATATTCGAGTTGTGTGAATGAAATTAATGCTATTCTTTTAAAATAGTCTCTATTGGCACTACATTTATTCCAGTGATTCCGTGTTTGCTCAAAAGTCTTTTTTAGAGCTCCTCCTCTGAACTTGATTTCATAATCTGTAGTACATCCTTAGTTATAGTCAAACTTTAGATAGTTGATTTTATTTTTAAAAACTAGCAAAAGTCATTGGGAGCACACGTGGCAGATAAAATGGATTACCAATCTGGATTGCACTATAAATGAAGTGTGTTTATAAAATAATTAAACTAATCCTATTTGTGGTATGCTACTTACAAAAGCATTCCAAAGAAAGGCTTGGAAAATATTTTAAGTAATGGTATACTCAAGCATGATACATGTGTCATGTTCCCAACACTGTTATTTTGAGAATAATATTTATTTGAATATGTAAGTCTGGGCACAACTATTTTTCAAAATAACTTTACAGTCATGATTCTATGGTTGTATAGGCAAAATTAAGTCTAATCTGCACATTCTTAACTTGTCTGTTGGTCTTTCGTATATTTTTAAAACAGCAACATCTCCTGGTCCACTGCTCCTCTGTGGAAGAACCCGTTAAATGTGAAGCTTTGATCTTAACTAAATGTCATTATTTTCAGAGAATGTTTGTGTCATGCTGCCCAAATATCTCATTCATTTTAACATTCTTTGGTACCATAGTCCTCCTCACAAAGGTCTCCTTTGTCAGATGTCCAAAGGCCCCCAGGTTTGGAGAAGAAAAGAATTAGGGACAGAGATATTTATGTAATTGGTGATAGAATGCAGAATATGAGGAGGAAAGGAGTTGGGGGCAGTGCAGCTTTATTGCACAATAGATATAGCACTGGACCAGGAATCGGGAAGGTCTGAGTTCAAATTCACCTCAGAAACACACTAGTTGTGAGCAAATCACTTCACCTCAGTTTGCTTCAGTTTCTTCCTCTATAAAACAGTGGTGATAGTAGCCCCTCCCTCCCAGGATTTTTATAAGGGTCCAATGAGATAATAATAGCAAAGGGCTTGGCACAGAGTAAACTCTATATCAGTGTTAGCTATAATAATAATTATTATTATTATTATTATTATTATTACCATTGTTCATGTCATCATCAGTCGTAGAGAGTTTCCATGAATGGGTGTTTTAGGTAATGACTCAGAATTGGCAATGGGATCATATTTAGGGTTGTGCGTAAACTGGGTGGTAGCGGTTGGTTCTAAGTCTTGGCATCATGAGCATATATGGGAATAGAAGTCAATCTATTGTCATTATGCCTTTGTAAGCTCTTGTTTAGCTTTGGACAGTCACTGCCATTACTAAAATGAGATGCTTCAAGTTGCTACAAACTAACACCCTCGTTGGTTCTCTTTGTTGCCAGTGGAAGGACTAAAAGTTGTGGAGATCGAAAAATGCAAGAGTGACATCAAAAAGATGAGGGAAGAGATGGCATCAAGAAGCAACAGGTAACTGACCCCAGGCAAAAGATGTCTGCAGAGGGGAGGCTGCCATGTTGGGACTGAAGAAGTTGGTGTGTTTGGTTTCTCTGGGATTAAACAGGGGTACGAGGTGGTGCAGCAGATAGTGTAGAGACCTGGAGTCAGGAAGAATCATGATGATGGTGATGATGATGGTGATGGTGATGGTGACGATGATGAAGGTGATGATGATGATGGTGGTGGTGATGATGGTGACGATGATGATGGTGGTGGTGATGATGATGATGATGGTGGTGGTGGTGATGATGATGAAGGTGACGATGATGATGGTGACAATGAAGGTGACGATGATGAAGGTGATGATGATGATGGTAGTGGTGGTGATGAAGGTGACAATGATGATGGTGATGATGATGGTGGTGGTGGTGATGAAAGTGACGATGATGGTGACGATGATGATGGTGATGATGATGAAGGTGACGATGATGATGGTGATGATGATGATGATGGTGATGGTGATGATGATGATGATGACGATGACGACGATGGTGGTGATGATGATGGTGATGGTGATGGTGACGATGATGAAGGTGATGATGATGATGGTGGTGGTGATGATGATGGTGGTGGTGACGATGATGAAGGTGATGATGATGATGGTGACGATGATGGTGATGATGATGATGGTGATGATGATGAAGGTAACGATGATGGTGATGATGATGGTGGTGGTGATGAAGGTGACGATGATGATGGAGATGATGATGATGATGATGACAATGACAATGGTGGTGGTGATGATGATGGTGACGATGATGAAGGTGACGATGATGATGATGATGATGATAGTGATGATGATGAAGGTGACAGTGATGAAGGTGATGATGATAATTCAAATGTAAACAACACTTTGTGGCTACAATGTATTCTTTATGCCTTAATCTTATAAAAAAAATCATAGAATCTCAAAGTTAAAACCCACTTTAGAGGTCATGTCATCCAAATTTAATTCTGCATTTCCCAGAGAAGCAATCATCTGCCTATTCTGTCACATTGTGTGGGTGCTTTGTGTGGGTGCAAAATTCCTACTTAAACTCATCATTTTTTATCAGTCCTTTGTATTTTATGTTAACTGGAATAATTAGAAATTAAAAGATATGCGTTTGTAGGCCAGAAAAATAATGGGACTGATATCTTAGCTTTCAATCATTTCTTCCTGAGATTATTCTGAGAATTATGAACAAAACAATAGTTTGCGTATTGTCTATGCTACTGTCCAGGCTGCTTTTCATTTATCATTATGTCCTATGTGCTTAGAGGTTGCACACTGATTTTAATCTGCACCTAGGTGCAATAAAATCAGGAAGATAAATCAGCAGGCAAAATATTCAAGCATATATATATATACACATATATGTAAATATATATTCTACATATACACATGTATATGTGGATGTTGCATACAGTTCATATATGTGCTCATATTATACATACGTGTGTGTTCCAAAGTTTAAAACAAATGCATTGTTCACTCTTTTGAGTAAACTATACCTTTTAGAAAATGTAGAGTATTAGTATCAAGAAAAAAAGGCTGCCCTGAGTTATGTTATAAGGGTTATAAGCAACCTTTGATGCCATCTAGTGCAAGCCAAAACCAAAGAGGAATTGCATCTGCAATTGACTGAGCAGTGGTGATCCAGACTTTACTTGAAAATGTGCAGTGAGGGAACTCACTTTCTCCTGCTTTGGGGTAGTTCTAATTGTTAGAAAGTTGTAGGCTGCATCAAACCTAAAACTACCTCTCTAAAACTTCTAACCACTGCCCAAAGTTCTTCAGTACAGGGTTAAACAGAATAGTTCTACTTATTCTTTCACATAACAGACTTTCAAATATTTTAAGACAGCTTTCGAACCCCCTTAAATCTCCTTTTCTGGAGTAAACAAACTGTTCCTTCAAATGATTCTCCTATAGCAGAACTGCACAACTTGGTAGAAGGTAGTGGCCAAAATTAAAAGAGACTAAATTTCTTTGGATTCTAGATAGGTTTTAAGTAACTCACTTTCTAAGTAAAGGTATAAATAATTATTAAACTATTTTTCAACTATACTATATTTTTTAAAAGGGAATTTCAGGGGCAGGTAAGTGGCACAGTGAATAAATCACTGGCCCTGGAGTTAGGAGGCAAATCCAGCCTCAGACACTTCACACACACACTCACACACACAACTAGCCATGTGACCTTGGGCAAGTCACTTAACCCCAATTGCCCAACCTTCCCTCCTCCAAAAAAAAAGCAAAAAAAAAGGGGGGGTAATGTCAATTTATATCAATTAATTAAACTTATTACTTAAGATTTTTATTTATCATGAAATCACTCTTCTCACACTAGAAACAGATTGACAATGGTTGCTACAGTTTGACAAACAGGAGAGTGTGCAGTGGCAACTGACCCACCAAGTCACATAATGGGTACAATAGTGACTAGTGCGAGGCAGGTTAAGTTGGGCATGAACAAAGCACTCATCACATCTTTCTTTTATGCCTTCTACATTTTTCATGGGCCACCTGAAATCCTTTGGTGGGTCGCAAGTGACCCATGGGCCATATGTTGTGATGTTGTGCAGATCTGTCCCACAGCAAGATATCAAGGTCCCTCCCCTTCCTGGTTGCTCATTTCTGAATACTTTCCAGATTATCAAGGTTCTTAAAATGTGGCACTCAAAACTGAATTCATGGAACAAAGCATTCCAGATGTAATCTAACTGGGTCAGAGGTAGTCCCTGATCCTAGACACTGTGCCTCATTGAATGCTGCCTAGTACCTGGTTGCTGCATCACACTGTTGTGTCATTTCACATGTACTTTCGGTCCTCTAAAGTTCCTAGAACTTTTTCAGAAAAAAACGGCTATTTGACCATTCCCTCCTGGTGCTCCTCCTACCTTTCTGACTTTTCCTCCTCAGTATCCTTTGCTAGATCCTCAGCCAGATCACACTGGCTAACCTAAGGTCCCTCAAGGTTCTGTCCCTGGCTGTCTTCTCTTCTTCCTCTAGGCTAATTTTTCTTGGTAATCTCATCAGCTTCCCTGAATTCAATCATCCTCTTTATGCTGATGATTCTCAGCTATATTTATCCAGGTCTAACCTCTCTGCTGACCTCCAGTCTCACATCTCCAACTGTCTATTAGATACCTTGAACTGAATGTCCCGAAGACATCTCAAACTCATAACCTCTCTCCCTAAATTCTGCCCCTTCCCAACTACTCTATTAATGCTGAGGGCTCCACCACCACCGTCCTAGTCCCCTAGGCTCACACCTTAGATGTTATCCTCACTCTCTCTCATCTTTTGCCAAGGCTTGTTAACTTCACCTTTGCAACATCCTTCTCTTCTCTGATACAGTAACCGTTCTGATACAGGACCTCATCACCCCATGCCTAGACTATTACAGTAACCTACTTGTGGGTACATCTGCTACAATTCTCACCTCACTCTAGTCTGTTTTCCATTTAGCTTCTCAAAAGATTTTCCTAAAGCACAAGTCTGACCATGTCACCTCCTTACTCAATAAACTGCAGGGGCTCCCTATTGCCTCCAGACACAAATTTTAAATCCTCTTCAAATCCCTTCATAACCTACCTCTTCCTAACTTTCCAGTCTTCTCAAATTTCCCTCCCCACCATATATTCTTCAATCCAGTGACACTGGTCTCCTTGACATTCCACCAACAAGACACTCCCATCTCTTGACTCCAGAGAATGTTACTGGTTGTCCCCCATGCCTAGAATGCTCTCCCTTCTCATCTCTGTTTCTTGGTTTCCCTGACTTCCTTCAGTATTCCTTTAGTATTGGCTAAAATCCCATCTTCTACTTAATTCTACTGCCTTCCCTCTGTTGATTACTTCCTATCTATCCTGTTATGTCCATACACTGTTGTTTTCATGTCTCCTCCATTAGATTGTAAACTACCTGAGGGCAGGAACTCTTTTGCCTTTCTTTGCATCCCTCACCCTTATCACAATTTCTGGCACATACTAGGTAGGCAATTGACTGATCACTGAGTCTCCCTACCCTATACTTGTATAGCTGATTTTTAAGTCTGTGTAAGATTTCTGTTTTGATTGCTATTAAATGTCATCTTCCTAGATCCAACCCATTCCAGCTCAATCAATCAATCAATAAACACTTATTAAGTACCACCTATGTGACCAGGAACAGGACCTGGGGTTTCACTGATATAGAGAAAATTCTCTCTTTTACCAGTGCAAGTTGCCTCGAGAGTTTGAGAGAGTTGCCTCTGATATTGGGAAGTGGAGTGGCTTGCCCAGGTGTTACTCTGTAAGGATGCCCCAGAAGTGAGTGCAAATACAAAGACAAGAACGAAACTCTCCCTGCTCTTATTACATTCTGGTGGTGGAGATAATATATTCATATAGGTCATAGGGTTTGGAAAACTGAATAGCTTCCTGGGACTTGTAGTTCAAAAAGATAACCATTCCCTTTCAACCCTGAGAGTGATTTGGGATGGTGGCAATCTTCTAAACAGAAGACAGACTTGAATTACAGTAACACATAAGAATAAAGGAGCATGCCTCTGTTGGCACATATGGTCTGTAAGAAAACAAAACTGCAAGTAGTGAAGACTTCCAGAGATGAGCAGCAGCTGCTGGGAAACGGTAGATACATTTCACCCATGACTTGAGCTGAGCCAGAACAAATTGGTGGAACTGGGCAACAGGAAGAAGGAAAAACTGAAAAATGAGACTCACAGGAAAAAGTGTAAGGAGGCATAAGCAGCAGTGGAGAAGAAAGAGAGGGGTGACCAGAAGCTGGGCAGACCACGAAGGCTTTGTGAAAAAGTTGATGTTTATGTTGAGTCTTGAAGGAAGGCGTTGTTTGTAGGCGAGGAGAGGAGCAAGTGCATTCCGAGCACAGGAGCCATCCGATGCAAAAGAACCAAGAAAGGAGACAGGGTGCTGTGGGGGAGGAGAAAAGGAAAAGCCAGGTCAGATGGAGCCCACAGTGTAGGAAGGGGAGCAATATATAATAAAGACGAGGAATGTGTAAATATAAAATTACTAACATATATAAATGTGGGGCAGAGAGAGCTCTCTCCAATAAGAGGCCTACCTGCACCCCTCTTTGGTCCAGACTGTATTCAGTCCTGTGGGGATTCTGACCTAGAAGGATTACAGTCTTCAAAGGAAGAGGATTTCTGAGAGTTGGCAGCAAAAAAGAATCTGGAAATCACAGTGGACAGAAGAGCAGTGTGAAAGAAATAGAACAAACAAAAAGAGGGTGGCTAAGGACGCTGGGTCATCTTAGCAAAGCCAGGTCTCTGGGAGGATAAGCAGCTAAAGGGAGTATGAGAGGAAGAAGTTTATGATAAAGGGAGGTTGGTCAGTTATGGAATAGGAAATCCAGAGGTCACAAAAGAGGGGAGCAGTGAGCAGAGCTGGAGTAGAATGAAAGAGTAGGGGGAGTGGGTTAGAGGGTGAGACGGATTAAGTGTCACAAAGTTAAGAGAGTAACTAGGGATGGGAGCTTGCTAGCCAAAGTGAGGTAGGTAGCAGGAAGTGGGAAAGCTCTGCCAAAGAGAGCCAATCATTAGAAGATTAAAAGTTTACATTCCCAGCGGTTCCATCTCAGGGTCTTGGCAGGAGGGTTGGATACACCCACTAGGAGGCCTGTGGGAACAGAGGGCGCCCAGAAGGTGGGCAAGGCTGGGAACAAAAAATTCAGTTCCCTTTTTCATGCAAGCCTGGCACTGTAGGTGGGTCTCCCAGGTGGCAGACTTCGGGAGCCTTTCACAGAGCTAAGTATAACCACTACTACATGTTCAATGGTTATTTCTGGACTTAGCCTTGGGTCACTTGTGTCTCAATTCCAGGCTTCTTTTCCTCTCCAGTTCTAACATTCACCTAATTCCATCTGTTTTCCATCTCTTTTGATCCTTGTTTTTAATCATTAGCAATACAATGGCTAGATCACTGGGCCTGTAATCTGAAAGACCTAAATTCAGATCCAGCCTTAGAAACTTATAAATTGTCTGTTACTGAGCAACTCGCTTAACCTCCATTCCCTCATCTATCAAATGAGAATCATAATAATACTTTTATAAAGTGCTTAGCACAGTGCCTGGCACATAATGAGCCCATTTAATGTCAATTATTTATTAGTAGTAGCAGTAGTAGTATTTATCTAGCCCTGCTTAGAGATTTTTGGATACTGATTGAATTGCCTTATTAAGATTTTATTTCCAAAATTTGATGAATGGATTTATAAACAACTCATAACTTCTGTATTTACAATACTAAACGTCCCTCTCAGTTTTCTGTCACCTGCAAATCTGATAAACACATCATTTTCCCCACATAAAAGCACAAGGGTCAAACAGAAATCCCTGCAACTACCCCCCCAGACTTTCTTACAAGCTGACATTAACCATTGATGATTATTCTTTGGACCCAGCCATTCAACTCTTCCAGAATCTACCTAAATCTAGACTCTTTCTTTCCATCTTTTACTCAAGAATACCATGAGAGAGTCTGCCAAATGCTCTGTTGAAATCTAGGTAAATTACGTGAATCTCAATCCTCTGCTCTTGATGAAGCCATTTTGGCTCTTTGTTGTTACCATTGTTTTTTTTTAATATGTTTACTAACTATTCTTTATATAATTTGATGTTGAATTTTTCCTAGAATTTAAGTCAAGCTTATTGGTTCATAATTTAAAGGTTCCAGTCTCTTCCTTTTTTTGAGTAACAGTGCACAATTTACTTTTATCCAGTCTCACTTCTCCTATGATCTTTCAAATATCAATGTCAGTGCCAATATCTACCAATCTTCTAGTTTTTTCAATATCCTGGAAATTAGTTCACCTAGACCCAGGGAGCTCTCAATTTTGCTTGAATATAATGAATGTTATTTGGGGCAAAGTTGTTACTTTCAAAATCTTGATCTTCTTTTGATCATTTGGATTTGCTCAAAAAAAGATTCACCAATAATGTAAGCCACTATACACATATAAAGGAGTCCTTGGTAGTTCACAGAGAGTTTGCATGACTACCCAGTGTCCCTTGCTAGGGAAAATCAAAATCTTTCTTTTGAATGTTAGTGATTCTGACATTTTATCTCAGATTAAAAATTCTTTCTAGACCTGTGGGAAAATAATACCTATATAATAATATTATCATATTATTAATTATTTAATAATTATTGTTAATTATTAACATTATTGATTATTATGTCAATTTATCATATTAGTGGTAATAATTTCCATTTGTATAACATTCTAAGCTTTAAAATGACTTAGAAGGAAAAAAGGTACAGATAGATACACATTTGAATTTTAGTATGACTTATTGCTACTACAATTTAGCTCACTTATCTGAAGCACAGGGCAAAAATAAAATAACAGAGCATAATAAGAAACCTATGATAATGCAATGTCCATATTTAAAATCTTTAGGAATGTTGTAGGCTCTCTCTTGACTGCAGAATCTACTAGGCATGGACTCCTACTTTACATAGAACTCTATACACAAAAATCCAGGCTTACAGAAGATAAATTAGATGATTTCTCCATGTTTAAAAAAAACTAGCATGCATTTAATAAACAGATTGTTGCAGGGTTATCATTCCACAGTAGCTAATATATCATTTTATATGTGTGGGTGGGTAGGTGTGCACGTATCTATAGCATTTAACTATTGTGCAGCGCAATATTAGACTTTTTAGTTTTATTTGAATACAACAGAGAAATTTTAACATCCCTTAAAGCTTTCTTTATGAAAACTTCTGGGTCATGTAACCAAAAAGATAGAGTCCAGTCTCTACTAACTGTCAAAAAAAACCCCTCTAAATGAATTAATTATACTTCAAAGGTGGAACAATTACAGCCTTTTCCATAGAACTATAAAACAAGATGTTCAAGAGAATAGAAGTCCAATCCTTAACATATATACTCTGCATATCTCACCAAAACCAATCTCCATGCTCCATCAAAGCACAAAAACTCAGCCACAGCCTTGTGCTTTGGGTATCTCACAGTACTCCCAGCCCCTGCCTTTCCATTAGCATATCATTACAACAAATAGAGAACTTTGACCTCTGTCCAGCCACCTGTGCAGGAGAGATACAGGTGGGGAGCAATCATGTTTCACTTGGTGTGGCCCTTTGATTAGGGAACTGTTCCCAGAACACTTTGTGCCAGACCTACAGAACAGGGCACACAGTTACTCAGCGCGATAGAGACCTAGAGAAGAGAGACAGACTTGGGGAAGGGCCAGCATGCAGGGCTATTCCAAGTCTGAAGGAGCCGCAACTGCCATTCAGTTGGTACAAGTCCTGTTCCCCCAGAAGTGACTTTTAGTAGGAAAGGAAGCCTGTGAAATGTAAATTTCTCAATGTAGAAGTGGCCAGGCCAGTCCAAGGGGTAATGCCTCCTTTTGTTTTATAACTTAGTCCCACAAAATACTTTGATTCACTTATAGTCCTATTCATCCTGAATTATTTTTCCAATTTCCTTCAATTCTGCCTTCATCTTTATCTCCCTGTACTTTAAGAAAGCAATCTCTTGATGGCCACCTGTGTTACAATTTCTTTTTTTATATATATTCATTTTCTTTTTTAGTTCTTTTCTTTAGTCTCTAAAGATGGAGAAATTTATTTTGTAACTTGTGCTCTCCTTAATAGTTACATTTTCTAAAACTTCTTGAGTTGCTTTTGTCTGCAAGTCAAATAATTTGCTACCATGTGGTTTTTTTTCCAGAGATGCTTCTAATATCTTTCTTTTCTTGAACAGCCATCTTTTTATTGGTGATTAGGCTTAGATTTGCCCTATATGCCATTTGGGGTCACATATTGAGCTCCTTTGCTTTTAAGAATGTTTTTCTAAAACTTCCTTTGGTTTCTGGTGGTACTGAATAGTCTTGATTGCTTTTCATTTCCTTTCCTTTTCTTGAAGAATTTATTGTCTGTCATTGGAATTGTTAAATTTATCCATTATGTGTCTTGGAGTTTGAATCATGTTATTTTTTTGGAGGTGATCTGTGAATTCCCCCTCCCCTTCTGCTTTACCCTGCTAGAATCTCAATCAAATGAATACTGTCATTGCTACTTGAAAAAGAATATCACTCTCCTCTTTTCATCCCTATAACTTCCCCTTTTTCTGCGATAATTTTATAAACTACAATGACACTCTGGGATGTACTTCCCTATTGTGTTATGTCCTATAAGCTCCCTGAGGGTAGAGGTTGTCTTCAATTTTGTTTTTTTATTTCAGAGCTAAGCACAGTGCTTGGCAAATGATTTAATCGATGCTTTTTAAAAAAAAAAGTCATTCATTCTTGTTCAGGTATGGGTTAAATTAGATTATTTCTGTTTAGTATTAAGATTCTACAGGTAGATAAAATAAACTTCATGAATGCAAATCTGAAAAACAATGATATGACAGATCTTTTCCTATTTTTAGGACAACCTGTCCCTGTAAGTATAATTTTTTGGATAACAACAGGAAGCTGATGCCACAGAGAGACGTTCCAACCTACCCAAAGGTAAGACATAAAATTCTGGCCAAGGGAAGAATCGGCAGACCTGTTTTCATGTGGTCCTTAGGCATTCCGATAGAAAGGTGACCTTGTATTCTTGAATGTTACAGGAGGTCATAAGTTCTACCAGGTTGTCCATGCTATTTAGGATCAATACAAGAAAGTATGTCAGCTTTCCGAGGACAGGTCTAGCTGAATATGGAAAGGCACATCATACATGGGTCATGAATTCTTTGTCCATAGTAATGTGTGAAAAGAAGAAAAATACAAAATGTCCTTCAGCATTTTGTGTCCCTTTGGTTTCTACCATCATGCTGAGAAAGTAGCAGAAAAGGGAACGGAACATGCGGAGAGGCAGCTTTTCAGTTAATATGCATTAACCGAACTATTGGTACTCTAAATGTAAAAGTCTTGTTTATTGACCCACAATTGGATATGCTGCTGTAGGAAGAAAGGCTTGCTCAGCACATTTCCTTAGGATGCGTGTGATGCATGATGGATGTAGAAAACTCATTTGCTGTAAGCACATCAATGTGTACAATCAAACTTTACTGGCTCTTCAAAAATACAAACAACACTTCTAGGAACAAGTCACCAACCTGATTCCTAAAGGTCCTGTCCAAGGTCTGTCATGGTGCTCATGACAAGTCTCCTAGCCAGAAGTTCAGTATCTCCCTCTGAGGAGGCACTCTGGCAAGTCTCTGTCACATAAACACTGGCTATTCCAAACCCTAAGGGCAATGATCACAAGATTCTGTCTTAATGACCACCCAGAGAAATGAACTGATGGTTGGAGCCTCTGGTAGTTTTTTATGGTTCAGGCTTATAACAAGTGTCATCCTCAAATACGCACTGTCTCTGACCCCACATATTCAGTTTGTTACCAAGGCCTGTCACCATTATCTTTGCAATATCTCTGAAACACACCCACTTCTCTCCTCTGATAACTACCAGCACTGTGGAACAGGCTCTTATCTCCTTAAGCCTAGACTATTGCAGCCACCTTCTGGTTATTCTGTCTGCTCTAAGTTTCTCCCAACTCCAATGCATCCACTAAAGTGATTCACCTAAAGTACAAGTCCAACCGTGTCTCCCCTCTACTCACGAAACTCCAGGAGCTCCAGGTATGTGTAGCATCCTCAGTGCAGTATTTGATGTGGAAGTGGCACATAAATAATAGTTCCTAGCAGCAGCAGCAGCAGCGGCAAGCATCACTGTAAGGATGAAATCGCAAACGCTGTTTGGTCTGCAGTGCCTTTCATAATCTATTTCTATCTCTCCCCCACCTTTCTAGTCTTCTTACATTTTCTACTCCCTATCCACATGTGCCCTTCAGTCCAATGACACTGACCTCCTGGCTGTTCCCTGAACAAGACACTACAACTCTCTGCTCCAAGCATCTTCTCTGGCCTATCCCCCATGCCTTCCTCATCTCTGCCTCTTGGATTCCTTCATATCCCAACAAAAACCCCACTTTCTACAGGAAACCTTTCTTGACTATTTTTAATCATAGTGCCTTCCCTGTTAATGACTTCCCATTTATCCTATATGTAGGTTGTTTGTACATTTGTCATCTCTGTATTGGATGGTGAGCTCCTCAAGGGTAGGAACTGTCTTCCACCTTTCTTTGTCTCCTCAGAACTTAGCACATATTAAGTGCCTTTGTGTTGCTCTTCTGAGATATCCTAGACATGAATCAAACCTAAGTTATAATAAAATTTCTCTGGGATGCCAGGATGGAAGAAAAAAGAGCCAAAGAAAAAGGGAGTCTCACCCTTATTTTAGATTCTTGGGATCCCCTATGACCAATCACTGGTCCAGAGCAAAAGGGCCCGTTGGCAGAGAGGTAGAGGGACACAGTGCCCCAGCTCCTTAGTCCCAGTAGTGAGTTTAAATGTTCAACACACATTGAGAGAGAATTAAAACATCATTCCTAATACACTCTACTGGGAGGTAGACCCTGAGGAAACATAGATATTTCACCTTGGACTTGTACCATCCAAGCAACAACTCAGGGACCATATCTTCCAATCAACCAAATGGGTTGTTCACTCTCCTAACAGTGACACTCTTCTTCTAAGTAAAATGTAGTTTCAGGTTACACCTCCTAATTCATAACCACCATATTCATAGCTAAAAAAATTCACAAAGCAACGTGCCGGAAATATCCATGTCTCAAAATTGTCCGATGACTTGTCTTCAGGGAAAGAAACACAGAGACTCAGGAATTTGAGTTCCCGTATCAGGCTCACCCACACAACACATCTTCTCACTGCACTGTGAATGCAGCCAATGCTGCTACAAGGGAGGATGAGGAGAAAGAGACTCCCTACCAGGAGTATGATGGTAAATGTTTTACAATGGGACCTCTGAAAAATATGTGCAAGATACGCTTTTAAGTTTAATCTGCATTATTAACATTTTCTCATCTAGATGACCAACAGAAGAATAAATAAAGCCCTGGTTTGTAGCATTTCCTGACTTCCAAGGCGTAAATGCTCACAGTGAAAACTTAGCAATCAGCTCTTGCTTTGAGCTGGCTCCAGCATACCTCTACCCCCTTCCCTCACCTATAAGAAAGCCCACGGGAATGCTCGTATTGGTTGTGTACCAACAAAGAGGCTGCCTGGGGAAAAAATAAACATTCTTTATTGCCAACATCATTGGCAGCTCTTCCTGGATCAGTTACCAAATATTCTTATACACAGTTCCTTTGTCAGAGAGATCAAGATTCCAACCAAGAGTCTTTAGCCATACATACCTTCAGCAAGGGGCCAGAGCATATGCTGGCATGGCCAGGCCACATCACCAGGATCAAGGTACCAACAAGGCCCTTTTAGCTAAGCATGCCCTTTACTTAGAGGCCAAAACATGTATGACCCTCCCATAAAGCCAAAACATACACACCCAACTCCATGCTCTCATCCAGTTCTTTGCTGCATCTGTAAATTTTTATGAGCATAATCTAGCTATGATTAAGATCACCTTTCATGAAGCCATGAGAATGGAGCAGGGATGTTTTTGCAGAATTATACTGTGGACTCTATCTTTATAGACATACATTTGACTGAAAGATTCAAAAATTACAAGATTCCACCATACTTATTGTTTGTGGGCCATAAGAAAGCATTTGATTCAGCAGAACCAAAAGCCACCTTACCAGCTTTTTTCCAACAAGGTGTTTCCCATGAATGCATAAAAATAATATATGATTCATTGAAAGATATAACAAAAGAAATGTCTAATTTAATTTGATTAGATTTATTCCTGACTGTGATTCAAACAAGGTACAGGATAGAAAGGTATAGATCTATGTTTGCATACATATATGTACATGTTGAGTTTGAGATGTCTATGGTATGTATAGCTTGAAATGTTCACTAGCAAGTTAGTGATGGTGGGCTGAAGCTTGGGGAGAGACTAAGAACACTTACCTAAAAATCTATGTATGTATGTATGTGTGTGTGTATAAATATACACAGACTAGCTAAGGATAAATACATATAGACATATATGTGTGTGTATTTGTGAGTCATCTGATCATTAAAACCGTAAGAGTTGACAAAGTCACGGAAAGTGCAAAGGCTCTTCAATTTCATTTAATCAAATTTTAATTTTTTATTTCAATTTCAATTTTTTTTTTTTTACTATTTTCTCTTTTGTGATCACCTCACTGCCATGTTTATCTAAGAACTCTCCCACCATCATATGTCTTCTGGTTCTCTTCTTAGTTTTTATGGTGTGACCTTTAATATTCTGATGCACATTGATTTTGAGCATTTTCTGGTGAGTTCTAATTTCTGTTGAACTGGTTTCCCAGTTTTTCAATAGCTCTTATTGAATAGAGATTATTTCCAAGATAATATATGTTCTAGTGTTTAGCAAACACTGTTTTGTTGAGTTAAGTTGGTTTTGATTCATTCTTATCTAGTCTGTTCCACTAATAGATAACTACTTCTTAATCATTACATAAGTGTTTTAATGACTGTTGTTTTAATAGTATAATTGAAGTTTAGAAATGCTATTTCCCCTTTATTCCTCTTTTTTTCCACATTTTCCCTTGAAATTCTAGACCTTTTGTTCTTCCAAATGAATTTTGTTATTATTTTGCCTGGTTCTTTTCATAAGTATCCCTTAGCTTTTTTTTATTAATATAGCAATAAAATAATAAATTTACTTAGACAGCATTGTCATTTTTACTATATTGGCATGGCCCAGTCATGAACATTAACGATCTCTCCAGTTACTTCAACTATCCTTTATTTCTTTAAAGTGTTATATATTGACTCTAATGGGAGTACAGCCACAAATAACATGAATTTTTTCCTTCTTCAGTACATGCTTTCTCAAGAGACCATAGACGCTCTCAGGAAGCCTACATTTGATGTCTGGCTCTGGGAGCCGAATGAGGTGAGTGAACGGCCAATGTCTGCTTCATGATTAACAGCCTCAGCTGATCACATGAAAGGAGTCCTAAGCAAAGCTTGTTTCCTCAACTAAGCCTAAATACCTAATGAAGAATACAAAAAAGATAGTTCCATTAAAGGCTAACTTGACCTACCCCACACCTCCTCTTTTATTGTTTTTAAACCCAGGCATCTAGTTTAAGTTATATACTTCATAGCAAACAGTAGTTTGAAAGTCAAAAATGAAGAAATAAAATCTAGTGCAGTCTAAAAAAAATGGACTTGTATAGCATCTAGATGGGCAGCTAGAGAGTTCAATGGATAATGTTGGGCCTGGAGTCAGAAAGATTCATCTTCCTGAGTTCAGATTTGGCCTTGGATACTTACTAGCTGTGTGACCCTGGGTAAGTCACTTAATTGCGTTTGCCTCAGTTTCCTCATCCACAAAATAAGCTGAATAAGGAAAAAGCAAACCACTCCAGTATCATTGCCAAGAAAACCCCCAATGGGGTCACAAAGAGTGAAACATAACTGAAAACAACTGAACAAAATCAACATGCCATCATTATTTTAAACATGCAAAAAGCAGGATCTTGAAACTGAGGAATTTACTAATAATGCCAGCATTACACAATGCAATTCTCCCCTAACTTTTATTATATTTAATTTGTGTATACTTATATACGTACCTGTCATCTCTGCCTATAAAATGTAAGCCAGTTAAGGGCAGGGACTGTTTCATATCAGTGTTTCTATTCCTAGTAACTAGCCCAGTGCCTGACAAATAGTAGATGTGCAATAAATATTTGATTGATGATTAATTGATTGGTTGGTGTTAAACCAAAAAAAGTTTTCTTTTCCTCAGGTTGATTTAACATATTCTTAGATTAAAAAAAGGTTTATCTATGATACTGCACAGAAATGACACCACTCGTACATGCTTCCAATAGGCTGTGTAACAGCAGTGGAAGTCTGGGATCCAACATGTATAAAAGATTGGGGGAATTTGAGTCATTTCCTGCAACGTGACTAGAAAACTTCCCCTTTTGATCTGCTCAGTAGACAAGCTTTTGTCAAGTCTGAAATGGAAAAGAAATAGTAACAAAACTTATGTGAGGAAACCTTTCCTCTGGTTCAAGGAGAACAGTTTCTTTGTCAAGGCAGAGAAATTCTGAAGACCATCCTTTGTGGGGTGATGAAGACTATGCCCAATAATATAGATAGATTTTGCTTCCGGGGATGGTTTAGGTTTTATCTGGTCCAAACACAATGAACAGATGACATCTGCAGTCCCCTGCTACAAGAAACTACAGAGGATCAGGCAGCACTTGCTAGTGGAATTGCCGAATTAGAGAAGCCACAACGAAACCCAGAGCCTGGAGTCACTAGGGACTAGAAGGATTTTCAGGAAGATCAGTGTTAGAATAGAAAACAATGTCTGATGTGACCAATAGGAAATCACAGGAGGCAAACTTGCCCATTCAGTTCTGCAAATGGCTGGAAACTGGCTTCAATTTTCAGGAGAAAGTGGTCATTAAAGGGGGTTTCTGTTTGTTTTGCAAGGATTCTGTTTTATTTTCTTTCATGTTTCAATTTTAAAGTTCTTTTTAAAAGAAAAAAAAAGAAAATGTCCCTTTATGTATGGGTGTGATGTCAGAGTTTACCAGGTGATGATGTGTGTGTGGAACTTGGATTTCTGGGACAATGTTTTAGAACCATCTAGGAGAGAGAAGCCAGAGGCCAGAAGGAGCAGCCATTCTTATTCCTTACTGTTTAGGAGAAAAGGCAGCCAGGGTCAAGCAAGGCACTGGATCTCTACATGCCAGCTCCCCTGCCCCTTCCTCTATGATAAACTCTGCTTGCTAAGGATGGGAATCAGAAGCTGAGAAGAGAGCTTCCACCTTCTGGCTAAGACCTGGTGAAGGGTTCATGGTGAAACTGTAGATTAGCCAAAAGGAAGTTTATATTTCCCTCATTTGCCTATTAAAAATGAATTAGTTCAAAGCTAGTATTGCCATTAAACCAGTGGTTCTCAACCTTCCTAATGCCTTGACCCTTTAATAGTTTCTCATGTTGTGGTGACCCCCAACCATAAAATGATTTTTGTTGCTTCTTCATAACTGTCATTTTGCTACTGTTATGAATTGTAATGTAAATATCTGATATGCAGGATGGATTTTCATTGTTACAAACTGAACATAACCCGCAGGTTGAGAACCGCTGCATTAAGCTAATGGATAGCTTCTTCTCCCTTGGGGAGAGAGCCAACCTCAGAAGGAGAAACTAATTCTGTCTCAGTAGTTGGCAGCACAAATCACCACCAGCTTCATTTCCAAACAAACTCTTCCCCATTCTTCCCCACCTTGATTACTGCTCTTTCATTGACAGTTTATTCCCTGCTTTCTTTAGAAAAAAAAGACAATTTGGTAATCACTGAATCCTTCTCTGGGGTGCTTACTGCTAGTATCCATAGAGATTTGGAGAGAATTTTGGATCTCTGTAGGACAGGCGATATGACCCCACTTCAGGAAGCTTGAACACAAGGGGAGGGAAATCGGCCACTAACTGTATTATTTTGAATTCTCAGATGCAATGGAGGCACATTGAAATCAAGCCTCTTGGTAGACACAAGTTTCTATAAACAAGATTATCTATCATCTATCAATCTATCATCCATTTATAACATATGTGTGTGTTTGTGTATAAATACATGTATGTGTGCATGTGTATGTATATGCACAGATGTACATACTATTAGCATCTGGAGTGATATTAATTTTCTATGTGTGTGTGCATGTAAGTCTCTAAGTATATGTGTATATATATGTATATACACACACACATGTATACATATATATATCATTATGTACATATATACACACAGCAATTTAGTATCACTCTTGGTCCAAACTGAGATTAGGTTTTGAGGTAAAAAAAAAAATAAGTTATGTTTAAGAAAAGGGAATCTGCTGGGAAACCTCCTGCTACAAGGAAAACTTGCTTTCAATCCCTTACATGCTTTGCAGGTTGAAGGGAGTTTATGCCCAGGGTACAAGCTCTAATATCCATCCCTGTTCCTACCTGCCACTGATCTCATCAAGGCTACTGGTAGGAAAGACTTGAAAGGAAATACTCCCCCTACCAAGCCTCCTATATATTTCTTACACATGGAATCTTCCTCATGAAGTCCTATATGTGTAGCATAACCACCATGTGTTTTATTATTGTTTTCCTGGTCATTTAATGACCATAGTGCCCCCCCAAATAAAAAAAATCACCTAAAAATGAAAACTAAACATGTTTTTTGTTTTTTTCTAAACCTATACAATTCCAGAGGAAGATATGATTAAGTATAAATTAGGAGTGGAACCAGCAAGCATGAGGTGATAGATGTCTGACTCATGAAAATGAAAGCAAAATTAGTACAAACTCCTGTGTCCCTGAACAAAACTCTTTCCTCCTGGGCTGTTCCAAAGTTGATGGTGATGACATTGAAAGATAATTTATAAATACAAAAAATGGGGTGCCAAATCTATTCATCCCATAGGCTAAGGTCTATCTTTTGAAGTCTCTAGAATAGATTGCTTTTCCAGCATCTCAACCCAAAAGTCTCCAGAAAGCTTTAGTCTTTGTACATATACGGCCAGTTTTGTTCCACAATACATATTTAAGATGGGTACTTTTAAAAACCAATTTTTCTACAACATGGAATATTAATCATTTAAAACACAAAAACTAACACGTGGTATTTTTTCTAGTTCTCAGAGAACAGAAGCACAGATTAGAAGAAAGGAATTCTAAATGTGCAGCAACTGTAGGATAGATC
Source organism: Pseudocheirus occidentalis (assembly GCA_028646575.1). Lineage (NCBI taxonomy): Eukaryota > Metazoa > Chordata > Mammalia > Diprotodontia > Pseudocheiridae > Pseudocheirus > Pseudocheirus occidentalis. The sequence goes on from CM053600.1 coordinate 448,644, forward strand.
AAAGACATGATCACAAATGCATAGGGAGAGTATGCTTTGGGTAGAGCGCAAGTCAAATCTTCATAGAAATATCCTTTGAAGAAGGATTGTTCTACTTAAGAAACTTCAGCAGTGTGAGAAGTCTGACTTGGCAAAAGATAGTGATGCTTATTAGGTCTCTAGGAAAAAATCACCAGCAAGTAAACATTCATCATTGTACTTGGTCCTGATTTTATGGATCTGTGGTCTGTGTGAGTCCTCCCTATGGCAATGCAGATCATAATCCACCCTCACTCCTATGTAATTCTTGAATCTCCTATACATCTTCTGTAGGGGGCCCCCAATTTGTGGGAGCATTCATCTAGCTTTCTTGCCACTTCAGGGGTATAAATGGGACATAGATTACATACACCTATCCATATCCATATATTATGTAAATATCAAGTTATTCATTATGGTTCTTACATGACTGCCTGGCTACAGTTTTCAATCACATGTTTCATTTCTAATATCTTGAAAACCTCTTGCCCTGCACATTTCTCCATTGTTAAAGTGCTGTAGCCTAACGATACACCCGAGGCATCCATCACTCCACTATCCTTTGGGTGACCTGCAATTAGAATTATTTGGAAACTGTGGTAATATCGACTTGACAGCCATATGGCAACACTAGAGGAATGCAAGCATTTAACAGTTGCACCCTAATTGCAAGAAGAAATTGGAAGTTATTATAAGTACTTCAAAATTTTCCAAAGGCAACTCAGGGAAGTTCCTTCCTCTTATTCAATTCTGATCTCACTGTCTATCCGTGGTATCTATCCAAAGTATATGTGCCAATGAATCAGCTCCATGGGCTTTCTATAGCCATCTGTGTATCATGGTCTGGAAAATAGGTATTCTTTTTCTTCTTGGATTTTCAATAAGGTTCTACTCCAATGCTTCAATGTAGTATGGAAATGATCTTGAGTTCTCAAAGGTTATGCCAACCAAACAGAAGAAGCTCTGTCAGATTCTGTCCCACTGACAGGCTGTGTCTTCATTCCACAGACCAATCTAGATAAGTATGGGAAAGCTAATTACTAGTAGACTGGACGGTAGGTGATAAATCCTTTGGCCATGGAAGATGACCAAAAATAGTACCTTACTAAGTTAATAAATCCTTTAATCAATTTGATAAGATTACAGGGAATGTATATTCATTAGAATGGCACTTCCCATGGAAGTAAATATGGTCCCTAGCACCTTATTGGGAAAACATATGAAACTCCTCTCATTAGCTCCCAGTGAATGAGGTTACATTCAGGATTATTGGTGACAGAATCAGAAGGGACAGATTCTCATCAGAGGAGCTGTTCCTTCCCTATGGTCTATAAAAGTGAGCCTTGGAATGGCTCAGCCCTCTTTTTCACTCATTTTCTCTCTTTTGGACTTTTAGATGGGAAGACAGCCAGAGGTAAAAAAAAGTTTCTCAATCATCCACAGAAGTACTAATAGTAATGTGCATAAGAAAAGAACATGGCAAGCCTAAGAGGGAGATTCAGGACCTTTGGTCCTTAGTCACATTGTTCCATCTTTCTGTTTCCTCTTCTGATAACAGGTCAGGACTTACCTAAGAATGTTTTTGCTATGTCCAAGACATGGCAGTAGTCAGAATATTAATAAGAACCCCAAAGAAATACATGACAGAAGGAGACATGTTTACATATGGCCTGCTTATGTAAGTTCTTGTTTGCACATGGCCTGAGGGGAGATAACCTGAAATTGGATTTTCCCAGCCTTCAGGACCATTTTATGGGTAATCCCCAAAATCAAGAGTTACCCATTCTAAGAGTTCCTAAATTCAAGTGTTTTGGGCACTAGCTTTCTAGAGAGCAAGCCTTTGTGTAGCTTCATCATCCTTGGAAAGAGAAGAAGATAGTTCACATAGCCCAATGGTCAACAGGAAGAAGAATTCAACTTCTTGAGCAAATCTAGTAAGTGCTTAGATGATACAGATCTGAGATGAAGGAGGGTCTCTATCAACCCCCAAAGCATATTTATTTCTCAAGTAGAGTTTAGCAGATTTTAATTTTATGTATCTTTTTATTGATTCCTATGGGTCCTTAGTGCCTTATCCATTTTCCATGGAAGCAAAACTAAACAAGACCTGATGTCCATAGTGTATATTAAGTGAGTTTGAGGAAGATGGGGACCCTGTTACCCACATTTGGAGAAACAAAGACACAACCTATGCTCCTTTTATTTTGGAGATACAAAATGGAGTAGGAACAATAAGCCAAAGAAAGAAATCAACACTCTAATCCTTAGGTCAAATCCCTAGCAAACATCAATTTAATATGAGGATGCCAAAAATATGACCCAAAAGTCATTGGGGGAACCATGAATCATGGGTTAGAATGGCAATTTGTGAAACAAAGGATAAGAGAACTCAGTCCTGTGAAGACCATCTTCTGCTTCTACAGAGACCGTGGTAGATGGCAGAAAGGCAGTAGTCACAGCGTGCTAAAAATCAGTGGTCTATAAAAACTTATTTAGCTGCTAAATGTCAGATCCTTGTCACACTTTGTTAACTCACAACATAGTGCTTATAATGAGCTTTTGTCACAGGATTGCCAAGAAGTTAACTGCAACTTATGTTCTAACTACTGCTGCAAAAGATATAAAGACAAATTCTATAGTTAGATAAGAACTTTAAAATTAAATCAACTTAGTACTCAGTAACTTCAATGAAAAGGTTGGAGGGAGAATGGCAAAAAATATGCTAATAAATTTGGCTCAGAAGTAAAATATGAAAGAGGCCAAAGATATGTGTACCCATAAAAACCAAACCTCTATATCTTATGAATGCTTCATAAGATTCTAGTTAGATCACAGCTAGCATCAAATACCATCACACAAAAATCCCTTTGCAGCTAACTAGTTTAGAAGGATATACCCAGAAGCATATGCTCTACCACTTTTATGTTGGTGGTGATTTTTTTAGATAAGTTTTTTTTTGCTACAGCAGAGTTCTGCTCTACGCTGACTTACTACTGTCATCAGAGGGTATAGTGAGTGACCAGGAACAAATAGAATTACAAAAATAAAACTGATTATATTTTAATGTTATGATTTATTCCTGAATCCACACTCAGATGACCACCTTAGGGCAAAGATCAAAATTAGTGCAAAGGTAGAAGAAGAATGAGAAAATATGTGACTTTAACCATATGCAACTTTAAAAACTCCATCCCGGTCTATTTAAATAAGATATTGATGACAAAAAAATGGAATATGGATAGAAATAAGTAAAGAAACAGACTATGATAATTTTATGTAGAAATTTATGGCAATCCTAAATCATGAGAAGATGAGAAGACTCTAAAAAGTGCCTTAGTTGGCAAACATTTGACTTACTTCCCAAGCAGAGAGATATGAGAGGCAAGAGCAATGGCAGTTTCGAATACAAACCCCTTTGGAAAATCTTAGTAAGAAGGTAATTGAAGATTATGAACAGTATTACCTCATAAAGTACAAACAACAAAAAAATGGAGAATAAAACTGCCAGCATAAAGAAAAATGTCAAAGTCAGCCTTGAGCCATGTAAAGAAAAAAATTGAAGGGCAGTGAAGAAAAATAAAAAAGAGCCACAAACATGGATAAATTGATTATATTTAAACTTTGTGGCTCTGCATGATATTCAGGTTCTGTTTAGAGGCTTTCAAACAACTCAACCACAAATCTACTGTTACCAAAAAATTTTTTTATTTATTTAAATTTTAATAATGCTACAACAGTGAATAATGGGGTTATTTATCATAAAATGATAGGTTCATGGATTTAGAGTTGGAAGAGACCCTGTAACAGGGGTTCTCGACCTTCCTAATGCCGCGACCCTTTAATACTCGTATGTGGGTGCATCTGCATGTCGACAGAGCTGCCTGGAGACAGATAGAGGAGCCATGTCTCAGTTCCTAAGACCACTGGAAATACATGTTTTCAGATGGTCTTAGGCAACCCCTGTGAAAGGGTTGTTTGATCCCCAAAGGGGTTGCAACCCATAGGTTGAGAACCACTGCCCTATAGACTGCTGAGTTCCCCATTTTACAGATGGGGAAACTGAGTACAAAGAGGATAAATGACTTGCCTATGATCATATAGTTTAGTAAATACCTGAGTCAGGATTTGAAATCAAGTTTTCCTGATTTTAAGTCTAGTGCTAATGTCATCTTGATCTTGGTGATTTAAGGAAGCCTAAGTGGTGACAAGCACAAAATGTCTACTATAAGACTTTATCTGATAATTATAATGCAGGAAGAGTATATTAAATACAATCATTCGCAAAGCTTACCCTTCTGATGTTAAGTCAATGCCTTTGGATACTCTTGAGCTCTAAAGGAGCCATATGAGTCCCAGTAGAAAGAACGCTGGAGTATATCAGGGGACCCGAGTGCCAGCTCTGACGATGGCACTGATTTCATCTGTTTACCTTGGGCAAATACTTAAGTCACTGGGCATATGAAACATCCTAAACTTATATCTGACAAATTCTACACACGCCATTTTCTTTCTTATAATTGCAAGATACTTCATTTGGGACATAGGCATAGTAGATAGAATAATGGAATTGATATTAGAAAGACCGGGGTTCAAATCCTGCTTTAGACACTTACTAACTATATAACCCTGGGCAAATCACAAATACTCTCAGCCTCAGCTTCCTCATTTGTAAAATGGGATAATAACAGCACTTACCTCACAGAGCTGTTGTGAGGTTCACGTGAGATAATATGTACAAAGTACTCTGCAAATCTTGAAGTGTTAGGTAAATTTCAGGGTTGCTAAACTAAAGGGTAGGAGCAGTTAAAAGTATTTTTCTCATATAATACAAAATTGTTTTCCAGAATGGTTAAGCTGATTCAAAGTTCCTCCAACTATGCATTGCTGTATCTATCTTGCCAAAGTCCCTCCAGCATTGACTGCTCCCATTTTTGTTGTAGAACGTCTGGACACAACGGCTATTTGTAGATGTTAGGTCAGACGTGTTCTATATAACTCCATAGAAATAACTATCAAACATGTGTTTAATTTATTCTATTTTACCACATTTGAATGTATGTTTTAATATTTATAGTTGAAATGGGTGCTCTCAGCTGCTGAATAAATTATGACTAAGGCCCTATGTAGGAAAAAAGCCATTTGGGGCAGGGGTTTATTAATTATTTTGGTCCTCAAAATAGCCATTGTATTTCTTTTGGATGTATTGGTGTTGTTATGGATTTTTACATCACAATAATTTCCTAATGCGTCCTACCCCTTTTGCCCTCCACATATACCAGAACTCTTCCTTCTAATAAAAACAGTCAAGACATACCAATATGGTGTCCGGGACTGTCGGCATATGATACATTCAGCATCCTCAGTACCTTGATCCTTTCTCTGCCTAGGCTGCTATATTCTTACACTACACGCATTATTCACAATAGGAACACAAAAGAGCTTTGTCTATAACCCTTTCTCCATCGATGTGTGCTATTTAAATAGCCTGATTAATTTATATTATTATGGAATATTATGGAATGTCCCACTGGTGCTGCACACACTGATATTATGATACTATAGGGATTAGGAACATACTAATTAATGTTAATATGAGATAGATATGATAATTGGGCAGCTGGGTGTGTGCCTGGCCTGGAGTTAGGAAGACTCATCTTCCTGAGTTCAAATCTGGCCCCAGACACTTACTACATGTGTTGACTGTGGGCAAGTCACTTAATCCTGTTTGTCTGTTTCCTCATCTGTAAAATAAACTGGAGAAGGAAATGTGTCCCTGCTAAGAAAACCCCAAATGGGGTCACAAAGAGGCAGACAGGACTGAAAAGTCTACACAATAACAAGATACAATAATTAATATGAGCCAGATGTGTAAATGGGACCATCTAACATATAAAAATGGCTGGCTGAGGACATGGATAGACATGATACCTTTCTAGAGATTAGGAAGAGGGCTGTGTCAACCCTGCCAGCAGAGTAGCTGACAGGAGGATGCCAGGCAACAGAACCTAAGCTGCTGAACTGGACATATCCATCTACCGTATCTTAAATATCTTTAATCTAAGGATATGATTCTAATGCTTAGAGCAAAAGCTGCCTCCTTGATCACTTCAGCTTTTCATTGCCGGCAGCCCCTTTCTCCAAAGGCTGGTTCATCACAAATAATTAAAGAAGACATCAAACAGAAATTAGAGAAGGTATGCAAACGAGAATACATAAAGCAGTGCACAAGAGCAAATGAGCTCTTTGGCGGAGAGAGAGAAATACAGACTCAGTTCAATCCAGGGATGAACAATTTCACCAGCCCGTAGGCAGTTCATTCACAGTAATCTCTAAGTCTTCAGGTACTAGAAGTGAAGGGCGTTTGCCCTATGTCTCTGCTTCTCTCGAACCCAAATCCACCATTCAAGCCCATGCTTCACTTCTTTCTCTCAACCCGTCTCTAAGTCCTCTCTGGAAGTATGTCTGAGAAACTAAAATGAGTCCCTTCTCTATTCGGGCAGCACCATAGTATTCTCTCAGCCAAAGAGGAGTCATATCTACTTATATGTATGCAGCAAAATACGTGCAGGACATCCTCAGGACACTAGACAGTGTAAAGTGTGGTTGCATAAGGGAGGAAGAAACCACAGAAACAATCATACTTTATGTTGGAACAATCTCAGAATACCCAGGACATGAGAAACTTTCCCTCACTCCCACTGTGCTTTAGCTCAGTTCAGTTTTTGCAAACCAAACAGTTCTTCTTCCCCTCATTGACACACAAAGGTACAGTAAAAAGTACAGTAAAATCTCTCTTTAGAAATAGACCATCATCTGATTTAAAAACTCATCAGGTACAGTGTGATGGACAAAAGGCATTTCTCATAAACTTTTGAGATAGAATGTTATCAAAGTGATTTAACAAACTATACGTAACGTAATTTACATTTATATAACCTTTAAAAGTTGTAGGAACTTCCTTTATTCAGTGTGCTTCCCTGAGGCTATTAGTTGAATGCTAGCAACATAAATCCATCTGGTTCCAACAAGGACAGGGCAAGGCAACATTCTTCAGTCTTTGGGGGGGAGGAGGTTGGGGGGAGGGGAAGAGAAGCCAACTTTCCATTCCAAAATTCAGTCCTTACCCCACTGTTCTGAACACAAATCAAGTTCAGAGAAAATATCCTACTAGAACTTAGAGATTTAAATTACCAAACTAGAAAGCTGAGGGCCAACACAACTGATGAACCTCCCCGCACACAAGAACTGCAAATTCAATGAACAGTGTTACTGCTGTTACCTTCAGGGTACAATTATTGATGAAACTGAAGATGAACACAGTATATAAACACTAGCTACCAACCGGACACAGACAGTTTATTGTCCTTCTGCGTTATGGAGTAAACCTCATAGTAAAAGGTCACCCTGCCTCTGGTACTACCAGAAGGACCATTAGAATCTGTACAGGGGCCACCTGGGGCTCATATTCTTATCCCTCCCTTCAATGAGGTGACCTCATTCCAAAAACTGCCAATTGTTGCATGTGCCACAGACTGGGCCTAACTCAGGCTAGTCCCCTGATATTTTAGGTCTGAAATTAGAATGAAAAGAGAAACTTATAGTCCATCTAACAATTAACAAAGGGGGTTTTACTTAGCCAAAAGCAGAGCAGAAAAGGGATATTCATGCAGTATATAATTTCGACTCAGCTGAGTCAAGTTCTTCGGCGTCAGTGTGAAGCTATCCTGCAAGTCTGCGGTTAGAAGCCTGACAGAAAAGGTCTGGCCCCTTGAGTCCTGGCTGTTTTGTCCCTAGAAGGCCAGAAAACTATATCAGTGTCCCAAGCCTTAAATGGCCCTGAGCCAATAAAATCCCAAGGACAATTTCAGTCAATTCAGTCCCAGCTCTTCTCATCACAAATTGCCCCCTGGACATTACAAATTGAATGTCCCAAAGGCATCTCAAACTTCATGTCAGAAACTGAACACATTATCTTTCCCCAAAAAATCTTCTCTTCTTCCTTCCCTAATTTTGTCAAATGCCCCACCATTCTTCCAGTCTCCCAGGCTCATAATCACAGCTTTATCCTGGACTTCTCATTCTCCCTCAACCCACATTTCCAGTTAACTAACAAATTTTACTATTTCTACATCTACATACACATACATACACATATAGATATACTGACTACCCATACTTCTTCTGTGTGCCCCCTATTACCTTAGTGTAAGCTACCTTTACCTTTCATCTAGATTATTACAATGAACTCTCAATCGGTCTCCTTGGCTCAAGTTTCTCTCCATTCCAATCCGTCCTGCAGATGGCTGCCAAAGAGATTTTCCTTAAACACAAATCTAACCGTGTAACTCCCCTACTCAATCAATTCCAGTAACTCCCTGATGCATCCTCATCAAACATAAACTCCATTTTGCCTCTTTAAAGCCCTTCTCAACCTGAAGCCAACCTTCTTTCTAGCCTCCATAGAGCATTCCATTTTCTATCTCCATACCATTTCACTGGCCATCACAAGGAGCTGCAGTACTCTCCCTCTTTACCTCTGCCTCACAGAATCCCTTCCTTTAGGAAACATCTCAAACACCATCTTCTGCATGAACTCTTTCTTGATTCACTCAACTAGGCTCAGTGGATACAGTGTGGGGACTGGAGTCAGGAAGACTCATCTTCCTGAGTTCAAATAAGGCTTCAGACACTTACTATGTGTGGGACCCTGGGCAAGTAATTTAACTCTGTTTGCCTCATCTTCCTCATCTATAAAATGAACTGGAGAAGGAAATGGCAAACTCCTCCAGTATCTTTGCCAAGAAAACCCCAAAATAGGGTCATAAAGAATTGGACGTGAGTGAACAACAACAAAATACATTTTTATTCTCTTTTTGTTTATAGTATATATATATATATATATATATATTGATATGTGCACCTTTAATCTCTTCTGAATTATCTTTGAAGAGTTTTTCTAAGAGATACAGTACTTAAATTTTGTTTTTAATATTTTCATGGTGGAACCTTGAGCTAAATTTTTAGTTAATAAGGTGTTTTTCAACACACACACAAAATGAAAAAGAATTTTACCATGGCCATTTGCCTTCTATCTGCACATTTTCCCCATTGTTTACCCTTCCTTCTTTCCCAGAATTACTTTTGACTTCTGAAACAAGGAAGTTTTCAAGCTGTTACCAGATGATCCTGTATTTTGCTAAAGTATTACACAAAATTAGACTTATATCATGAAAACAAAGTGTTGGAAGGGGCCTCTAGATCTTCATCTAACTCTCCCTTCTGCTTCCAGCTAACCTTCATCTAAACCATTTGAGAAGTACTTGGCTTCATAGGAAAGCTTGGAAAGGAAGAAGATTCTAAAACTTGCTTTAGTCGGTTTTTTGTTATCTCATATATTATATAAATGTATTACTGAGACTTGACAATCTATGACTTGTAACTGGACTATGGCTTGGGAAAGGTATATCATTTATTTAAAAGGATTTATTAGAATAGGTAAAAGTGGGAACATGGTACCATTGTATATGAAAGTAGTGGGTTGTTTCCAAACTCCCATTCCCAATAGTAGGTAAAGTACCCAGAAAGCAGCTGTCTACTTCTCCCCTCAGGATTTTAGAGATATCTCTAAGGAGCTGTGTTCTCTGGAGTCAGATCCTATGTTCTCTCCAGAAAATTTATCAACTAGTTGCATGAATTAGATTTTATAAAGGGGAATTTACTGAGAAGTTATAACAAGAACAGCAGTTACAAAACAAGCCATCTGTCCAAACAAGAGGGACTCACTCTCCTCTTGTACACACACACATACACAAGGTCTCTGGGGAGAGGAGATTCAGACTCAGAGCATTAGACTAGAAGGCACACTTGAGGAATACATAGGGCTTGGGAGTATTTTTCAGCTCCTAGCCTGGGAAATCTTTTCTTCTTATCTAAGAAGTCCCCACCAAATCTGCTTCTGGGAGTACCATTCACAATGGATGATTCGCTACTTTACTAATCTGGACCAGTTCCTTTGCAGGATTCAGTGTCTTAACCTGGAATCTGTCCACTTCTGGACTTGAATCAAACAGGTTGCCCCTCAGGGCTGACTTCTAACTAGCCTTGGCTAATGATGCAACAAATTCTGGTGGTCCTTATTCCTTATTGCTGAATGACCTTCTAATGGCTATTTTGACCTGTCAAAGTTCACAAGACCAAAACCTGATCCATTCTGTATCCACATATTTATTCACTTAGTGTCAGGGAAAAGTAAGCACAAAAGAAGCTGGCATGATGCTCTCAGGGACAGCCTAGTAGGAGATAGTTTCGTTGCCTGTTCAGTGGCTCTGTGTTTCATGGTAATCCTCAACAGATGTTTCTAGAAAAGAGATTGACAGATCACCCACTCATGTCACATTTAGTTCTAACTCAGCCTCATTTGTCTATAGCACTATGCTCTGGTTTTCTTCCAGATCCAGGGAGGATACATCTGCCTCCAGAGTTATAAGATACCATCAGCGCAACGTCTCCACTATGTTTCCCTTCATCAACAGTTAGGGGCCAGGGACTAGTACCCTAGTTTCATTTAACCACTGAATATGAATTAGCTTTTGTATAATGATATTTACTTCAAAAGTATAGCAAATACAAAATACAGACAATTCCTCCAACCCCTCAGGGACATACTCCCCCCCCACCCCACCCTCCACCCTCCATGCCTTCTCAGTACCTTGAGGCCAAACCAAAACTTAGCTTAGCTCCTACATAGCACTGATCTTACTAAAGCTCATGTCCAGTCACAGCATAACTATTAGGTAATTTTAGTTTCAGTTGGACTGAGTACACAAGGTTACTCCTTGATCCTTGGGGAACTGATTCTGGGCTGGCTACAAAGCTCTGCCTGAACTCTGATGCCTAGTTCCTGTGGCTTGCTCTCCAGACTGCCAGATTAAGCTCTTTCACTTAAAATGGGAAAGAACAATTGCAGATACCAAGGACCAAGGCTTTTCACAGGGGGACATAGCCTCAAAGAGAAAGCCCAGAAGTCAGCATTTTCTCTCACCAGACACCACAGATTAAAGAGGGAACAAGATTTCCCAAAAGCACAGATTAAAAGAATGAGATGAAGAAATACAGTGGAGGTCAACTAATGCCTTTTTTGCATGCCTCTGAAACCATTAAAAGAGCCTCATTCACTATATGGCTAGTTGACCAGAGCTAGTCACAGAATGTACATATGTGTTCCATCCAAGACTCTTTCATTCCATGTCATCACAATCCTCCCAAAATCAATCTTCTGCTTGTCCCAGTTGTTCTAGACATGCATCAGAACCCCTGCTACAAGTCCTTCTGGATCCTTACCCAATCAAAAGTGTTTTCATCATCCCATGGCACCAGTTATTCAGATCAGTGTATCTTCTTAATGTAATAAGGAGACGGGCCAATGAGGGCCAGTCTGCTCCTTGGAGCATGGATGGATTTGTCCTTCCTATTGGGTTATGAAGACCATAGGCAACATTCTCTGCCTGCACCCAATCCAACAGGTAGAGGCTTGAAAAGCCATTTTCTGACCATGAGTGACTGAGGTGTGAACTGAAGTGGGGTGGAGGAGTAGGTCACGTAAAATGAGCAAGCTGGGGAACTGAGAAGTAAGATTATTTGAGAAGAGTGTCAATATATATGTTGAAGGCTCCTACCTAGTATGAGGGCAGGAGTTATGGAAGAAAGAAAGACTGTAAACCAGGAAATGAACTCAGAAAAGGAGAGGTGTCCTGGAGGTCAGTAGAAAACACAGCCATGAGAATCTTGATTAGGTGATAAATATGCATTAAGTGAACCTCAAAGGAGATGAGTGATAGCAACAGAGGGAGAGCCTAGAAGTGGCAAAGGGGAACAAGGAGTATTTAGCTCTCCCACTATGACCAATGAGTATGGGGGTACGAGTTAAAGTTCAACTAGTACTGGAAAGGGTATAGTGAACCTGTCTTATCAGAAAGAAGCCATGTCTCAGTGAGTACAAGAAGATGGAGTGAGCAAGAAAGGAGAAAGTTTAAGAGGAAATCTAGTGTGTTACAGATCAGACATTCCAGAGAACACAGTGAAAGGGGGGTAGGAGGACAAGGTTAACTTTGGAATAGAACTTTGCTTGAGGAGCAGTTAGAATGAAAGGAATGGGAATAAGGAAGCAGTTGGTCAATAAGGAATGGGAAAATGGGATTTGAACATTGGCAGTTGGGGATTCAGAATCACTGGAATGGGGAGGGTATGATGGGGGTATATATTAATCACTGAGGAATAAGATCAGATAAGTTATAATTGTCCATAGGGGTTTGCCCTCAGGGTAGAGTTGTTCCAGAGTATTGGGTCTGTATAGGCAGCTGGAAAGTAGAGTGAGACCAAGGATGCCTGGATGGGGGCAAGGAAATTGCTGAGTAGTTGTAGGAGGACAGAAAGGTGCCTGCAGAGAACTAGAACTGATGTTCAGAGCTGCTAGGTCCACTGCTTCCCATGTGAATTCCCACAAGTCAATTGCTATGGATTTATGTAAGAGTCAGAGCTTCTAAGTCAAAGATAAAATGCTTCAAGCAGTCAGAAAAGAAGTGGTTCAAAACCAAGGAATCAAATTCATGATCAGAGAATTCAGCAAATACAATAAAAACCATTGAAATGTGATATTGCAAAAGGCAAAAGAATCAAGAATAATATCTTTTATGAATCTGAGCATGTTTTTATGGGGTGGAGTGGTAAGAACAGCTAGGTTTTTAATAGAGAACTTTCAAAAATTCCTGATGAAAAGACCAAAAGCTGAGTAGAATCTTTGAAATGAAAATAGGAGAAACAAGGGAAACATAGAAAAATATATACATTTGAGAAATTGGGAAAGGATAAATGACAATAGGAGAAGAGGCAAATATCTCCTAAAATTCCCACTGTCTTTAAGAATCATAGAGTAAATAAAGGCAAATACAAGGTCTTGGGGGTGGTTTTGTACCATTTAATTTGAAGAAAGGAAAAGGAAGGAAAACAGTACTTGGGGAGAAATAAGGAAGGAGAAGAGAAGAATGTACTCATACTGGGTAAGGGATTTCAACATACATGCTGACACTCTCTCAAATACTCTTCTCAATTTCTCTATATGCAAATATGGAGAAGGGGTTGGGGGGAAAGGCATCTCTTGAAATTCAGTCTTAGCTAAACTGAACAAAGAAATGCTAAACACATACACAGAGTTTGATTTAGAAATGCATCAAATTCAAGAGGGAAAGGGAGAGGAAAGGGGCATTTAAGAAAGGATAGTGTTGAGAAAAGAATAATCACAAGCATAAACAAAAGAGAGGATGAATTTAATGAACTGATTGAATGTGTAACTTAAAAATAGAAAAGCAAAAGAAGTAGAAATTCTAAAAATCACAAAAGGGAAAGTTAAAGGCAAAAAAATTCATTGATGGATTTTTTAAAAGCTATTTTAAAAAGCTACTAAAATTACAAATTGTTAACTAATTTTAGAGAGATGGAAATCAAATTATTATACTCTTCAATGAAATTATTATGACCTATGTCCAATAATATGACAACACAGTTGATAAATTAAATGGAAACAATTAACTCCAATATTAAATATATTATCTGTAAAAATATAGAAAGGGGATCCTACCGAACTCATTATATGAGATACATATAATTGGCCCTGATGGTCAAACTAGGAAGTGACAAAGCAGAGAAAGAAAATATATACCAATATCTCTAATATTAATTTAAAATGTTTTTAAAATAATAGCAAAGAAGCTATAGGAACATATTTAATAGGTTATGCATTATGACCAGATTCAACTTATATCAGGAATTCAAGATTGTTTCAATATTAAAAAAAACTTTAAACATAATAGATCATATTACTAACAAAAACAAAAAAAAATCTCACAAAGTTATTTTCAAGTAATAGAGGGTTATAATCCCATTCACAGGAACATTTGTGTTTTATTGGCACAAAGAGAAAGTAGATGAATAATACATTGGTACATATTAACAGGTGCTCTTATTCATTTCCACTGCATATTTGAGAGAAGCTCTTTAGCTCCAATCTTGAACAATTTATACACCAAAACATTTATATAAACCATTGCTTGGCCAGTTCCAAGAGAGGAGAGAAGAAATAACTCTCATGAAGCTCCAGTTTTCCTGATCACTTTGCATACCTGGCAGTGAATGATCATCTCCACATTCTGGCCAATAATACCAACAGTCTGATTCCTATTCCAGAGTGAATCCTGGAATGTCTATGATCTGGTGCCATCTTCATACCTTCTCTCTGGTGTCAAAGTCACATCCAGGGTTCCCAATCAGTGAGAACAGAAGCTGAAGAGCACTTGCTGCTAACTACCCTCTCCTTGGTGCCAGAGTTCTGGCATCTTTTCCATAGAGCACAATCATGCTCTTTTAAAATAGCTCACTCATATCATAACATTAAAGGAAGCTTAGGCACTACATTTACATTAGTAAGGCCTTAAACTCCCCATCTCTTTGACACCTTGAATACATGGACAATGCAAGGGAAAGTTACACCATCTTCAAAGCAGGATACTGTTGAAGTAGTACACAAGCGTTTGAAGCGTTGCCAGGTAAAAGAAGGTTTAGACTTGCCCTGCTTAGTCTCAAAATATAGAACTAAGCTAGATGAAAGTTTCAGAGAGGCAGATTTAGACTTGATGTCAGGAAAAACTTGCTAATGATTAGAACTATGCAAAAGTGAAATGGGCTGCCTCAAGAGATAATGAGTTCTACCTCAGTGGAAATCCTCAGGTAGAAGACTTTCAGTGATGTTGTAGTACAGACATTTGGTCAGGAACAAGAATCTGCTATTCCTTAATATCTTCGATGTCTTCTGAGGCCCCTCCCCATTCTTAGACTCTATAATGAGACAGCATGCTATAGTAACAATTTCTTTCTCAATTTCCTTACAGATGCTCAGCTGTTTAGAATACATGTACCACGATCTCGGTCTAGTCAGAGATTTTAATATCAACCCTATCACGCTGAAGAGGTGGCTGGTAATTATTAAGCATATAATTTGTCCCTTGTTGGGAATGACAAATGTTTAGATTCTCCAGATACTCCTTGGACAAAACTGGATTTTCTAAAAATGAAGAGTGTCCTCAGAAGTGTTATGCTGCAAGCTAGGTTTCTTGTTCAAAGCTTAACTCTCTGTCAAACTGGGAGAGGATTTATAATAAGAATAGAAATTGTTACAGTGCTATATATTAGTGGAGGCAAAGATAGTTCATCTAGTAAATCCAACTTGCAAAATTATGCTTTTAATGCAACAGCCTGAAAAATTCAAGATCTGAGGAAAATCTTGGGATCCAGAAACTCAAAGAAAGTCTTGAGACCATAGAGATGAGGCAGATGTGTGTGTGTATGTGTGCATGTGTGTGCATGCACACACAATGCTTCTAATTCTGAGTTGGCTAAAAATTGAATTAATTTATAGCTTCTATTCAAGTCCATGAGAGGCAATATGGTTTAATGAACAGAGAGCTGACCTTGGTGCCAGAAAGTCCTGAGTCCTTCCTCTGATACATATTTAGTAAAGTCCTTTACTTTCTCAGTTATCATCTAAGACTACAAGTTTCAAACAATCACTGATCATCATTGGTAGAGTGAGTTTTCTCACCAGGAATTCCCTTCCTCAATGAAATCATAGGCTCAGACAAAAAAAAAATTAAAGCACAACTCAATTGCCTCAAGAGACGGAAATGGGTAGGATGACTCCTAAAGTCTATTTTTACTATAAATAAACAATATTCCTTGGATCTTGAACTCTGCATTTTATGAACTTAAAGAAAATGAGGATCAAATAAAAATGTGTAAAGCAGGATAAGTAAAGTGAGACATTCTAATGTATTCTAACATTCCTTGCCTTAGGAGGTCCAAATTCTGCTCCTTGTTTTATTATTGACTTAATACATGTCTCGTGGAAAGTAATTTCATTTTATGAGTCCCAATTTCCCCATATGTCACTAAGGTAATCTTGCCTGTTTCAGGTGAGATTTATCATGTCATTTCAGTATCTTCAGAAATATTCACTTAATATGAATAAATGCCATTATCATCATCAACATTATTATAGATAGAACAAGAATGGGGGGGGGGGGGAATTAGGAAAAAGAACAATGAACCCTGAGCTTAGAGTTAGAAATGGAGAGGGAAGATGGGATCCTAAGCAGCCTTCCTCAATTTAGAAAGGAATAAGTGGCTAATAGTGCCAAAAATTCAGCTTATATATATGTATATATATATATATATATATATATATAATCTTTTTAAATTTTATTTTGGCAGCTCTGCGTCCATGACAATTATAGAGACAACCCCTTTCACAACTTTCGACACTGCTTCTGTGTGACTCAGATGATGTATTGCATGATATGTCTCTGCTTTCTCCAGGTGGGTCCTTGTTCTGCCTCCTCTAGGAACATAAATCTCCTGTTTCCTTTCAATCTCAACACTCATCAGAGCCTCACATTGCTGAGAAAGGAATGAAAACAAGACTCAGATTTTATCTGGGGGAAAAAGTGTCTTTCCTTGGTCAGAAGGAAAGGAGAACACTCTGTTAGCAGCCCCTGGCTGATATGGACAGCTACCTCCAAATTTACTCCAGCCTAAGTACCAAGAAATAACTAAAATTAAGAGTTTCCAAGCCACAAATCTTATAGTCTGTTATTTTCTTATCCTCCTAAACGTTCCTTTGAGTTGAATGTCTGTGGACTAGACAAGATCCCCCACACCCCACCTCCACTCCCTGGTGCTCCCATCCCTTACTCCGTGACCCTTCCCCCCCACCTCCACTTCTCTTCTATTCATATCTTCCCACCCTGCCTCCAAAAAGCCCTGCCCCAGCACTATCTCCAGATTCTATAGGCCCTAGACCAGCAGTTCTCAACCTGTGGGGGTCACCTCATGGTCTTAGGTGACCATCAGAAAACACATATTTCCAGTGGTCTTAGGAACTGAGACACTGCTCCTCTATCTGTTTCCAGGCAGGTCTGCCCATACATGAGTATTAAAGGGTCACGGCGTTAGGGAGGTTGAGAACCTCTGCCCTAGACCCTGATATAAAGCCAGTCCCTGGGACAAGCTCTCCCTATTGAGTCTCCTCCATCATACCATTGGTTTCCCAGCTTCCTTCAATCTTGTCCAGGGCCGTCTTAGAAGCAGAGCTCAGTCGGAATCACAAAAGCCAGGGCCAGCTGGCTTCCATGGCCTCCTGGAGGTCTTCCACTTCTAGAAGAAGAATCCTTCCTCCATCCCCACCCTTATCACATACACACCTCCAGAGTTTTCTCCAGTACAAGGTTCTTGAATCTTGAATCTTTCCTACTGGATTGTAGGGCTCCTGGGGCCTCACTGCATTTAGCATCAGCACCTATTGCAAGGTTCACTTCAAGGAAGGACCTCAAATAGTCTTATCACCTGCTTTCCCTAGGGCAAGATTTCTCTCTGATAAATCTTCCTCTAGCTGGACAACCTTCTCAGCAGTTAGCACATTCCAACTCCCTAGAGTCCTCCCATCCCAGTAATGCAGAACCCGGGGCTGAAGATGCACGAACACTATTCTCTAACCCCTCCTCCCCTTGTTTACTCCAGTTTACCTCAACCACACTCATTAATGTTTCCCTTTTGATCTGACTGCCCTCTTTGTCCTCTGAAATGCCTGTTCCAAAACGAACAAACTTCTTTTCATCTTAAAATTCTTTGTCACTCCTTCCATTTTCCCAATCTTAACTCTTCGTTGAATTAACCCAACACTACTCTTAAATCCTTTGTTCCCTTGTCCTATCCCAAATAATGCCTTGCTAACCCCTAACGCTGAATTATTTCTACCATTTGTCTGTTTCTGTTATTCACATCCTTCTGGACAAAGAAGCCAGAGGTCTAACATCACAGGGATGGGAAAAGTAGGAATGGAAGAGAGTATGCTATGTATGAGAGTATTAAGGAATGAGTGCAGAGTCCAAGTAACAATGAAATCCTCCAGATGAGTGAAGGCAGGTGATTAGAAAGGTTCCAAGTCAAAGTTTTGTTTCACAAACTGTCCACATTGCTATGAACTGGGGCAATCCCGATAGTTTTATGGCCCTTTTGGGCAAGGTAGTTTATCCCAGCCACTCTTCGACAGCAGGAGCTAGATGAGTTGTGCCCTCTGAGCTGATTCAGAGGCCTAGCAAAAAGGTGTCCCGGTCTGGAATCCCTATAAGCCTAGCCAAGGCAGGAGGTAGTTTGTCCCTATCTGGAAAACTATGATCCTGAATTCTAGAGTAATCTAGCAAAATGTTTGGAACTTTTTTAATTAATAAAATTACAACCTCTTTCCCATTAATTAATGTTACCTGTACCTTCAACTCCAGTTCATTAGATATTATTTATTACATAACTAAAGAAACCTCTTTTTCTAACAGTAGTTACTCATTTACATATATACTCCTATATTAACCCCTTCGTTGCCTATGATTAAATTAACATTGATAAAAAGCTACATTTGGTGGGTGGGAAAAATCACAGCCAGAGTCATATCAAACCTTACTCTAGTTTCTGCGGACTTTACTTCCAGAAATACTGTTTCATAATTCGGTTTATTCTACATACTGATTAAAGTCTCTCAAGATCCTCCTTTGCACTTTTCCTCACAATAAGGGTTTAATTCATTCTCTGAGGAAAGAGGTTAGTTATGATGGTTCTTTTTCCTTTGTCCTCCTTTTCAATCACCACATGAAGCAGTCTCCCAGAATGCACTGTAAACTGCCAGTTCTTCATAGACTTTTCTTCATAAATAGCAGTTAAGACAGTTTGCACAAGAAATAAGTTTCACCTCACCTTCTTCCTGTTTCCTCTACAGTTTATGTAATGTATTCTAAATCAGAGTTAAAACACACATGCATGGGATGAAGTGCATCAGAATAAGACAGTGAGATTACTCCCAATCAGCAGCACAAACTGCCTTTTCCACAGCATCCCTTATGTCTCTTAAAGATTCAGTTAACAGTGTATATAGTATCAATGGGACAGCTTAGTGAAACAAGAGTGATATAAATAAGTAAAAAGAATAAGCAAAGCAATCTGAAGAAACAAGGAACCAGCATAACTGTGGAGGTTGGGGAAGCACCGAGAAAGTCCTTATGTAGGAGACAGTTTCTCCTAAGTATGCACTGAAGGAAGTTAGGAATTCTAAGAAGTCAAGGTAAGAAAGAAATGTGTTCTGAGTATGTAGGACGATCATTTACTTCCATCAAATAGCAATAATTGGTTTCTTCTGTAAAGTAAGTGTAAAAGGCTGAATAGCTCTACATTATTGCATTTTTTTCTATTGTAGGAAAAGTTTTCTCAAATGGATATCTTAGTTCTAATGACTGCAGCTGTCTGTCATGATCTGGACCATCCAGGATACAATAATACGTATGTTCACAATTTGGGGCTGTCTTCATTTTAAAGGATAAACTTACAAGCAAAAGAGAAATGATTTATTACATCAAACAATCATCCGATGTTCATAACAATTTAAAATTGTAGCTATAAGATTTTCTTTTTTTTAAACTTGGCATATACTTTTAATGAAAGGGTTCATATCTCTCTGTGTATCTTTTCTATGTCATGATTTTACAGTCTGAAAGGTTGAATAAAATACAAGCTCTATTTCCTCCTTAGAAGAAGTAAAGATATTTTGGTAAGATCATGACTTCATGACCTTACCAAAGGTAAGGTCTTCTGGCCTTTTCATTTTGTCCATCATTTGTGCCAAAATTTGTCTTTTATTTGCTCATTCACACTCAGCAATATCTGCTCAAGCATGAATATGAAGCAAGATGGCACAATGAAAACACCACTAACTCTACACTCAGAAGACCTGGGTTCAAATTTCAACCTCTGATAACTTGTGTGAATAATTGCTTTTTTAATAAGCTGAAAATGTTAGTATTTTTGTAAGACCTTGGGATGGAATACATTTTTCTCAAAACTCAGCATCAAAACTCTATGCCTAATCCCTGCCTATAAATGTATATATTATATATCTCAAGTACATGTTTACATATGTGTGAAATATGGGAGAGGTAGAAACATCATGAAAGCTGGAACAGGTTTATAAATATATAATAAGGCATAAAGTCATGAGATTGGTTTCAGAAACCACTCCTAGACTTAGGCTTCTTTGCCTGATGGTCATATTGGACACATATAATTTCTCTCTTATTTTTTTCTTTATTAGATTTTAATAGTCGAGTCAGTATGCTTAAGAATTGAGTCAGTATACATATTAAGCTCTTCAAGAGCAGCATTACAGTTTCTTCTTTGTGTTCTTATTGCCTACCGCAGTGCTTTGCCCATAGTAGATGCTACAAAAAAAAGGTTTGCTAAACAAAATGTAATTCAATGTGCAGAAAAGTCTTCTTGAAAGAAATTAATAACAAAGCTTGAGTGTTTTATACATTGAAATTCTCGCCTTGTATATGGAAGGTCATACAAAATACAATCGATTTAGGAAATAGAAGGTGTCCCAAGCAATACTCTTGACCTTTTCTGAGCCCCAGTATCTTCATCTCTAAAATGGGAATAGCAAACTAGGGAAACTACTTACTTAGGAGTGCTCTAACATGGGTACAATAAGATTAAATAATATGTATACATAAGATTGTTAAGCTAGCGGTAGATTTTTGTTACTACAAGATGTAGAGCACATCGCAGTGCAGAATACATCTGTGTAAACTGTATGTGGCACATGAGATTTCTCACTCTCTTCTTGATACCAGTTACCAGATTAATGCACGCACAGAGCTTGCAATACGCTACAATGACATTTCACCTCTGGAGAACCATCACTGTGCAGTGGCTTTCCAAATCATTTCTCAGCCTGAATGTAATATTTTCTCCAATGTAACAACAGAAGATTTCAAAAAGATAAGGCAGGTTTGTAAATGGGGATCATTTGCTATAATATCTAAGCTATGGGAGCAGGGGGTACTTTTCTATGACATTTTCTCTCTCTTTTTTTTGGTTAATTTTCAAAACTTTATCATTTATTTAGATGTAATTTAATATTTCATTTTCCCCAATTATACATAAAACCAATTTTTTAACATTGGGAATTTTTTTTAATTTTTGAATTAAAATTCTCTTCCCCTCCCCAGTCATCTCCTCTCCTCACATGTGTATGTTATACATGCGCAGTCATGCAAAACATGCAAAACTAATATTCCGTGTTAGTCATGTTGTGAAAGAAAGCAACCAAAAAAACTAAGAAAAATTAAGAAAGTAAAGAAAAAGTATGCTTTGATCTACATTCAGATACCTTCAGTTCTCTGTCACGAGATGGACAGTATTTTTCAGCCTAAGTCTGTCAGAACTGTCTTGGAACACTGTATTGTTGATAATAGATGTCCTTCATGGTTGATCATCATACGATATTGCTGTTACTGTATACAACATTCTCCTAGTTCTGTTGAATTCACTTTGTATCATTTCATGTCAGTTTTTCCAAGTTTTTCCAAGTTTTTCTGAGGGCATCCTGCTCATCATTTCTTAGAGCACAATAATGTTCCATCACAATTTGTTCAGCCATTTGCCAATTGATGGGCATTTCTTCTATTTCTAATTATTTGCCACCATATAAAGAGCTGCTACTTTTATACATATTTTTGTACATATTTTGTACATCTTTGTATACCTTTTCCTTTTTTTTAATCTTTTTTTGGACATAGACCTAGGAGTGGTATCTTTTGGTCAAAAGGTATGCATGGTTTTATGGCTTCTTTGGGTACAGTTCCAAATTGCTCCTCAGAAGAGTTGTCAGTATACAATTTCACTAACAATGCATTAGTGTCCCAGTCTTCCTGTATGCCCTGTAACATCTGTCATTTTCCTTTTCTGTCATATTAGCCAAACTGATAGGTGTAGGGTGTAGTTCAGAGTTGTTTTAATTTGCATTTCTCCAATCAATAGTGATTTAGAGCATTTTTTTATATGACTATAGATAGCTTTGATTGCTTTGTCTGAAAACGGCCTGTCCAAAGCCTTTGATCATTTATAAATTGGGGAATGGCTCTTATTTCTAAACATTTGACTCAGTTCTCTATATATTTGAGAAATGAAGTCTTTATAAGAGTAATCATAAATTTTTGTGTGATTACTATGTATTTCCCTCCATCTTGTTTTCCCTCATTTATCCTACTCTCTCTCCTTTCACCTTCTCCATTCTCAAAAGTGTTTTGCTTCTGACTTTTGCCTTCCTCATTCCACTCTCCTTGCTATCAACTCCATTCCACCACCATCTCCCTCTCTTCTCCCTTCTACCTCCTCCTTTCCCATAGGAAAAGATAGATTTCTATGCCAAACTGAGTGTGTATATTATTCCCTCTTTGAGCCAATTCCAATGACAGTAAGGTCCAGATGTTCTCTGCTACCTCCTCCATGTTCCCCTCCATTGTGAAAACTCTTTCTTGCCTCTTTAATGTAAGATAATTTACCCCCATTCTACCTCTCCCATTCCCCTCCTCCCAGTGCATTCCTCTTCCTCAACCTTTAATTTCATTTTGGATTTTTAAGATAATAGTCTCATATTCAGCTAACACCTGTGCTTTCTAAAGTATACTCCTTCTAACTGCTCTAATAATGACAAAATTTTTAGGAGTTACAACTATCATTTTCCTATACAGGAATGTAAATATTTTTACTTTACTGAATACCTTATGATTTCTCTTTCCTGTTTTCAGTTCTATACTTCTCTTGAATCTTGTTTTTGAAAGTCAAATTTTCTATTCAGCTCTGGTCTTTTCATCAGGAGTGCTTGAAAGTCCTCTATTTCAGTAAATATCTATTTTCCCCTCTGAAGGATTATGCTTAGTTTTGCTGGGAGGTAATTCTTGGTTGCAATCCTAGCTCATTTGTCCTCCAGAATATCATATCCTAAGCCCTCCAATCCCTTAATGTAGAAATTGCTAAATCTTTTATTATCCTGACTGTGGTTCCAGGATATCTGAAATGTTTCTTTCTAGCTACTTCCAATATTTTCGTCTTGACCTGGGAGCTCTGGAATTTGGCTATACTATTCCTGGGAGTTTTCATTTTGGGATCTCTTTCAGATTTTTTTTTCCAATTTCTATTTTACCCTCTGATCAGGGTAGTTTATTTTGATCATTTCTTAAAAGATAATGTCTAGGTTCTTTTTTTAATCATGGCTTTCAGATAGTACAATGTGTAAATAAGTGAAGTGAGCAGAATCAGGAGAACATTGTACATGGTAGCAGCAACATTGTACAATGACTAACTTTGATAGACTTAGCTCTTCTCAGCAATGCAAGGATCTAAGACACCTCTAAGAGACTCATGATGGAAAATGCCATCCACATACAGATCCTGAAAAATAACTGCAGAGTCTGAATGTAGAGTGAAGCAGACTATTTGCTATCTTTTCTGTTTGTTTTCTCTTTCTCCTGGTTTCTCCCATTGGTTCTAATTCCTCCTTACAACAAGACTAATTTGAAAATATGTTTAATATGAATGTATATGTAGAGCCTGTATCAGATTGCATGGGTAGGAGGAGAAACTGTATTAACTTTTGTTTATTTTCTTATTTACATAATTCATTTCCACGAGATTTTGAGTTACAAATTTTCTCCCCGTCCTTCCCCTACCCACCACCCCAAAATGGCAATCCCACTGAATACCCCCACCCCAATCTGCTCTCTCCTATGTCCTCCCCTATCACCCCTCTGACTTTCCAGTAGAGCAGGATGGGTCTCCCTACCCCAATGCCTACATATCCCATTTCCCAGTTGCATGTAAATAATAATAATAGTTATAATAATTATTATTATATTTTTTAAACATTTGATTTTAGAATTTTAAACTCCAGATTCTATCCCTTCCTCCCTTGTCAGCCACTGAGGACAGACACTGGAAAGACAAGCAGTTCAATGCAGGCCACACATGTGTAGTTATACAGAACATCTCCACAAGGGACATATTGTATAACACTGACTATATTTTCCTCCCTCCTATCCTGCCCTCCACTTGTTCCATTCTCAGCTTTGTCCCTGTCCCTTTACAGAAGTGTGTCCTTCTAACAACTCTCCCCCTCAACCTGCCCTCCCCTCCATCATCCCCCCTCTCATCCCCTTCCCCTCTACTTTCCTGTAGGGAAAGATATCCAATTTAGAGTGTATGTCATTCCTTCCCTAAGCCAAATTCAATGAGAGTAAGGTTGACCCATTCCCTTTTGCCTTCCTGTTCTTCCCCTCTATTGTAACAGTTATTCTTTGCCTCTTCTATATATGATTAGCCCCATTCTGTCTCTCCCCATCTCCTCTCATTCTATTCCTCTCCCACCTCTCAATTTTACCTTTTAAAATATCATCCCTTCCTATCCAGTTGATCCTGTGCCCTCTGTCTATGTACACATATATACACATACTCATATATGTATTCATATGCATATATATACCCTCCAATATAGACATATGTGTGTGTATATATACATTTGTATTCCCTTCACCTATTCTCACACTGAGAAAAGTTTCATAAGTTATAATTATCATTTTTCCATGTTGTCATGTAAATAGTCCAACTTTGATAAGTTCCTTATGATTTCTTTTCCATGTTTACCTTCTCATGCTTCTTGTATTTGAATGTCAAATTTTCCATTCAGTTCTGGTTTTTTCAGCAAGAATGCTTGAAAATCCTCCACCTCACTGAATGACCATGTTTTCCCCTGAAACATTATCTTCAGTTTTGCTGGATAAGGAGAAGAAAATTTAGTGCTCAAAATCTTATGCAAGTGAATGTTGAAAACTAAAAATTAATTAATTTTTTAAAAATAATATCTTGTTTCTAGTCCATCCTCCAACTAGCTGTGTGACCAAGAACAAATCTTTTAAGTGCTCAGTGCCCAGGCAACTCTATAAATTATACAAGAGCTTCCATATTGTCTAGTTCAAAAAAGCATGCCCAGTTTACATCTAGGAAATAATTTAATCCTAGAAAAAATTTAATGGGCTTATATGTATGTTTATAGGTAGGTAAGTAGGTAGATAGATAAATAAACTACTTAATTCATGCACTGTCATTTCAATTATTTAGGGGATAATTACATTAATACTGGCCACTGACATGGCAAGACATGCAGAAATTTTGGATTCTTTTAAGGAGAAAATGGAAAATTTTGACTACACAAATGAGGAACACATGATTTATGTAAGTAGACTTCTGACACTTCATTCTTCCAGTGACCAGAATCCAACAAGGTCTTTTCTTTATATTATCATATTTACATGCAGGTTGTGATGCCTACAACTTTTCAAAGTCATAGTTTGCCTTGTAAGTTTCTAAATATTGAGTAACTACCAAAATTTTGTTCATTGATAACTCTGTGAAAGGCTGTTTTTGCCCAAATATGATGGAATCCATAATAAGTGTGCATTGATAAACAGAGTTAAAGAATTACCCAAATAATTCAAGTGTCCTTGTTTCAATGAATAATGGTGCCTCCCAAGAAAATTAACCAAGAGGATAATAATGTGAAACTTGCTTCTGAAAGATTGTTTGAAGGATGGCTAGGTGGAGCAGTGAATAGAGCACCAGCCCTGGAGTCAGGAGGACCTGAGTTCAAATCCAGCCTCAGACACTTAACAGTTACTAGCTATGTGACCTTGGGCAAGTCACTTAACTCCAATTACCCTACCTAACCTCCCCCCCCCCAAAAAAAGAAAAAAAATTGTTTGACTTCTAGCAAATAATGCTGACTTAGAAACTCCCAGTTGATTTCAAGCACACTCAGGTCTTTTTATTGCTGAATAGCTGTGAAATATAATACATTCTTCATTCTCTATTAAGTGATCAGTTTTGAATGAGAAAAACGGAAAAAGGAATTCATTTTGCTCTGCATTCTTGTGAATATAATGAACTCTGCTATCTGGCACTTTATTAGATTGAACTTTATTTAAAACAGGCAAACTTATAATTCCCCAGTAAAGTGAAAAAGATCACTCTTCAGTACTGCATGAACTTCAAGTGGATCATCAGAGAAAGATTAGTTTAGGTGTTCCTCACCCTTTTGGTTTGAAATGGGCTGTGTGCTATAGTTCAAAGAGACTAGGAGTCAGAAATAACTAAGCTCATATTCTGGCTCTGCATGATCTTGTGCAAGTCAATCAATTTCTCTGACCCTCAGTTTATCAATCTATAAAATGGAGATTATAATATGTATATATCTAGTTCATAGGATTTCTGTGAATATCAAATGAGGCATAAGAGAAGAGGGCCAAATCTCTCAGTGTAGCCCTAGAAAAGCACATATTATAATAAGCTTTCACTGAGAATGTGGCCAGAAAATACTCCTTACACCTAAGCCAACTTTTAACATAAATGTTCACTTGGAAATGCTGTTTGGTTGTGAATCTTAGACTTCCATGATCTACAAGGAGTCTAAACTACTTGGGCTATCACTATCTTCAAGGAATATAAGTTACAAGTGATATAAAAGACATGGAGAAATCTATGGTGGATATGGACTGTAGTATTTACTCAATAATAACCCATATGTGAGGAGTAATGGAAAGAATATTTACAGGAAAGTGATGATTTAGAAAAGGTGTACTGGAGTACTAGAAAAGGTAGTACTAACAGACCAAGTTTCCCACTAGTACCCATGTAATAAAAATATCTAGAGATGACCTTCACCATGTTTGGTGGATATTTTAAGGAGAATATATGGAAAAATATTGAAGGGAATCACATAAGATAAGAAGCCATGAATGGGTCATGATCTACACTGACAGAGGGAGAACTCACACTGAAAAGATTTCAGATCCGTTGAAGTATTTTAGTGGACTTATACATAATGAAACTAAGGATGAATGGTTGTGTCTTACCAAAGGACACAATTATCTAAGTCCCAGGAATCAAAACAAAGGTTCTCTTGACTCCAAGTCCAGTGTTATTTCCACTAAACCATAGCAGAGACTAATGGATAAAGAAGATGAACTCTCCTAGTCAGTCAACACATATGCTATGATCTGACTCCTAGCAAATAAAAAGCACATGAAAAGAAATTTTTAAATAGTCTTTGCAAAATCAAAACCTACTAATCAACCAGTGAAAATTCCAAAAAATAGGAATAGGGAAGGGAACTTTTATTTCATTGGTAAAAGGAATTCTCACATAAGAAAACACTGTACAACAATACAGATCAGTACTTTCTATGAAATTTAGAGTCTTTGATGAGTTGCCTAGATCACTGAGAGAGTTGCCTAGATCACCAAGAGATTAAGTGACTCTCTCAGGGTCATGAAGGAAAAGTCTATGGGAATATATGACAATTACCTGGAAATGTCAGAAATGAACTTGTAAATTCATATGTCTGTGGATATTTATTATAATTCTTTGATAATAAAGTATCTTCTTTCAGCTAAAGATGATACTGATAAAATGCTGTGATATATCCAATGAAGTCCGGCCAATGGAAGTAGCAGAACCCTGGGTTGACTGTCTATTGGAAGAATACTTTATGCAGGTAAGAATGCTGCAAAGCTGAACTCCATGCCATGCCCTTTAGTCATGTTTTAATAATGATCAGTAGTTGAAAGATGTGTACCAAGATGGAATAAAACATTAAGTATCTCCACAGATGAAAAGAAGAAAATTTGATAAAACTAGAGAAGATTGTCACTAGCTTATATTTGAAATTAAATTGGCTACAGTTTTTGAAATCAAAGACAATGACAACCCAAAAATGCTAATATACTTGGATCACAATCTACTATCACTGAATATCCTCCTGATGTAGCTGGTCAAATTTCCCAGGAATCAAAAGACAGTCAGTCAAAAATGTTTAAAAAGCATAAAGCCCACACTACGTACCAAGTCCTGTGCATTGGGGATATAAAAACAAAAGCAAAATAGTCAGTGACTTGACTATTGAGAGAAAAAGAGAGAGAGAGAGAGAGAGACAGAGAGAGAGAGAGACAGAGAGAGACAGAGAGAGTGTGTTTCTCTCCAGCATCTGGAAGCTGGGCTGCTACAGTTGACTGAGAACTGAGTTGGAGTTTTCTTGAGACCAAAATCTGGTGAAGGCTGAAGTTGCTGCCAGGAGGACTGCCTGGAAGGCAGAAGTTGTTGCTGCCTGGAAGGCTAAGATTTCTTCTGGGTCCTAGGGCCAGCCAAACTGCCAGAGGACTGAAGAAGCGTGACCAGGATGCTAACACTTTGTTTGTTTGTGGCTTGGTTGATCCTTGAGTTACCGAGAACAGAAGTTGTGAAGGTTTTGAGATGTACTGGACCCTGTGAACTCGAGCATGTAGCAGGAGCTGCCTGGAGGACAAGACAACAACCTGGGAGCTGTCTGCCTCTGAATCCAGGTGACTGTTTGGTGGATTCAAGTAGGAGCTGGAACCATGGAAGGAGATCCAGGCAATCTGAGAAACCTCCCCAAGTCAAGATGAAGAAAATATCTCTCCTTGGATATTGAATGCTGTGATGAAATTGAAATTTACTAGAGACCAAGGGGTGGAAGGTTTTCATATTTTCTAATGATTGTATTTCTTTAGAGATATTTAGTAGCTGATTGCTAAATAAATGACTGATTAAGTTAATCTAGTTTCCCCATGAGTGGAAGGCTGACTTGTGTTCTGAGATGGCTGAATGATTAAGTAGGAGGCAAACCTCCTTAGGGATACCAGATGATTGTTCCTTTGTTCTTTGTTCTAAATAGTGTGACCACTTTGTGGGCATTTTAATGTTAAGTTGTTGTGAACACTATACTGTGATTTTCTGTGATAAGATGTAATGCTGTAAATACCATATCTTGAATTGTTGTGAATGTTTGCCTTTGATTTGTTCTTGAATAGAGTGTTCACTATACTGTGTAATCAGAACCTTGAAAGCTGTTCACAGTAGCATTCTTTTGGGAAGCTGCTCATGCATGGCATTACAGGACCATGTCTTAGGAAAATCACATTGTTGGCTATGTGGAGGAAGAATTGGAGTAGAAAGAGACTTGAGGTAGGGAGATCCATTAAGAAGCAATTATAATAGTCAAGATGAAAACTGATGAACACCTCAACTATGTGGTCACTATGTGAGTAGAGAGGAGTTGAAGAATGAAAGAGAAGTAATGGAGGTAGAAGTAGCAAGGTGTGGCAACTGATTGGACATGTGGGTTGAGTGAAAGCGAGAATTCAAGGGGGATACCAAGGTTGCAAAACTGGTGATTACTAGGATGCCTTTAACAGTAATAATAAAGTTTGAGAGATGGATGGGTTTGGAGAAAAGATAATTTAAAAATTCAATTTTGGACTTGTTGAATGAATGGAAGGAATGAAAAAAAATAATTTATTAAATAAATACTTTCTATGTACAAAGGATTGTGCTAAGTTTTATACAGAAAAGCAAAAGTAAAAAAAGTTCCTTTCAAGAAAGTCATGTTCTAAGGGGAAGACAATACATATGGAAGGTTTGAAAAAGTGAAATCAAAAGTTCCTATGATCTTTGTTGTTCAGTCATTTCAGTCATGTCTGACTCTTTGTGATTCCATTTGGGGTTTTCTTGGCAAAGATACTGGAGTGGTTTGCCATTTCCTTCTCCAATGGTCCCTAGATTGCAGCAACAAAGTGGATGGCTATGCCATTTTAATGTATTTTCCACTGATGGCATCATATGTTTATTATGTTGAGCCATTTGATATGGAACTCATCTCAAAGTCACCTGTGCAGAGGTAATAATTGAACCCATGGGAGCTGATGAGATCAATGAGAGATGTAGAGAAAGAAGAGAAAGAGAAACAGAGACATATTAGAAGTAATATCATCATAACCACTCTCTTGCTTCTCCTTATCTAAACACTATTTCTTAGTCCCTTTTGCTAGTTTTTCTCCAGGTCATGCCCATTAATTATGGGTGTCCGAGAAGGCTCTATCCTGGGTCCTCTTCTCTTCTTCATTAATAGCATTTCACTTAGTGATCTAATCAACTCCCTATGTTGATGATGTCAACTTCTCTTCTGACCTCCAGTTTTGCATTTCCAACTACCTACTGAACATCTAAAACTGGTTGTTCCATAGACATCTTTAACTCAACATGTTCAAAATTGAACTCATCTTTTCTTCCAAAATCCTCTCCTCTTCCTAAATTCCCTATTCTTATTGAGAGTACCACCATCCTACCAGTTACCCAGGCTCAAAAACTAGATGTCACCCTCAATTCCTCTCTCTCATCACCACTTCCATATCTAATCTATTGCCAAGGCCTGTTGATTTTGCCTTTGTAACATTTTTCACATATGCCCCCTTTCTCCCTCAGACACTCCCACTGTCCTGGTACAGGTCCTCATCACTCCATGCCTGGACTATTGCAATAGCCTTGTGTTTGCTTTCCCTGCCTCAATTCTCTCCTCACTCCAGTTCATCCTCCACTCAGCTGTCAAATTAATCTTCCTAATTCAC
>CM053600.1:479219-601027 GCA_028646575.1 Pseudocheirus occidentalis
TCTCTCTCTCTCTCTCTCTCTCTCTCTCTCTCTCTCTCTCTCTCTCTCTCTCTCTCTCTCTCTCTCTCTCTCTCTCTCTTCCCCTCTTTGAACCAATTGCAATGAAAATAAGTTTCAAGCATTCTACCTCCCCAATTCTGCCCTCCACTGATAAAGCTCTTTCTTGCCTCTTTCATGTGAGATAATTTACCCCCATTCTACTTCTCCCTTTTTCTTTTTTCCCAGTGCATTCCTCTTTCTTACACCTTAACTTATTTTTTTAGGTATCCCATTATATTCAACTTGCACCTATGGCCTGTGTAAACCACCCACTCAGCTGAGTATAGAAATCTATCTTACCCTACAGAAAAGGAGGAGTAAAAGAGACTAAGAGGAGGGAGTGTTCATAGAAGAGGGTGGATTGGGAAAGATAGTAGTCAGAAGCAAAACACTTTTGAGGAGGGACAGGGTAAAAGGAAGGAGAGAATAGAATAAACAGGAGGGAAATAGGAAGAGAAACATACAATTAGCAATCATAACTGAAAAAAAATTTTGAAGGAAGTTTTTCTGATAAAGGCCTCAACTCAAATATATAGAGAAATGAGTCAAATTTATAAAAATAAGAGCCATTCTCCGATTGACGAATGATCAAAAAATATAAATAGGCAGTTTTCAGAAGAAGTAATCAAAGTTATCTATAGCTATACTGGAAAATGCTCTAAATCACTATTGATTGGAGAAATGCAAATTAAAACAATTCTAAGTACTACCCCACACCTATTAGATTGGCTTAGGTCAGAAAAGGAAAATGACAGATATTACAGGGGATATAGGAAGATTGTGACACTACTTCACTGTTGGTAGAGTTGTGAACTAACTCAACCATTATGTAGAGTAATTTGGAACTATGCCCAAATATTTGTAGTAGCTCTTTTCTGGTGGGAAAGAAATGGAAATTGAGGGGATGTCCATCAACTGGGGAATGGATGAACAATTTGTGGCATATGATTGTGACAGAATATTATTGTTCTATAATAAATAACAAGCTTGATTCTCTCAGAACAGGAATCAATGCAAAGTGAAATGAGTATGACCAGGAGAATATTGTGCAGAGTAACAGTAATATTGTAAGACGATCAACTGTGAATGATTTAGGTATTCTCAAAAATACAACGATCCAAGATAAATCTGAAGGACATATGATGAAAAATGCTATCCATTACCAGGGAAAAAACAGATGGAGTCTGAACGCAGACCCAAGCATCTTTTTACTTTATTTTTCTTGGATTTTTGTATATAGAAATATGTAATATAGAAATTTCCATATGGAAATATGTTTTGCATGACTATGTGTGTGTATATATATATATATACATATATATATAACCTATATCAAATTGTTTGCCTTCTCAGTGAGGGTGGGAGAGAATTTGGAACTCAATTTAAAAAAAAGAATTTAGAAAATTGTTTCTACATGTAATTGGGAGAAAACAAAATACTAAATTGAAAAAAAAAGAATGGAGGAGACTGAGATATGTTTGTAGGTAACAGAATGAACTAGTAGATAGGGAAACACTGATGATTACGGAGAGAATGTAAGACTGAAGGAACAATCTACTAGAAAAGATGGGAGGGAATGACATCAAGAATACATGTAGAGGGACTGGATAGGATAAAAGCCACTTCATTAGAAACTAGAGTATGAAAGGAGAGATTAAAGAGGGCAGAGAGTAATGGAATAATAAGAAGGAAGGAGGTCATAGAGAATAGCCTTGATTTTCCCAGTAAAATATAATATGAAGTCTCAGAAGAGGGTGAGGAGAGAGTTTCGTGCACCAGCTGAACTGCTATTTCAACCATGTATCACTTTTAACACTAGAACAGCCAAGTATGTCAATTGATAAAATAATTTTTAAAATGATTTTTTACCATTTTATTACAATTACTATAATATC
This sequence comes from Pseudocheirus occidentalis, assembly GCA_028646575.1. Taxonomy (NCBI): domain Eukaryota; kingdom Metazoa; phylum Chordata; class Mammalia; order Diprotodontia; family Pseudocheiridae; genus Pseudocheirus; species Pseudocheirus occidentalis. The sequence goes on from CM053600.1 coordinate 481,154, forward strand.
TCCTATCTAGGCTTGAGGAGAGAAGAGAAGACTTGAACAGTTAAGAGAAATTAAAAATCAAAGAGAGCAGAATAAAAGGATTAGCTTATAAAGACCCAGGTGAGATTAAATAACACAAATTTGTAGTGGACTCATTCAACACAGTTCCATGACTTCAGCTCCATTCAACAACAGATGAGGCAGGTGGAGAATGGCAAGGTGTGAGTGATGTAGGAGTTTTGAAAGTAGAAAATAGGGTAGAATTTAAGTTGTTAAATAAAGGGTCAAAATTGGAAAGAGAGGAATAGGAAACCAGAGAAAGAATGATGGCTTGGTAAAGTAAAAAACTGAATAAATTGTAGGTCACAATGAGAATGAAGAATAGATTTAATGTAGTAAGACATGGGGAGAAATGGAATGATAGGAATCTACAATCAAGAATTCTTGATCATGAGATGGGTAAAAGTCCACAAGTCAATATAAAAGTATAGGCATAGCAGGAAGTTCTCAACCTTGATCCTAATTGACCATGAAAATAAATAAATTGAGGGGGTTGGACTAGATAATTGTATCTATGATGGCCAGATCTTGATCTATGATCCTATAAAATAGGATATAAATTAAAAGTATTTGACTTGAAAATCTATTCCGGCTTCTTTCATGGAGTATTCACCTTTCATATTAAAAAAATATTAACATCTTACATGTCCTTGGAATGGGATATAATTATCTCAAAAATTAGAAACTTTTGAGATATATAAAATTAAGCCGAGAAGCATCTGATTTTTTTAAAAGAACAACAAGATAAGCTATAAATTAGCAGCATAGTATTAAAATGAATAATTAATCAGTTCTAGAAGAAGGAGTTGACATTCTAACAGGGGAAGAAAACATGTATTGGAAAATGGTATCCAGAGAAAAGGATATTGTTCTCAGAAATTCACAGGGATGGTGAATGAAGCCCTGGGAAGAGATAATAAACATGGTCTTTAGAAGTAATGGGAAACAATGATTACTTCATCAGTTACAATCCTTTTTTACAACCAGACTAATGATTAATGGGAAGATATTTGTAGATCCTGTATCTGAGTGCACGCCACCATGATGGGGGGCAGGGGAAGGAAAGGGAAAACATCTGAAAAATCTGAAACTCAAGGGACTGTAGAATTGAATGCTGTAAACTAAAAGCAAATAAACCAAAATGTAAAAAAATAAGAAGAAGAAGAAGCTTTGGGAAAACTGATTGTGGTTCTCAGAGTAAAGTTGGAGAGGTGAGCGGCACAGTGTGGGCCACACATGGCAACAGAATAAATCTCAAGAAAATGACTCAGATGAAAGGGAATATGAGTTATGGTTTGAATGGACCAGTCTAGGGCTGGCCAGACATAGTATGCTATGTGAATCTGTGATCTCTCACTCATCAGGAAAGCTTCAGTAATCAAATATTTATAATTATTTAATATTGAGCACATGAATAGGATGATTTAAATCCTTTCAAATTTCCAAGGAATTTAGCAGTTTTATATTTATAACCACTTTGTGCACCAGCTGAACTGCTATTTCAACCATGTATCACTTTTAACACTAGAACAGCCAAGTATGTCAATTGATAAAATAATTTTTTAAATCATTTTTTACCATTTTATTACAATTACTACTATTTCTCCTATCTGTGCAAATGTACCTTAAATACAAATAATTATAAGGAAATATTATAATTTTACTTGAAATAAACATTTCCATCCTACTATCTCTGCTATGCGCAAACACACTATGTCAACGGCTGCATGCTGGTCATTTGAGGCATTCTTAAATTCTAGTCTTTAGAACACTGTCTCTTGCATTTATCTCAGAGTGACAGAGAAAAGTCTGAAGGACTTCCAGTGGCACCTTTCATGGACCGAGATAAAGTGACCAAACCTACAGCCCAAATTGGATTCCTCAAGTTTGTTCTGATCCCAATGTTTGAAACAGTTACCAAGGTAAATAATTGACATTGGATTATATGTCATATATAATGAGTCTCCAAGTCTTTTGAAAGACAGCCATATTCTCAGTGTTACCCAGGTGAAACCTGTTCAATGACACGTAATTACTCGTAAAAGTGAAGTTTGTGGCAAATGGTTTTCACTCAGAATCTCAGATTTTGGCAAGAGTCTCAGTGACCACAGTATAACCCATACCTTAAAAATAACTCCCCCTACAATACTTAGCAAGTGGTCAACCATCCTTTGCTTTAAAGCCTCTGGTCAAAGAGGATCCACTACTTCCTGAAATGGTCTGATATACTTTTGGACAGCTCTGATTATTAGAAAGAAAATTATAGGTCAAGCCTAAGTTTGCTTCTTTGTAACTTCTACCCATTGCTACTCTTTCTGCCTTCTGGCCCGAAGCAGAAAAAGTAAAACCCTTCATTCAGGGGACAACCCTTTCATATCTACCCTAAATCACCCTTCAATTAATCCTCTTGGTATGAACTTGAAGGCCATTTATGCCTTCACCCAGAAGGATATTAATGTTTATGCCAGGAGTGGGGAACCTGTGACCTCGAGGGGTACGTGCGGCTTCCTTGGTCCTCAAGTGCAGCTATCCAACTGAATCCAAACTTCACAGAACAAATCCCCTTAATAAAAGGATTTGTTCTGTAAAACTGTCAAAAGACTGTACCCAAGAACCTAAAGGACCACATGTTGCCTCGAGACCACTACCCCTGCTCCTAAGATGTGGTGCCCAGAACTAGACACAGTAATCCATGTGGTCTGACCAGTAGAGGGTGTTGGGGAGGGGGACAGCAATAAGCATTTCTTATAATGCCTACTAAGTACTTTACAAATATTATCTCCTAGATATGCCCACCTGTATGTTGTTCCTCACAACAACCCTCTACCAATAGGAGCTATGACTGTTTCCATTTTATAGATGAGGAAACTGAGGCAGACAGTAGTTCAGTGACTTCCCCAAACTCAGGTCAAACTCAGGTCTTTCTGAGTCCAGGTATGGCACTCTATCCTGCACTACACAGCTATGCCGCCTAACTGTCTCACTAACTCCTCTCTCATCCTGGACACTATGCCTCTTTTCAGACTGAAAAACCCTTAGAATTTTTTGCTGCTGTATGAATTATAACAAATTGCTGGCTCTCTCAGGGAGGGAGAAGAAGGATGGAGAGAGAAAATTTAGAATTCAAATTTTTAAAAAACTGCATTTAAAAATTAATTTTACATGTAATTGTAAAAAATATTTAAAAATTTTTTTGCTGCCAAATGACACTGTTGATTCATATTGAACTTGAAGTTTACTAAAAACCCCAGATTTGCCTCTTTGCAGCTTCTACCCTCTGGGTCCAAACAGAATAAGTCAAAATTTCATTATTATGTGACAACTTTCCTAGATTCCTCCTGATTCTTCTATGTTCACATCTAAACATTTGTCAGACAAATTGTTGGGGATTTGTGCTCCTTCATTTGAAACTTGTAAGGTATAAGCCAAAACAAAATCAGTGTCGACTCAGGCATCAGATGTTTTACTATTCCCTAAATTTGGTTTTGAGTTCTCAGTTTACATGAAATTTACACGTGCATCATAGTTATTCAGAATTTTGCATTAATTATACCATATGATCTTCATGAGAAGGTGTGAAATATATGGTATAACTCTCTCCAGGAAACCTCAACTCAGATCTTCTGATTCCAGGTCTAATGTTGTTTTCGCTGTGCTTGTCTAGAATTGCACAAATTAAGCATGTAGGTCCTGTTCAGATTTCTAATTAGTGATGGTCAAATGAGCTCCCCCTGTGTCAATAGTGCAATTGGAGTATTTGTACAGAACATCTACCCATATCCACCCAAAGAGTAGAGAACATTTATTCTTGATTCCTTGTTATTGTTTTAGGAGTAATGACGTTTTTAAACATACATATTCATCTCTTCTAGCTTTTTCCTATGGTTGAAGAATTGATGCTTCAGCCTCTTTGGGAATCCAAAAATCGTTATGAGGAATTAAAAAAAATAGATGATGCCAAGAAAAAGGTAAATCATAATAATAACACCTTGCTGCTTATGCATAAGTGCCTGATGATCTTTCTTAATCCTATAGTAAAAACCCTTTAAAATAATCATATTAACTGAAAATAAGGACAATATATTCTCCCTAAGAAGAAAAGCACATTTCAATTTTCTTGCAAAGCAATATGTTCAGAAATAACTCTCCAGGTATAGAAAGGAGACTCCTCCAAATCCATATTCACACTGCCGTTCTTTTTTTTACAACAAGAAAAATGGTACAATAAGACAAATTGAGTGGCTGTTCAGTGTATTCACTGGTTCCGCATCATATTGATTGTTTTTTTTTTGCTTTTTTTTTTTGGAGGGCAGTTGGGGTTAAGTGACTTGCCCAAGGTCACACGGCTAGTTTTTTGTGTTAAGTGTCTGAGGCCGGATTTGAACTCAGGTACTCCTGACTCCAGGGCTGGTGCTCTATTCACTGTGCCACCTAGCCGCCCCCATCATATTGATTTTTAGAGTTAAAGCAATGGTGAGAATTCAACCATTCCTTATTTGCCCCTACTCACCATACTACTGGTTCATTGCTTAGATGGATTTCTCAACATAAGTGCTCCTCTACTTTGGGAAATTGTATAAATAATCGATCATTTTCTTACTTTTTTAGCTCTAAGTCCCCAGTCAGAGATAGAACTTTGGCAGGATCTCTCGGTGTTAAATTTCTCTCTCTTTCTCGAATGATGCTCCCCACTGAATGGCTTTCTCCCAACTGTATATCCAATAAACCAACCCAGTCTAGCAAATACCTGTGGTGAACACTACAAAGTACATGTTTGAAACAAAGAAAGCAAACAAACTTTCCCCCACCCCTGGAGGGCAATGTTTCAGTTTTCCATGAGTGAGCCCAATTGAAGAAGCTATTATTATTGTTATTAATAATAATAACCAGCGTTAATGTGTCTTTTAAGGGTTACAATACAGTTTGCAGGTTAGCTCATTTCATCCTCATGATAACCCTGGAAAACGAGTCCAATTAGTATTCTCATTTTGCAGAAGAATGAAGAAAATGAGATCCACAGAGATCCATATTTGCCCTGACAAATGAATAGGCAAAAATACCAATATTAAAAATGGATATGATTTGTTTTTCTATGTAACATGAGCTACACAAAGCACGTGCAGATTTTTCTCACCTGCTCCCAGCCAGTCACCTACAGTATGTGACCTGGTACTTCATTTCAGTAGATGACACACTTCCGGGCTGTTTCAGTCACCTTATGACTCAACACTGACAGGACTTTTTGCTTAGGCCAGAATGATCCCTTGGTCTCTCTCTTTGACAGTCACAGGAAATTGGGGGTTCTGTCAACTAAAAGGAGAAACTACTTAAGAGATTCTTTCTTTTCCCCACAACCTCCCAAGGGCATCACATAACAGAAAAAATAAACATGTTCCTCAAAAGAAAAATGCATCCCAAATTTGAGAAGGAAATCTAGCAAATGCAAAAGAAAATTTCAAAAAGAAGATTCAATATCCCGTGATCTTAATCAAAAGTATCCAGAGCTGGGAAAAATTCAACTTTAAACTCAAGTTGTAAAGGAAAAAAAATGAACACAAAGCTGATCATTCAAGAATATCAAAACTTTAAATATAGCACAGCTATTTTCAATGTGTAAAGTAACAATGTAGATCATTGTACTTAGAAACGGGAAGAAAAGCATTAACGTGGTTTTTCAATTCTCAAAGTAGAGAAAAGAAAGATATAAGCAAGAAATATATTGTTCCCACTCATAACTAGAAGTATTGCTTTATGGCAAGGTATGCAGGTTCAAGTGGAAATTGAAAGCAAGAAGAGCCGGATCCCTCCCTTCTTCTAGACCCCACCTTCAGGGTCTGGGGGCACAGTCACCTTCCTTTTCCCATTTCTAGTCCAGTCCAAATTTTCCTGAGATCAGACTCTCTAATAAACCTGCATCTTGATGTCTCATGAATTGTCCTTGGTTACACGGTCATCTCCACATTGCTTATAAGAGTTATTAATAAGTCAAAACCATACAAGTCTTTCACTTGGCTCAGCACCAGTGAGGACTGGGGAGGTTATGAAGGCGAAATGGGAACTAGCATCTATTTAATGCCTCTTATGGGCTAAGTACTTTTGCAAATATTTCATTTGATCCTCGAGGTAGGAGCTATTATTATCCCCTTTTTACAGATGAGGAAATTGAATCAAACAGAGGTTAAGTGACTTACGCAGGGTCACACAGCTAGTAAGTGTCTGAACCCATGTTTTAACTCAAGTTCTCCTGACTCCAGGTCCAGGGCTCTATTCCCTGTGCCACCTAGCTGCCTTGTGTTGGGGAGAAAAGAATGCTTTTCTCTCTCTCTCTTTTTTTTTTTTTTTTTTGCTTTTTAGAGGGCAATTGGGGTTATGTGACTTGCCCACAGTCCCACGGCTAGTTTTTGTGTTGTGTCTGAGAGTAGATTTGAACTCGGGTCTTCCTGACTCCAGGGCCGGTGCTCCATTCCCTGCACCACTTAGCTGCCCCAAGAATGCTTTTCTCTTCCACCCCTCTGTTTGTGGAGACTAATGCACAGTACTTTTAAAGACCACTCCCAAAGCAGTTAGGGATGCTTTAAAAAGGGTTCTCTTGTTTAAGTTTTCTAGGTGTGTTGTTCCCACTCAGTTTGCTTGGCACACTCTGTCTTCTCTGAAATGTAAAAGTAAAGCATTTCTATCCTTGTCATATTCCAAATGAGTGAAGGCCAGATGAGTTCACAGCACTATGTCAGTAGAGCTATTGAATATTCGTAAAGAGCATTTCCAAGCAATCAGAAAGAACATTCTACTTTTCTTCTCATACCCTTTAAGAACCTTTTATCAGGCTCTCCACGTGTGCCACGGATCCCATTTAGCTGTGTATAGATGTAATCCTGTGGATTTTATGGTGTTGGTTTGGACTTTCAAATCCTCCCACAAACACATACATCACACACACACACACACACACACACACACACACACACACACACACACACACCCTACAACACCACAAATATTTTCCTTTTCCTTTTCCAGGCCATTTATGAGGAAAACTAGAAGACTGTTGAACTCAATTATGGATTGCTCTGTTAAGTGTCTTGGGATTCTTCTGCACAGAACAAAGACAATACTTTCTGAAGTCTTACAGGACCTTATTTTCTGAGGACTGAATTGTCAGTAATGGAAAAACTAAGGGAAGAGGAAAGGAGGTATTGGAAGAGAGAAAGGAATTCATCGTAGTCTAAAGAATTTTATTTTTTAAACTGTCTTTTAAATAACATATTCTTATACAGAAACAGGTACTGTTCTTAACTTTGTACATTTGTGTGTAAAATAGCTACTTTTGCTCCAAAATAAACACTTGTTGAATAAATGTTTAATTGAAAACAGGAAGTTCTGTTCACACATGTGGGGAAGGATATTTGTACTTTTACCCAGAATGTATTTTAGAACAATTGACTGGTATAATGGGGTATAGACGTGAACCCTAGCTACAATATTAAAACTTGGAGTAGTATATGTGTACAAGCAGATAGAATGTGTTTGTGTAATGTGTTTCGGCCATGAGTAAGACTGATGCACACGTGCGTAACACGTGGCCATAGAGGATATGATGCTGTCGGCCTGCACAATATAATTGTGGGGGCACTTAGTCAGTCTTCTATGACTGTAAATGAAAACAAAAATATACTGATTTCCAGTGAAATGATCGTTTAAATGTTTGCTCCAAAGATGAGGGAGGGTAACAATTTCAACCAAGTTGAAGTTTTAGGAAGGCAAAGCTGTCATTTTTGATGGACTTCTTATCAGAACTCTCTGATAAACTATCACTTTAAATGCTCTAGGGATATTCTGTATAATAAGACATCCATAGAAGTTGAGGACAAAGCCTATAACTGTTAATTCCTGAAAGAAAATTAGACATACACTAAGCCATATGTCTTCCAACTTCAAGGCTTGTTTTTGATTTTTTAACCCTAGATCATTTTTTTTCAAATAAATAGCCAATAATGTTTTCTATGTGAAGTGAAATTTGTCTCTGTGTAGTGAGGTTTTCCTTTTTTTTTTTTTTTTGAGGGCAGTTGGGGTTAAGTGACTTGCCCAAGGTAACATGTCTAGTTTTTGTGTTAAGTGTCAGGCTGGATTTAAACTCATGTCCTCCTGACTCCAGGGCTGGTGCTCTACTCACTGTACCACCTAGCCGCCCCAAATGCTAATTTTTTAAAGACAGAAGAGAAAGCTGAAAAATCAGCACAGCTGATCGATATTCAAAAAAGTCTGCAAAAGTACTCAATCTTCAGTGTAACCACGCTTATTCTTCATAATTTTGCAACATGCCCTTTTGACTTGTGTGTATGATTGTTTCTTTCCACTCACATTTCTGAAATCATGGTTATATATGGCTTTCTTGGGTCTTCTAACTTCACCCTGAACTAGTCTATAAAGATATTTTCATGTTTTCATCAAATTCATCATTGCATAGAGCACAGTACACTCCATTCCATCCACACAGAACAATTTGTTTGGCCATTCCCTAACTCATGGACATGTATTGTTCCCAGTTCTTTGCTATTACAAAAGGTGAAGCTATAAATATTTTGGACATTCTTTTCATCAATGGCTTCCTTGGGGGAGTAAGCCCAGCAATGAAGCCTCTGGGTCAAAGGTAATGGATATTTTAATTCCTTTATTTGCCTAATTTCAAATTGCTTTTCAGAATGGTTATACTGATTCACAGCTCCATCACCAATGAACCAGTGTGCCTATCTTTCCACAAGCCCTCCAACACTGATCATTGCTGTCTTTTGTCATCTTTGCTAGCTTGCAGGGCACATGGTGAAATCTTAGGGTGTTTTGATTTACATTTCTCTTATTAGTGATTTAGTGCACTCTTTCATGGAGTTATTAACAGCCTGCAGTTCTTTTTATTCATATTCTTTGACCATTTACCTATAAGCAAATGGGTAAAAAAAAAAACATTTCTTAAGTACTATGTGCCTAGTACTGTGCTAAGTGCCGAGGATCCACAAATAGAAAATTGAGACAATTTCTGTTTTCACGGAGCTCATGTTTTAATGAGGGTAGACAATACAGGATGATTCTGCTGCAGATCTGCTGGAAAGCCCTGATGATGCTTAAGATTTAGAGTCAGGGACACCATGCAACTGTGCAGCAGGTAGCCTGGGGAGAGTTCAGAGATCATCTAGCATAACTCCCAAATGAACCACAACTTTGCTCTACAGCTTCTTCATGGGTCCTCTTGGAGGACAAAGGATGAACCACAACTTCCCCAACAAATGCTCCTCCTTCCTACATGTGATACCACAGGTGAAGAGCTCAGTTCTTCCTGTAGCAACACATTCCTTTTTAAATTTACTTCAACAAAAACCTATTCCATTTTTGGATTATTCTAATAAATAGAAAGGTTTTTCCCTTAAAAAATGATCTCCCCGTATTTCCCATTCATTGGTCTTAGTTTTATTCTCTACAAAGCAATAAAACAAAAGAGTTAACCCCCCTTCTCTGGGGCTCATAGCTTGTACTTCCAGACAATCTCAACAATGAGAATAGAGCTAAACTTTTCTGTATATTACTCCAAGCTTTGATAAGCATTCATATTTCTTGTTTATTATTCTCCTCTCTTGGTAGATGCCACGGAGATGCTTGAGGACTGGAGAATGTGTCTAGGTCAAGAGACTCCACTGTATCTATTCTGATATCTATTTGTCCTATCCATAAGAATGTAGCCTTCTTGTAAGGATTGTTTCAATGCTTGTATCCCCAGCACCTGGCACAGGGTTTGTACAATGGTGCTTAATAAAAACTGATTGATCGAAAGAGGCCTCCAAAGGGCTGAAGGGGATGCTGCAAATTTGGAGGACCCTATTTGACATGGGTGGGCTTCCATCAGCTGTCTGAAGGCATCAGATAGCTATGACTCTCATATTAAACCGACTTGTGACGGGTGCTGGGAGAAACAACCAAGATGGTTTCTTGGACTTCCCTTTGGGTATTGGAAACGCTCCATTTCTGATACGTGTCCATGATGCCTCATCAGTTTTCTTCTCTTCCCAGAAATTCTGAGTAAGGATTGGTGAGGAAGGAAAAATTGTTCTTTCTCACCTCTGCTTTTTTATCCTATGTGTCTAACTGCAGATTTCTTATTCTGCTCATAGAAATAGAGGGATACTTCTGTGGCCTTGGCTGAATTCTGAGAGGTTCATTTCTCCACATTAGTTCGTTGGGGGATTCACGGGAAAAAAACAAACAAAGATTCCAATAAGTTTGTCCACAGAATGAATTTCTGTTATCAACTTAATTCTTTTGAGCTAATCTCAAGATTCTAAAATTTGCTCTAAGTTCAATGAAAAAGGAAGTTTTCATTCAGTACCATTTGTTCAGTACTTGATACTTTGAGGCATTTTGAATCTATGATACAGCCCAGTAGGCAATTACTGGTGGTTAGAATAGACCACAGCATCCTAACCCATCATCCAGCCTTTGCTGAATCCCTCAAGTAAGGATGACTCTAACTGTGGGCGAGTTTTTCCTCATATTAAGCCCAAAAAGACTTCAAAGTCTCAACCTACTGCTTCTAGTTTTGTCATGAAACAAAATAAGATAGGTCTAATTCCTTCTCCATACAAAACCTTTTAAAATACTTTAAGAGAGAGAAAATTTCTACCCCAAATCTTCTCTGCTCCAGGTACATCATTCAACCACTTCTCATACAACAAAAATCAAGGGACTCCTAGTTGTCCTTCCTAGCTACAGTCTTCTGACTGCTGTTCATCTTATCAAAATCCTTCCTAAAATGTGGGGCTCAGAACTGAACACAATACAGCAGATGTATTATCCATAACCTACTTTGTACTTGTTTGGGTTTTTTTTTAACCCAAGTGCACTGTTACTCTTATCTCTATTGAATTTAATTGTGTAACCCCCATCTAGGAAGGCTTGAAAGACCCCTGAAGGATAGCCCTGTGACAATGCATAGCTCTAGGGAGAAGTGGCTCCTGATTAGCTAAGATCTTTCTGGAAGAGAGAAACAGAAAAAGGAAGAGATGAGGTGAGGAAGTAGGCACGAAATAAAACATGAATGGCAAACAGCTGTAGGCATGAGAGTAAAAACCAGTGCCCCATTATGCCCCTTGATTTCCAGTGCCTGTACCTCCCCCCCACAAACACCCATATGGCTAAGAGTGAACTAGTCAGGGGAGACCATTTTCTCCCCAGTTGAAATGAGATTTCATCTGACTCCTGGGTCATAAAGTCAGCTTTACTCGTGTATACTCTATTACCCAAAGTTTAGAGGTGTGGCCTTTTGACAAAATCCAAGTTTTACAGAACAAATTTGTTCTGTGAAGTTTGGATTCAATCAAAGGGCCGCACCTGAGGACCTAGAAGGCACATGTGGCCTACAGGTAGAAGGTTCCCCACCTCTGAAACTAATCTGCATAGCTTCCCCAATTAAAGTTTTACTTGCTTGCTCTGATAAAAATGTTCTCCTGCTAGCCATGACTCTCTTTTGTATAAGATTTGTGTAAGATTTTCTCTCCCATTGGGCAGGAAGGAAGCTAAGCTAGTACAGACCAAGTTCACTGTTAGCAGAGGCATGCTGGTGAATGTTTAATAACCAGGTCTCTGAAAATGTGTAGCACGTTTTAAAATTTCAGATGTATTATTAAAATTGTCTTCATCACTTTAAGTCTAAATCCACAAAACGCTAAATCAAACCCTGACATGTAATGCTTGACAGTTTGCAAGGTGTAAAAACACAGCAATTAACAATTGGCTCTCATGTGCCTATGTAAGCTGACTTCAGCACATCCCTCCATGTAGGGGTGGACCTCTTCTTCCTCACACAATGACCAGGGAAAGTAGATTTTATCTTGACCCCTTAAATTCTTCCTTTCCCTCCCCCTCCCCATCTTCTGGCTCCCAGAGCCCAGTGGTGGTAAAAATGGAGTAGCCAGAGTGGCAGCACTGGGGAGAGAAAGCTCTTGCACTGCATTATCCTCTGGAGGTAAATAAAATTGTATAATATTGCAGTCATGGAGTACATGCTGAATAAATTATATCATTAGCAAAGTAACAGCTGCTGTCACCAATGCAATAATGCAAAATTCAGTCACCAAGGGGTTTGACACTGGGTGGTATTAAATAGCTACAGGTGGCAATACGTTAGTTTAGATTTTTAACAGCACAAAAAAGGTCAACCATATACTAACTGCTTGGTAATTTGTACAGAACCAGTATGTGCAAGCTTAGTCAGTGTACTTGGTAACTGGTGAACTTTGCCTTCCACAGCGCCTCCTGACATTAAGGATTATAAACCTGATGATATGGAAACAATATGTGGTTTACTTCGAGTTTCTGAAGAATTGTCATTTTTATATAGCAGTATGAAAATGATTCATGGAAACCTTACTCTGGACAAATATGTTGAATAAAGCTGGAGCGGGAAACTAATGGACTTAATTTTTTTTATATATGATCAGTCAATACATCTTAAAGACTGTTTCCTCATAAAGAATGGGATTCAAATTTGTCATCATTATATCTGCCAGATTCTGAATATTTGGTTCCTGTATCCATACTTTATGTAAATTGTCAGACTATTTATACTATATTTAATAAAGAAAAATCTATCTTTAAAGTCAACAAGCAAAATATATGTATATACACATATATACATATGTATGTGTATATCTGCACATATGTGCATGTGTATGTATGCGTGTGTTTGTTTCAGTAGGCAATCAGATCAGCTGATTCATCTAGGATCCAGAATATACCTGAATAAGACTATGAACATGTGAAATTACTTTTAAATATATCTCAACTTGTCAGACCAGATATAGATCAAAATAACAAAGATTGCTTTCTTTGATGATGTTGCTTTTTATTTTTATTTTTTTTCATTCCAAAGAGATAATCTCTAGAAATCAGTTTTTGAAGGACTTGAGAAGCTTCTAACCAAATGATCCAAGTGTATGGTAGTACAAAGAATCTTGCCTTGCTTAACCTCAGAATTTGTAAACCCTGATATGCTACCTTTGACTTTGCCCAATGTTTTACTAATTTCTGAAGACTGTACAAAAGAGGAATATTTCAAGTTAATTCTATCCAAGATCGAGCATAGGAAGAATCTATTGAGGAGGGTGGCAAGATGACAGATTAGGGGCAACAATCTAGCCAAATTCTCCCAACATTCCTATCCAAATAATTTTGAAATAACTCTTTAAAGAGAATTCTGGAGTAGCAGAGCCAACCGAAGGTCAGAGGGAGATGTTTTCCAGTCCATGCCAATTTAGAAGATCAGAAGGAAAGGTCTGTGACACTGAGGTGGGGGCCACCTAGAGTGCACACAGTGGCAGTAGTGGTGGGGCTAGGAGGGGTCTGCAACAGCAGCTTCAGGCACTCTCAGATACAATAAGGGGATTAGGTAACTAATCAGAAAGAGATTACAGGTGACTCTAATTTAACTGTGGGACTGTGTGGACACTGTGACAGGATACTGTTTGGTAATTCCATTGCCCACATACAGTTCTAGATTCCATGGCAGAGAAAAGCACTAGAACTTGTGGCTGCAGGAGAATAAGGAACATGGCCATAGTTCCAGGGCACTAGCACTTGTGGCTGCAAGGGATCAAGGGTATTTACCTTCTTGGGTAAAGACCAGAGTGCAGACCAAGAGAGGTTACATCCCTTGCTGGATGCACCCACCTTGGAAGTACTCAAAACTTACAGATTTGGGACAATGCATCCCTGCTCCCAGATGAGTAAAGCACAACTTTAACATAAAGTTCAAAGTCTAGAAACAGGCTGGACAAATGAGCAAACCATCAAAAAAAAGAACTGGTCATGAAATGTTATCATGGTGGCAAGGAAGATCAAGACACAAACTCAGTAGAAGACAACATGAAAAGCACTGCAAGCAAAGTCTCAAAGCAAACTGGACACAAGTCCAACAAGAATTGCTGGAAGAATTAAAAAGATATAAGAGGCACAGAGGGGAGAGAAATGATAATGGTGTTAGAAAATTATGAAAAAAAGAACAGCTTGGTAAAAGAGACACAAAAATTCACTGAAGAAAATAACTCCTTCTTGGGGTGCAGACAGGGAAAGATGGGGAGAAAATTTGTAACTCAAAATCTTGTGTAAATGAATGTTGAAAACTAAAAATGAATAAAGGATTTAAACAATTTTTTTTTGTTTTTTTAGAAGGCAATTGGGGTTAAGTGACTTGCCCAAAGTCACACGGCTAGCATGTCAAGTGTCTGAGGCCGGATCTGAACTCAGGTTCTCCTGACTCCAGGGCCGGTGCTCTATTCACTGCACCATCTAGCCACCCCTAAAGGACTTAAAAAAAAAAATGACTCCTTAACAAGCAGAATTGGCTACATTGCATCTACAAAAGTTCATTGAAGAAAATTTGTTAAAAATTAGAATTGGGCAAGTGGAAGTTAACTCTGTGAGAAATTAAGAAACAATCAAACAAAGTCAAAAGAACCAAAGAAAAAATGTGAAATAATCTCATTGGAAAAGCCATGAACCTGGATAAAAGATCTAGGAGAGGTCATTTAAGAATTACTGGACTGTCTAAATGCCATGATCAAAAAAAAAAGAATCCAGACATCATATTTTAAGAAATTATCAAGGAAAACAGCCTCAAATCCTAGGAACAGAGGATAAAATAGAAACTGAAAAAAATATACTGACCACCTCCTGAAAGAGTTCCCAAAATAAAAACTCCCAGGAATAATTCTAGCTAAATTCCAGAGTTCCCAGGTCAAGGAGAAACTATTACAAGCAACAAAAAAGAAACCATTCAAATATTATGAAGCCATTGTCAGGATCACACAAGATTTAGCAGCTCCCCTCTACCCCAGGAGCAGAAGGCTTGGAATATGATATTCTGAGGGGCAAAAGAGCTAGGATTACAACCAAGAATAATCTACCCAGAAAAACAATATAATCTTCAAGTAAAAAAAATAGATATTTAATGAAACAACAGACTTTCAAGCATTCCTTATGAAAAAACAAGAGCTGAATAGAAAATCTGACATTTAAACACAATACTCAAGAGAAGCATGAAAAGGCTATGAGACTGTGCGGCAGATTGAGCTCTGGACTTGGAGTGAGTTCAAAGGCAACCTCAGACTCTTTTATCTTTATGACCCTGGGCAAGTCACTTTACCTCTGCCTCTGTTTCATCAATTATAAAACTGGAATTACAGCACCTATGTCACACAATTGTTGTGATGATCAAATGAGTTAATATTTGTAAACAATTTAGCACAATGTATGGCAAAGAGTAGGTGCTTAATAAATGCTTATTCACTTATTCCTCTACTTTTCTCTCATTTCTTATGATGCAATTTCATTGTATTCATATACCACATTATATTTAACAGTTCCCCACTTGCTTAAGATATATTTTAGGTACCACCCCCAAAATTCTAAAGTTCTTTGCTTTTCTTTCCTTTTCTCTTCCCCCACCCACTTTTAATCTTCCCTGCATCATCAGGAAGTTAGTTTTGCTTTAGGCTATTCCGTGTCCAGTATCTTCTTCCCTCTTCCTTCCCTTCTCCCTATCCCTTTGTTTCTTTTTAGTTGACACATTTCTACACCAAATCCCTAGCACGTTTCTGAGCATCCTTGGGTGTATGTAGGCTCAATCCTTCTTCGTCTCTTTCGTTTGAATGGGGTTGATGCCCACTTTCCCCATCCCTTCACCCATGCTTGTAGACTCTTTTCACACAGTTCAATTATAAGAAAGAGCAAGAGAAGGGATGCAAATTAAAACAACTCAGTGGTTGGTGATAAGACAGGCCAACTCATACACTGTTGGTGGAACTATGAATTATTCTAACCATTCTAGAAAATTTTGGATTTTATGCAAGAAAGCTTACAAAGCTGTTTATATCCTTTGACTTACATACCCCCTTACCAGTTATGCCAAGGGCATACATAATAGTCATAGTATCATTTAATGCAGCAGAAAAAGAAAAAAAGGAAATCAAACGTGTATTCATAAGTTGTTGATGGACTGAAAAAATGTGGCAGAGGAATATAATAGAATTTTACTAAGAAATTCAGAGAAATTTAGAGAAACAGAAAAATTTTATAAACTGATGGTCAAATAAGCAGAACCAGGAGAGCAATATATACCACGACTACAGAAAACACCAAAAATTATGTGCTACAATTCTGATTGAATGTAATTGATAGAATCCTAATAAAGCTGCCTCCAGCCCCAAAATTCTAACATCATTATAAGCCCCACCAAACAACAGGCCCGCTGTACCTACCTAGCCCCCCGACCCCTGCCAATATCGTAACTTCTTCATGTATGCCTCACTGCTCACTAGAACAACAGGTGTGTCTATGAACTCATAGTTCTCATAGAAATAGCAGGTGAATCATGTGATGGGTTCCCTGTCATTGCCTCTACCTAGGCATTGACCCCAGACCCATTCCTCATATTTCCCACAGCAGAAACAGCAGGTATGTCCATGCACTCAACCACAACCTCATTTATCTAGTTCCAGACAGGACCATAATAATCAGCCAATCAGAAAGCAGAACTACCAGGATGCCCTAGCAGGATGTGAACCCCAAAACAACAGAAGTATGCACTTGTGCAGTAATAGTAACGAGCTGACCTAGAGTAAACTTGTGCTGTAGAGAGGCTTATTATAAAATTATCATGCATAGGTACCCCCCGCCCGTGGGTTCTTCTGTATACGTTGTGGGTAATGGCATGTGCAGTTCCACTGTGGCTGGGACCCCTCCTCCATTACTTAATCCCTTAACAAACCCCTCCTGCCTTTTTGATATTCATGATTTATGCAATTGCATCTTTACCCTATAAAAATCCCTCTTGCTTTCCCTGAAGTTGCTGGTTCCTATAGGAACTTAGCCTGCTCCATGACAAGCATCAGTCTCAATAAATGTCTATTCTTGGATTAGAGATGGTCTAACTCTGAATTCTTTGAGATGGTTCTACCACAACCCAACAGTTTTTGGTGTCCCAGCATTTAAACCACAACAGTTTTTGGTGTTCCAGAGTTTAAACCACAACAGTTTTTGGGTGGGCAGAGCCCCCAGCTCAACAGTCCTGATGAATCTTGACCCTGAAGAAATAGTGACAAAGTACAATTATATTTGCTCAGTGGAGATACAGCAAGCTGCAGATATTGAGTTGCTATATGCAAATTGATTTTTTTCTCTGTTGCATGGGAGAGTCCAGTGTGGGTGGGAAAAGGGGTAGGATAAATTATTGTTACATACAAACAAAAGATATCAATATTTTTTTAAAAAATATGTAAAGTGAGCAATGAACTTTGGACTTATAGACAAATCTGGGAACTAAGTCTCCCTCTGACGATTATGAGCTGTACCACCAAAGGCAAGTGATTAATTTCTCTTAATCATTGTCCTCCTATGGAAAATGAGGATAATATTTATGTGTACTATGTATCAGGTTGTTGTGAAGAAACTGATTTGTAAGTACTGAAGTGCTACAGAAACGTGGGAGGGGCAAAGAGCAAAAATCTTTGGATATCACCAATCAAATGAATGTATCTGGGGAGAAAAATACCAGTAGTTAGGCATCACTGATACGTGAAGAGAAGCAAAAGCAAGCAAAGGAGCAAGATCAGGCCTAATGGCTGAAATCAGCAGCATTTCAGTCACAGTTCTGCACACCTGCAGTGCCCATCAAGCAAAACACTTGACAGATATTTTGATAGATGACGTCTTCCTGACCAGCTTTTCTCTGAACACTACTAAAACTTCAGCTTCTGAAATTTGATCATTTTGGTTTAAACCAAAATGGGCTTTTGGAAATGAAGATTCAACCTTCCAGTGAATACTAATCAGCATCTGTTCAGTGGCCCAAGTACACCTGAAATGTTCAAGATGACCCGAGTAATGCCTTATACTTTGCCAAATGTTTCAGCTGGAGTTTCACAGCAGATCCCACACAGACCCACAGTTATGTCCTCTCTAGACAAACTATTTGGGTCTCAGAAACTCAAAGTAGGATGAACCAATTTTCTCGACAGAAATCAAACTAAAATGGCTTGATCAGTAGGTACCTTTGCAAGAGTTCCCAAGGAAAGGCATTTCAGTTATGGAAATACAACTCAACATTTTGAGATCTTTGATGTTTTATGATAATTCACATTTGTATAGTGCTGTAAGATTTCCCTTGTTGGGCAGATATTTATGTAAATTTTCTTCTGAGAAATATTATTTTAAAGATTTTCTGTGAAATGCCACGTGAAACTGGAAGAACAAACCATTTCTTTCCCTTGCTTTCTCTGTATGAACTGCAATCATATTTAAAAGATATTTCCCAAACACTGAATTTGGAAATGAGTCACTACTTCTATTGATTTTTAAATAATTAGGTAGCAGGGGAAAAGGCAGCTTTTTTTTCTCAAAATCTATATTGTGTTTTAATAAAGATCTAAAAGTTGAAAAAAAAAAAAGATGAGATTTTGGTTGGGACAAAAGTCACAGTTTCCTGGTCACCTCTGGCCATACTGATGTGGCTTCCTATCCACCTAAGGACATAAAAAGGCCCAGTCATAATGGAGTTAAGAGCCTTCGGATTTGTCAGATGTTCAAAAACCACAAGAGTCATCACGTCCTGACCAGATGCCTTTCCACATGGAGACTAGGGTGGGGAAGAGGAAAGACACATCTACTCACAGTAAGACTAACATCTTCTTTGAATATCCTCTCTGTGCCATGGATAAGTAAGCCTTCTTTTGTTGACTGCTCAATAACCTACTCTCTACCCTAATTTTCTCTTCTCTCCAATCCCAAAGCTACCATCCTAGTTCAAACCATCAAGAGCCTTCGCCTGAACTAGTGTAACAGTGTGACTAGTCTATTTCCATTACGTCTTCTAGTTCTTCCAGTACACAGACACCAAGTCTTCCTAAAGCCTAGATCTAACAATGTGTGATTATAGTCTGCAAAAACCTGCTTTTTCTCTATCCAAAACAAACCTGAGGACAAGATTAGGGTTCCTCATATAGATTTGGGAGACTTCTGTGCAGAAATAATTGAACTCAGAGATGGTTACTGAGGTCTTTCCTAGCAATATTTCCTTTTCCTGCTCAGTACTCCCTTATTCCCACTTTCTGTAATCCCTTGATATCTGGATCTTTAATGTCTAGAAATATCCAAGCTAGAAACTCCCAGTTTTCTAGCTGCTTCCTGTATTCCTATGACCTCTGACCCACTTATAACAGGATCCTTCCTTTCCCTATAAAATACCTTAACAGCTACAGTCAAGAAGCTACCAACTAGCTGTAAGAACTGTCAGGAACCCAGCAAAGGCCAGCCCCCGATGCCCTAACGCCAAAACTACTCTAGGTCATAAGTATGTACTTAGGGAATCCTGTAAGTGTAGACCCTCCCATCTTCCTGCTATAGAATGAAGACTGCTGTACCCAACACTCCTTGGCGATGCTGTTCGCATCTTTTCTTAAACCCTCTTTATGCCTAATTTTGATCTCAGTTAATCTCAGTCCCGGTATGAAGATGGGTGGACTACTTTCATTTAGAAGTGTTAGCCCTGGTCACTATGTAAGGGGCTCATTGTGTGCCCCAATATTCTTTCCTCTAAAAATGAGGCTCTTAATCTGGGGACCAAAAACTATTTTAAAAAATATTTTGATAACTTTATTTCAAAATAACTGACTTTCTTTATAATTCTATGTATTTATTTCATGAAACTTAAGAATATTCTAACAAAGGGTCTACAGGCTTCACAAAAGTGTCAAAGACAAAAAGAGTGTAAGAGCCCCTGTTCTCCAGACATACACTAGTAGCTAACTAGTAGCAGTGTGTATATAACACATAACACATAGTGTCACACTTGATCCTGACAATAACCCCAAAGTATGACTTTTTTACTGAAAGAGGAAATAGGCTGAGAGATTAAGCAATTTGCCCAGACCGCCCATGCAGACAGGAGATGAAGTCATCACTTTTATTCCAAATCCTGCCCTCTATCCAAACTATTTCACCACCATTTTGCATCATCTTGCTCTGACTTCAAGGCTCAGCTCACAAAACCTTTACAGTATCCACAAAATCCAAGGGGCTCTGCAGAATGATTAGCTGGCCTAGTTAACAGTGAAAAAGGTCTTTTTGACTCATGATAGATAATGCCATCCACATCCAGAGAAAGAACTATGGAGTCTGAATGCAGATTAAAGCACTCTTTTCACTGTTTTTTTTTTTTGTGTGTGTGTGTGTGCCTTTTCTCTTTTGTTCTGTTTCTTCTTTCACAACATGACTAATGTGGAAATACGTTTACATGACTGCACATGTATAACCTATGTCAGATTACTTGCAATCTTGGGGAGGGGAGAGGGGAGAAAGTGAGGGAGAAAAAAATTGAAGCTCAAAATCTTACAAAAAGTTTATGTTGAAAACTATCTTTACATATAACACAAAAATATTAAATACTAAAAAGAAAGGAGGAAATAGATCTTTTTATTACACATGATTAAGAGAGTGCCCAATAAATCCCTCACAGTAGGGACAAGACCAAAACTGTCCAAAAGTGAGTAGTTATCAAGCCCCTTTCACACTGAGACTGAAACTGAGCTCTTTAAAGCAGGACTGGGAGACCAACATAAGTACAACCAAGGAGGCAGGATAATAAAAGGATCATGACTTAGGAATGGATACTCAAGATTCTAAAGTTATCCATTACAACTTCTGAGGAAAATGAGGCCTAGCGGCTTGAAACTTGACCAAAGTCACCCAGATAGTAAAAGGCAAAGCTGGAATTTCAACCCAATTCTCCTAACTCTAAATCCATTATTCTTTTCACGTTGTCTCTGGACCTCATGAGCTTCAGGCTACAGAAGAAAGAGTCCACAATAGCCTAGGTCTAGGCCTTTTGGCTCAGTGCTTAATTAGTTTCATGGCAATTACACATGGAGAACAGCTCTGGTATTTTAAAGGAAGGAGAAAAGTACTGACGTAGGTTTGATTGTCGTCTTATCACTTAGAGGAATGGGCATAAGGTACCAAACACCTAGGGAGATGAAAATTTATAGTCTGGAACAGAAAATTCCAGATATGAGGGTTCGAGGAGAGGGCAAAAATGAGATGGAGGAAAGACTGTTAGAGAATGGCCAGAAATTCTAAAGGTTTTGTCCAGAATAGCAAATCATTTAACAACTATCCTTGTAGGGAAATGGAAAGATGTCGGCTAGTCAGTTGTAAGGTAGTGCTTATTCAGAACTGGTTAAATGACCAAATCTGAGGGGTAATTTGTAAGGCAGTACTTATGCAGAACTGGTTAAATTATCAAACCTGAGTAGTAATTCATTCAATGTAAACTCAGAAAGTCTTCAGCACAATATCTCAGGGATCAAAACTTGGGCTTATGCTATTGAATCTTGATCAATGGTTTGAATGAAGGAAACAGATAAAATTACCATCAAATTTACAGGTAACAAGGTTGAGGGCAAACAGAAATCTTTGCAGACTAAAACACTGGGGTGAATTGGATTAGAATAAGGATAACCACGAAGTCTTGGTTAATTGGCTGGTTAGTTGCTGTCCTTTTTCAAAGACTATCAAAATGACATCAGGATGCTGGAGTCAAGGTATAGTAAGTCTGACTATAGCTGGTCAGACAAATAGGAGCTCAGAAGATTCTACCACAGGTCTGGCACAATAGTTCATATAAACATTTGGAGACATCTCTAAATTAAGCATCTCATATTTTTTTTAACTATTGCAATTCTGCTTTGCTCATGGAACACAGCATGTTCTTTGATGAGGGTCCTGTACCAGAGTCTCCCGTGTCACATAATCAGTTCCAAAGTTCTTCAAAGGCACATTGAGAGTGTCCTTGTATTGCTTCTTCTGACCACTTAGAGAGTACATGCCTTGTGTGAGTTCCACATACAGTAGTCTTTTAGGCAAACTTATATTTGGCATTTGAACAACGTGGCCAGCCCACTGGAGTTGCACTCTCTGACGATAGTGAATGCTTGACCATTTAGCTTGAGAATAGAACACAAGGTCCAGTACCTTATCTTGCCAGGTGATCTTCAAAATCTTCCTAAGAATTTAAATGGAAGCAATTCTTTTTCCTGACATGGTGCTGATATACTGTCGGGTTTTCACAAGCATACAACAATGACGTTATTGTAGGTCTGCAGACCTGCAGCTTGGTAGTCAGTCTAATACCTCTTCTCTCCCACACTTTTCTTCAGGGCCTCCCAAACACTGAGCCAACTCTGGCAATGCATGTGTCAACTTCATCATCTCCACGGACATCCATGGAAAAGTACATTACCAAGGGAAGTGAACTTATCCATAACCTTCAAAATTTTTCCACTGTAACCAATGATTTCACATATAGATGGTGCAATGCTGGCTGGTGAAAAACATGTGTTTTCTAGGTGTTAATTGTTAGGCCAAAACTAACACAAGCAGCAGAGGTTCAATATATACTTTGTTGCATCTCAGCTTCCAAGACTGCATGAGTACACAACCATGTGCCAAAAAAAAAAAAAATCATGCACCAACTCTCTCTCTGCTTTAGTTTTGGCTTATGTAGCCTTTTCAAGTTAAATAATTTACCATCAGTGTAGTAGCTGACCTTAATGCCTGCCATTTTCATCCTCATTGAAGGCCATCTGACAACATTGTTGAAAAATCACACTAAAAAAAAGTATGAGAGCAAACACAAAAGCTTTGCTTCACTCCACTGATACAAGAGCACTGTCTGTTATCCAGAACCTAGGCAAACAGGCTGTCACAAAACTGACATACAATACTGATGAAATTTTCTGGGCAAATTTTGACATAATTTTCCCCAGGCCCTTACAACTGACAGCATCAAAGGTTTTGGTCAGATCAACAAATGTTGTGTACAGACCTCTGTTCTGTTCCTGGCATTTCTCCTGGAGTTGTTGGGCAGCAACCATCATTATCTTTCTGAAGCCACACTGGCTCTCAAGTAGATGACCATCTTTAGGGGAAAGATGAGCCTATTAAAAAAGACTCTGGCAAGAATCTTACTAGCAATGACTAAGAGAGAGACCCCATTGTGATTGTCACAGGACAATTAATTTCCTTTACCTTTACAGAGATGCACAATGGAGACATCCTTGAGCTCCTAAGGGATAACCTACTCTTGCCTTATAACATGGAAGATTCTAGTCAGCTTTTGTATGAGCAGCAGACACTAACACCTTGCAAATCTCAGAACAGAATCAGCACTAGGCACTCTGCCACATGAGAGGAGCCTAATGGCATTCAAAACCTCTTCTTCACCTGTAACTTTGGCTAGAGAGTAATTAGCTTCAACCTGCCATATAAGATCAACAAATTTAATATTGACTGATGATGGTCTGTTGAGAACATTATGGAAGTGCTCAGTCCTTCTCTCCAGGATCCCGGCCTTATCACTAATCAACATGACTTCATCAGCACTGAGTACATGAGATTTACCAAAGGTCTTTAGCCCATAAACAACCTTCAGGGAATCATAAAAGCACTCTGAATTGTTTCTATCAGCATAAAACTGTATTTCATCTGCCTTCTTACTGAGCCAAGAATTTTGCATCTTCACCAGCTTCACTAGCACTTCACTTTTGATGGAACTAAACGCAGCCTTCTTAGAGAGAGATGACCCATCCTGCTCTGCAGGTACACCCTGTGGACTTCTCGCTTTTCATTTAGCAGCTTCTGAATTTCCCCATCATTTTCATCAAACCAACCTTTGAGTGATCTGGCTCAGATGAGCAAATGAAGTACTATACATCAGGTCTCTTAAAGGACCCTCTCCTTTTCTGTTCCAGTTGCCAACTGTGTGTTGGCTCAACTTTCCCTCCAATTTAGCACCAAAGTCTTTCCATTCTACCTGTTGACATTCAGTCTTCTGTTAGTCATGTTGCCTTTGGGCTGCCACTTTTGTTGAATGTGAATATTTAGCTTGGAGAGGATATGTCTAATTAGTCCAACACTCTGTGCCATATATTG
This sequence comes from Pseudocheirus occidentalis, assembly GCA_028646575.1. Classification (NCBI taxonomy): domain Eukaryota; kingdom Metazoa; phylum Chordata; class Mammalia; order Diprotodontia; family Pseudocheiridae; genus Pseudocheirus; species Pseudocheirus occidentalis. The sequence continues at coordinate 505,217 of CM053600.1, forward strand.
TCTTTGTCACTCTCATATCCTGTTTAACAACAAAGTCTATTAAATGCCAATGTTTGCTACAACAGTGCATTCACAAAACTTTACTGCATTTAAGTAAATGGAAGATGGTATTGGTGACAAGATGATGAGATGCACAAGTCTTCAAGAGCAAGTGACCATGGCTGTTGCTATTTCCGTCTCCATTCCTTCCAAGGACTCCCTGCCATTTCTGGTAGTCTATGCTTACTCTTACATTAGTCACCCAGAATTATATGCTTGTCCTGTCCGGCATACTGATGATAAGGGTCTTCAACAAATTTTTCTTTGACCTCATCAGGACTTGTCAAGGTAGGAGCCATATGTATGTACTGATAATGGTGGTGTGGTGCTTTCCTACAAATGGCAATTGCATTGTCACACATCTGTCATCCGCTCCTTTTGGCAATCATACAAGTTTGTTGACTAGATTAGTTTCATTGTAGTCACTTCAGAAAAACATATATCCAGCTCCATCTTCAATAAGCTAGCTTCATTTGCCAGTCTTGTTGCATTCAGGGCTTTAATGAGAATAAATTCCATAGGAATAACCATAAAGTCTCATATTTAGATTCAAGAAACCAATTTTACAAGTTCATGTTGGACTAAGTGAATATACCCTTTGCTGAGCTCCCTGTTGTTTTTTTAATCCCAGTTCTTCATATATATTCTAAAGAAAACAATTTTCATCAATCTTCAAAGTTCTCCTGCATACGATGAACGAAAACAATTTCCACATTGTCAGATGTGGCCAATGTATGAATTTGTTTGGCTCAATCATGCATAATTGTTATAAGGATATTGAGTTTTTTTTTTAACAAGCAAAGATACATTTTGCTAGAAAAAGAGAAAAAGAAAAATGCATAAAAAACCTAGGAGAAGATTAGGAAGGAGACACGGACAACCAGGATAGCTTTGAAACTAATTGTGCATTTATTAAATATATTTTAATTTAAAAGAAATGCAAACTGCATATACTGGAAACATGCAGTTTTGCATGCAATCCACTTGTTTTTTTATAGAAACATCTGTTTGTACACGTTCAGAAAAAAGGATCAAGTTATCCTTACTTTTCACCACTCTGCACAAAAAATCTCTTCAGATATATAAAATGAATTAACAGTATCTAAAATAACATTTAATGTGAAGGTGATGGGTTCTATCAGTCTCTCAAATAAACATATCAGTGATATGCCAAGAAAATATATTTTGAAATTAAAAAATGAACATTTCACTCAATTCCTCATTATTTACCTTACTAATGTTTTCATTTAATGCCTCTACTTTGAGATTCGTGCATCTTGTATAATCTGGCTCATAAATATACTGGTGGGAGTTCAGGAGGCTGAGGTTTTAATAGCTGATGACGCAAAATAGCACATCTAACCTGGGGAAAGGCGAGGGGTCCCAGATTCTACCTTCAAAAAAGAAGATAACAGGCTTTGTATTCCTGCAACAATTATTTTTAACATCTTCAGTTAAACTTACAAACTTTATTTCTTCCTCAATTGGAGGAAAACGTATATCTACATGAAAGGACCATAGGTACAACATCATTTCCTCTTCACAAAGGATACTACCATTTTATCCCAAACAGCTTTATTCAAGTACCTTCCTAGGTGAACAGCACTAACCACCACCAAGTTTAGGAGATGCACACAGTTTACACCATTTCCTTTTTCAAGCAGAATGGGGAAAAGAAGAGTAAGTCAATGTAAAATATGATTTTTTTGCCCCCCACGAATTTTTACCAAGTACTGGATTTAGAAAACTAGTATTCGAATCTCAACTCTCACTTTCTTCCTGTGTGAACCTGGACAAGTCAAAACTTCTCTGAAGCTACTTTCTGATCTGTAAAGTAAGAAGGATGGAAGAGATGGAACCCCTAAGGTCTCAAGCTTTAAATCTAAGATCCTATGACCTTCAAAACTAGAGAAATAACTGCCATGTCAGTTCGTTGCACCTCAAGGGTTTTTCCTTCTCTTCTTTTTCTCCAATTGCTGCTGCACTCGTTCTTCTTTTTTCTTCAAGTAATTAGTCATGTTGTCAAATGTGGTCTTGTAGAGACTGCTAAAGCTGTCATCCAGACCAGGAGATCCTGTGATGGGGAAAAAAGAGAGCAAAAAATAGGTCATCTTTACCAGCAGGATGCCAATATGCCACCACAATGTAACTGAACCCTCTCAAGGTCCCATTATGAAGTTAAACTTTTAATTAATTAACACATACATACGCTAACTGACTTAGGAAAAATGGATTGCCCTTACATCAAACTGATGAAGTGGTGACCTTAGAAATTAGGAAACAGCTAGAACATGATGGACAGGAAATTGCAATCAAGAAACCCAGATTAGGGGCAGCTACGTGGCACACTGAATAGAGCATGGACCCTGGAGTTAGGAGGACCCGAGTTCAAACCTGGCCTCAGACACTTAACATGTACTAGCCACGTGGCCTTGGGCAAGTCACTTAACCCCAACTTCCCTCCAAAAAGCAAAAAAAAAAAAAAAAGAAACCCATATCATATATTTGATTTTCAATAAGTAGATGGGTGAGACTGGGTTAATCAACTAAAACTCTAGACTTCAGATTTCTTGTTGTTAAAGTTAGGTTAGATTATTCAATTCTAAAATTTTAAGATCTTATTATTCAAGTATTTAATCCAATGTTTTCCTTTATTTAAAAAAAATGGAAATGGAAAGATGGTAGAGAAAATTCCACACTCTAAAGACTTTCCCCCACAAGAGAGAAAATAGCGCCTCCGAACAAACACAGGAGTAAAAATAAATAACAGTCGAGGCAGAACAGGGGTCCTCCTGGGACAATCAGAGAAGATCCAAAGAAAAATCCGGAGACAAAGTTTGGTCCCTGTGAAAAGTAAATGCTTCCAGGCGGGGTTCACTTAAACAACAAGCGGTGAGCACTGGGCTTATTAGCTGGTTTGGGCTCAGTCAACAGGAACTTCTACCTCCAGGATAGTGAGGGGAGCTGATTGTCTGACCTGAGGAAGAGCAAGGGGAACCTCTTCTGACAAGGAACACCAGAGCTAGCAAACCCCCAGTGAGGGCAGAAGCAGCAGGGAAGAGGCAGTGCTGACTGTGAGCACTTACAGGAGGCTGGAGGTCTTGGGTTTCAATTCCAGGTCAGAGGGGAGAACTGAAGGAGGATCTGAGACCAGAAGCACCATATCCCAAGACTAGAGGGGATTATGAAAACAAAGCTACTACAAATTTTTTTAAATGGACAGGCAAAAGAGAAAGAATCTAACCAAAGAGAGTTACTATGGGAATAGAGAAGGCTGGAATTTGTCTTCAGAGGAGGAAAGTGAAGGAAAACCTTCTTATACCACAAAAAGACTTGTCAAATGGTCACCTGCCCAAAAAGAATTCTTACAACAACTTTAAAAAGACTATAAAAATCAAATGAGAGAGATTGAGGAAAAACTAAAAAATAATAATAATCTAAGAAAAACAAGATTATGAAAAGAAAGTCAACAAATTAGAAAAAGAGATCAAGAATCTTAAGGAAGATAATGACTCCTTGAAAATCAGAATTGGGCAAGGGGAAGCCAGTAAAGTTATAAGGGATCAAGAAATAATAAAACAAAATATACAGAAAGGGAAAATAGAAGAGAATGATCTGGAGAACAGATCAAGAATAGAAAACAAAAGAATAATAGAATTACCTGAAAGCTATGATCAAAAAATGAATCTTGATACCATAAATATGAGAAATAATTAAAGAAAACTGTCCTGAAGCATTAGAACAAGAAGGGAAAGTCGAAATACAAAAATCCACCAATCACCACCAGAAAGAGATCCTATAAGGAAAATCCAAAGGAATACCATAGTCAAATTCTGAAAAACCCAGTTCAGGGATAAAATATTACAAGCAATGAAAAAAAAAAAAAAGAATTTCAATATGGTGGTACCACAATTAGAATCACAGAAGACCTAGCAGCAGCAACACTAAAAAATCACTGGCCTTACAACACTATCTATTGAAAAGCAAAAGAACTGGGGTCCTGGGATTTAGTTTAAATAAAAACAAAACAAAGCTTAACTTTATAAAAGATTTGACATACAAGAGAAAAGAGAAATATAAGATACAAAGCAAAGGTTAATTTTATCGGACTCAGTAAGGACAGGCTACCTTTTAGGCATGTAAAATATAAAAACGTATGTCAAAGATTGATTTTAGTAATTAGGCAATTCATAAGAAAGATTGGAGTAAGCCTGGGAATACGACTTTAAAAAGTTAAAACTGTTTAGGAACAGTTAAAAAGAATAATTATCTTATACAAATAAGGTTCAAGAGGAAGAACCAACAGATTAATTAGATGAGGAGGAGGAGGACTATTAGTCCTTGAAACCTACTTTCATGGGGAATGGGTTAAAGAGGGAACAATACATATGTATGTGTATTTATGTATGTGTGTGTGTGTGTATAATACACACACACACACATACATACACACACATACATACACAAATGTGAATATAAGTCTTCTAAATTCAGAAAGAAAATGGTAAGGGATGGGGGGGAAGGATAACCTCTAGAGGGGAAGGTGTGGGAATAGTTTAAAGTGGGATATGAAAGGGTGTTTAGATTTATGGAAATGGGGGAAATAAAGGACAGATGGGGAGTAGGCTAAGTAACTAGAGGGCAAAGTAGGGGGAAGAAGTAGAGGAATAAGGAGGGATAGGAAATAAAAGATACGCACAGTTATGAGTCCATCTAAGTGAACTATGTTCTAGCCTGCATTCTTCCTTATTTTACCTGAGAATAGTATGCTTCGCTAAAATCTAGGTAAATGATACTGAATTTATTTGACATACTTATTCAGGGTTTTGTTTTGGTTTTTAAAACCTCACCTGTGATTTCTTCAGCACGGGAAGTTCCTAGTGAGGAACTTCCGCTGATGCAGATATATTACCTCTGTAATATATAATATTAGAGAGTTTCCTGGGCCATAACGAGTTTAAGTGAATGGAGTTACACAACCAGTATATGTCAGAGGAAGGACTAGAACTCAAGGCCCATTCTAACTACTAATGCAATGCCTATTAAATTTAGTAATCCCTGTCTTAAGGTTAGCTGGGTATGCACTGTTGTTGACAACCGCAAGCCACATTGGTTTTTTGTAACTACTACTTCCTTTCTCAGAAGTTCACTAGCATTTTCTTTAAGTATCTATTAAGAATTTTTGTTGGGACTTAAAGTAAAGCTCACTAGTTTAAAGCTGCTATCTTTTACTCTCTAACCTTGAACAAAATGGCTTTGTCCTCTTGCAGTCCTCCAGCACCTCTCTAGTTCTCCATCACTACTTCAGGCTAGTGATCACATTCACTAGCTCTTTCGCTACTAGAGAATGTAACACAAGTGGGTTGGGTAACTTGACTTTATCAAGGTGCTTTCTCATCTCCTGAGTATCACTTTCATGAGTGATTTTTTCCTGTCCTTTACCTATCCAAAGGCCATTCTACCTGGTGAAGAAAACAGCAGTTGTATCCTTTCTTTGTTCGAGGTTATTACTGTCTCCTCCACATATCTGAGTCCTCCTGTCCCTGTGTCTGTCCTCTTTCCCTCAATAACTAAAAGCCCACCCTCCCCACAAAATGAAACCTGCTTTTGTTGTCCTTAGCTTTGGTTGGCAGCCTCACCGTATTCAAGCTTAACCACTTCTGTCATTCTCTGGACAGCCTTTGTGATGTTCAGTTAAACCAAATATAAACTCTGACACCTCAAGATGAATAATCTTCTAAGCATACAGAATGTACATTCAAAAGCAAAACCAGACTGAAACTTTGCTACAAGGTAATGAGTAACAGTCCATCTTTTCTGATATTTCTGAATAATCTTTGTAATACTAGTACTATTTGTTCCTGAAAAGTTTGAAAAAATTCTGTTGAAAAGCTTTCTCCACCAAGTTTCTTTATGTTGTAGGGAAACTTCTTCATTTACTTCTTTTTTTCCTTCTCAGACTGGTTTAAGTTATTAAATTCTTATTACATCAATTCTGGAAATTCATATTTTGCAAATGAAGTCATTTCCTTTTTGTTTTCCAGTTTTTTAGACAATGGCTCTGGGTAACGTTTCCTAGTAATATTTTCATTTCTTTTATGTCTCTTTTGCCCTCTCATTCTGCAAATGTAATTTAACTGAACAACATTTTTGAGTCTCATTTGAAACTTGACTTTGCCCAGGGAGGGGTCGACAACTCTTGGCTTTGCTATTTATTCTTTCATTTTCTTTCTGCTCTTACTTTCAGTCCTTAATATCAACCAGGCATCAGACTGGGGCATATTTGGGGCAACGTAGGCCTCTGAGGAAATGTAGTCCAACCCATTCCTTTTAAAGATGAAGAAAATGACGTGCTGAGAGACTGAATATGTTAACCCGCCCAACATCAGCGATGTGAAGCCAGGTTCTTGGCCTTCCAATTTAATACTTCTTTCCACTGCGCTACGCTGTTGTCTAGAGAAGTATTTTTTTCTATAAATATCAGAAAGCATCACAGATAATCCTTCCATTATGAATCTGACATCTGTTTCACACCTAAAGAAAAAAAGTTACATTCTCCTTGTCACTTATATCTCCTTATTCACTTCATTTCATGATTTTCTAAAGTCTTATTTATCAAAGAAAATTACATTTACTCTTTTGTTTTTTGAATCTCAACAGCATGACCCACCTCAAATGAAAAAGAAGTAAATCTTCCAGTCAGTGTGTTTCCGAAAAGCAACAAACTGATGTCTTATCTGTTTCTAAAACTACTTTTAAAGGGGAAAGTTCCCATTTATTCATTTTCTTATTTATTAATAAATTCACATTTATTTTATATAAAACAGATACAGCTAACTGATCCAACAGCTCCCTCTCATTCTTGAGGATGACTAAAGGCAGTTAAATCAATCTTAACATTATATATCTATTTAGCTAATAACAACTATTAAATAAGGTGTTCTATATCTCATTTTATTAAATTATTTAGTCCTAGGCTTCCCTGAAGTTTTAATTCTGTGCACCCTTTTTATTATATAAGATTGTCTTCGAAACTGTCAATTTCTTTTCTTCTTCTTCCCTTTTATCTGCATTAAACAGTTTTTTATTAGTAAATATGAAAATATCTTAATGTTCTTTAATCCTGTATCATTATAATACTTTTTATAATATACTTTTTAATAAAAACTTCGATTCTTGTCTCTAAAATATATAGGAGAGATAATGTCTTATCCAGACACACACTTAGGCATGTATTAACACCTAACTACAAACTGTAATAGGCAAAGTAAATTACTATTCATTTTAATTGCTTATTTAGCCAATTTTGTTTTTGCTCTTTGTAAAGAGTTCTTTAATTGAGGATTTTTGTTGATAAATTCTACTCAAAAAAAAGTAGTGTCACTAGATCACTGAGTACATAGTAGGAAGGTAGAAAGGGGCCAGGTTAGGGAAAGCATTAAAAGTTAAACAGGGGATTCCGAATTTAGTCCCAGAGATAATGGGAAAGTCAGTGAGAGGAAAAGAAGTGGAGGCGCCCATCAGAAATACGTTCCTCAAGAAGTGTAGTCACAAAAGGAGTGATATAGGGTACCTTTTGAGGATGATTAAGTGAGGGATTTTTGAGACTATTTGCTGTTAATAAGTCAGCAGCCAGTAAATAGGCAGACAATGATAATTAGTGAGAATGGAGATGACAGAAGGGAAAATCGGTTGGAGCAGATGAGATGGGAGCACTTTTGTTTGTAGAGGGATTTGCCTTGGCTAAGGAGAAGGGCCACCTTTTCATGTGAGACACCGCTGAAGATCACAGCAGAAGACATCTGAGTGATGGGACATTGGGAGAAAGGGAGAAGTTCTTGGTGAACAGTCTCAACTTTTCTCAGTGAAATATGAGGCAAGGTTCTCAACTGAGAGAGTCAAGTACAATGGAATATTTAAAGAAGGATGAAAAAGCTTGAAAGAGTTTCTGTGGAAAATGGAACAGTGAATCAATTAAAAGGCATAAAAGGGTTACATTGCCACAATAAGGCTCAACTGAAATTGTGTATTTGTAGTGGACAGAGCACAAAGGGAAAAATGGCTTGGTGGCAGCTGTTAATGTTTTCTTGATTGCCTTTTCAAAATTAATAAGATAAGAAATATGCATATTAAATTCAAAACCAGTCTTGGATGAAGCACAGTTACTCCTTGGTCATACTGCTTGACCAGCATGTTCTTAGGTACAAAAGTCATTTTTATTATTAAACTAAGCAAAGCATAATTTAGAAGGCAAATACGCATGTAAAAACAAAACATGATCTTCTATCACACTGCAAAAATCAAATAAAAATGATCTGTCAATAGTCTATCCATATTAATGCCTCTCTCTTAACAAAAATAACTAGGCTGGGGTGCCTAGGTGGCACAATGCACAGAGCACCGGCCCTGGAGTCAGCAGGACCTGAGTTCAAATCCGGCCTCAGACACTTAACACAAAAACTAGCCGTGTGACTTTGGGCAAGTCACTTAACCCCAATTACCCTACCTTCCCCCCTCTAAAAAAAAAAAAATAACTAGGTTGACTGTAAACTGAAATTCAAAACACTTATCATGACTAGGCAAAGAGTTTCATACACTGAAAAGATTTATAAAGTATTTAAGAGTTTTGAGCTAAAAATAAAAAAGTCTAGGAATATGGAATAATTGGATCCATTCCCTTCACTCAACAGCAGAAAACAGCTAGAATGACTGGGGAACATTTATGAATGGGACCCCAAACTCCAAAGCAATTCAACTGACCACTGCGTTTTCCCTTATCTGACCAATTTGTAACTGGAATTTTCTCAGGTACATGGGGACTTGCTTACTCTTGAGTTTGTATATTTCTAAGAGTCTCCAGTTCCCTTGACCTACCTGAACACAAAATTGCACAGTCTCTAACATCTGTGGACCAGTCAGTGGTTGGACTTTGTCTAGAGAGAAATGACTTCCTAAATACTTCCATTAAGTGCGATTTAACTCTGTTAATCTGGACAAATATGGAGACTCAGCAGCTGACAGGGAAGTGAATGAACATTTTCCTGTGTCTTTCTTGAATCAGGGGGTTCAACTGATTCGTACATAACTCAATAAATCCTACAGTTAGATCAAATGATTATGGACTTCCTTTCATTCCTGAACCTGAGAGGCACACTGAGAAAATATCTTTTACCCACACAAATTAAAGACCCTTATATACTTTCTTGACCAAATACAAACAACAAATTAAATCTGCCATGAATTCACACTATCTCGGAATGAATCCTAGGATAATTATCTTGATATTCATGTGCTTTATAAGCATGAGCTTAATAGAAACTTAGAGTTGGACAGAACCTTATAGATCAATTAGCCTCATTCTATGTATGAAATAACAGAGGTCAAGACTGTGAAATGACCTATTAACATTTACAGAGTTAAATGGCAGGTCTAGGATTTAGACGTGGAGGCTAACTCTGGGCAAGTCACTTAATCTGTAAGGCAGCTACCTACAGCTATATTGCAGAGCAGCTGCTGATATGCCCTCGTCAAAGGAATTATTAACACCCAAACAAAATCATAGGTGCAGACCCCTTTCCCTACAAAGAGCCATAACATGTGATGATGCTGAAGGCACTTTTCATTCCTAGACTATGGCAGAGGTAATGCTGAAGATGATCACTAGTGCCCTACTGCATGTCAAAGAGGATATCTTAGGAATAATTTCAGACATTCTATTAACAAGTAAATATCTCACCACCTTCCACCATGGTCCAGTTCTCATGTAGGTTGTTGGAGATTTTCTTTAACACCTCATTTTTGGAAATAGACTGAGGAAGACAAAAAAAGCAAGATTTATCAGAGGTAAAATGGAAGACACATGGAGCTCTCAGCACGAAAAGGAAAGCAAACATCTCAGGGGAAGCAAAAGAACTGAAATCATCTTGGGTCTACATGATGCTTTACAGTTTTCCAAGTAGTCTGCACACATTATTTACTGATCCTTATAAATGATGAGCTAAGCAGGGGAGCTATCATAAACCCATCTTACAGATTAAAAAAAGAGTATAAAATAAGTGACAGGTCAGAGCTAAACAGCTAACAAACTGGCAGATCTAGGACTGGAACCCAAGCCATCACTGATCAACTATACTGGAATGTTTCTTCCTAAAGAATGAAAACAAAACCTGGAGCGGCCGAGCAAAAATGTTAAGAAAAACTGAAGGAATGCTCCACAGAGCTGGAATTATACATCCTCAGCCCATATCAACACGAAGAATTGCTGTTCTTACCTGCCACTGCCCGTTCTCGAGATGATGGAGCAAAACCGGCATTTCTCTACACTCTTGTAAAACCCAAAGCCCTTGTGTTTCATCAAAAGCAATGTCCCACACTCTGTGATTAAAGGTAAGTTGCTGTTTGTAAATCAGCTGTTTCTTGGTGTCATCAAGTTGGAAGACGTAGATTACAGGAATACTTTTAAGAAAAAGAAAGATTAAAAAAAGGTACCTTCAATAATAATTCACATGCAAAAAATCTAGGGGTTTTAATGAAGTACCAGATCAAGTACAGCCTACACTGTGACCCAAAGTGGGGGGTGTTTATTTGCCTTTGTAGTCAAATTTCCTTGGGATTGAGAATATGAAAGTTATAGCATCAGAAATAGAAATCCAAGACGGTCATTACATTGTTTCAAAGGTATTATGATACTCAAAGATCCCTGTATATATTTTTACAAACTTACAATTACGTGCACAGTTTTATAGACACCAAGTTTTTTAGAAGCCTCGTCCTTTGAATTCAAAAGTTAGATAGTATCAACTTCATCATAGTAGCCCATTACACTATTCTTCTCCTATTAGTAATATTTATTGTTGAACTGTACAGGATCAAAGACTTGTGGTATTCTGTTTTATCAGGGGCAATGTGGCCAACACTCACAGCGAGATTGCTAAGGGGACTCAGGATGACACCAAGAGTTGTGACCCAATTTTTATAGGCATCTCATACAAGGGATCCATGCTATGTCTACATGTACTCTGTATACTACTGTGACATAAGATATTCATCATCCACCATCAAACATTCATTAACTGGCTACTAGTGCTGGGCACTGTGCTAAGCAATGGGAACACAAAGAGAAAAGCAAAGCGGAAAGACTAGCATCCTTGATTAATCTGACTGCTAAAAGAAAGACAACTTTCACAGAATAAGCTACTAGGTAACTTATCTTCCATCTAGGTAACTTATCTTCCATCTGTAAACTACCAAATGCTTCAGAATGAGGTAAAAGCAGTCTCTCAAAAATATGTGAAAGTACATCCTCTCCTTTTATTTGTAGTAGAGCCTAGAGTTCCGTGAATAATTCCAGTCGTTTTGACAAACATAACTATATACCCAGATAAAAATTACTCCAATGGGAACAGAAACAAATCAAGGAGCCAAGTGGCAAGAAATACGAATAATGAACATCTGTTAATTCTTACTGAAATCGAAACACTCAGCAAGCCAGGAAATCCATGCTCTTCTATGACTGTCCCAGCAATCTTGGAAGAAATCAGTGGGAGGCACTTGCCACATTTAATGTGACGTCCAATAAAGGGAAGGTGAAAAGAGGACTGGAGGCATCTGGGAAACTGGGAGGGGATTTTGTCAGACCCATGCTCCTTCTTTAAACATTAATCCCATCTTTTTTTCCTTTAAAATTTGGTACGTTTTACTTGAACAAATACCTAAAGGAAAACTGTAACAAATAATGCTCCCAAAACCGAGGGAACATTTATGGGAAATTAATGAACATTTCTTTAATTAATGCCAATATCTCCCCAGTGATGCCATATGGCTGTGAAATATGGAACACCCTAATCTCGCAGACAATGACAGGGCACTGAAAATGGTGGAAAAGACAGCACCTAGGAAATATGCAATTGGAAGAGGAGTTTAACCAAACATACGGTAAAAATAAAGCATGGACAGTCCAAGTATAGGTATACAGACAAATTTAAAAACACCAGGAGCAGTTCTCAAGCCCAGTGGATGGATTCTTTATGACAAATTTATGGGAGGACACAGAGTTACACAGGAGGAGAATCTGCATCAAGTGGAGGGAAAACCACACTGAAAAGATCCCATAGCCACTAAAGCAATGAATTACAATTCTATTAACAAAGCAGACAGTCTACGCACACATATTCTCATGGAACAGCCCAAATTTGCTGGAAGGAGGAGTCCTGACAGTAAAGCAGTCGTTAAGATTGCTCAGATGGAAATCGAGCTCTAGAGTAACACAGCACCCAGAGGGGAGGGGCGTACTCAAACTCTTAGACAGATCCACGCTTTCATTTATGTGGACATTGTCTCCAATCACGCAGCAGGGACACAAAAGCAGGGGAGGGGCGGTTTTCAATGATTGTCCTCACTTTCTCCTGACACTGAATAAACGTGGATGTACGTACCACATAACAGTTATCCCTAAAGTTTCACCATAGCAACCATCCATCTCTTAGATGACGCCCGCAGCCCTCTCATACTCACACGTACTTTTTCACTGCCCTCTGTGTGGTACTGAAAATTCTGGACTAACTAGAAATATAGTACACAAAACCCCCCTGGATTTAAATGTTTATTGTTCAGATCATAACATGGAGGTAGATGATGAACCTATGGAGCTCATCCATCTATGTGTGTGTATGTATATGTGTTCTCACACACTCACGTGCACACACACGCACACACACGCACACACACACACACACACACCTTGGCTAAGTAATGCAAATGGATAGAGAACTGGATGGAGATTTTAAAAGAACAGCTCTTTTAATGACTCCAAAGATGAAGGCCTATTTTTAAGGACGGTATTCCACTAGCGTTGCCATATGCCCACAAGCCACGGTACACTATAGTCTCCAATGCACTAAGATTTACTGGTATGTGATAAGGAAGAGCAATAACAATCATTTGGTAGCTTACCAGTCACATAAAATGGCAATGTAGTTTTCTTGGCAACAGTAAGTTATCCTTGACACTGCAAATATCTGGAATAAAAAGAGACTGGTTAAAGAGAACAGAAGGCGATCTACACAAGGAATTAGGTATCCCTTCGCTGACTACACTTTTCTCCCTTCCCTATCTCGATATCTTCATAAAAAGTCCAACCCTACACTATCTTGTTCTTCCAATCTCTTGTCTCTTTATCCCAACGACAATCAAGCCCTGAAATACCTCAATCCTGGATTAGTCCCACCATCCATCACCTTCACTCCTGTTCAAGGGCTGCTGAAAGATGCTAGAGAAAATTCATGAAGCCAGGCTGACTGGGTCCAGCACAAACTTACATAATCTGATCTGAAATGAGCCTGTGATTCCCTGTCCCACTCAACACAATGGCTCAAAAGCCATATATTCAGACAAAAGAAGTCCACTTGTTCACTTTATGAGCTCTGAGATAGTGACAGTCATGGTGAACTATCACCAAAGAGAACACAAAAAGCACTAAAAATATCGTGAATATTAAATACTCTTGACAACCATAGATAAATGGTACTTAACGACAAGGTCCACTCTAAACAAGAAATTACAGGAGAACGGCATAATGGTACTGATGGAAAAGATGATTTCATTGTTTAAAAAAGAAGAAACCTTTGGAAATTTGTTCTATAATGCAAGCTAAAATATTCAAGAAAAATCTAGAAAGACTCATAGACAACCACTACACTGACTCCCTGTTACGTTAGTGAATACCCTAAATCCTAAGGCTTGCACACCTCAAAGACTCTTCAAGCATAATAACTAAGTGGTTACTATGTAATACAGCATCAAGGGATTCAAACAAGGAATTCTCAGGTCCAATCTAGTACTTTACCTACCATACGACATTTACTTTGAGAAGATATTTGAAAACAAAAGAAAACAGTTTTGAAGATTTGTAGAGATAAAATGCTGAATTGGAAAAAATCATCGTATGGCTATCGATTGCTCATGAATTTTAAGATTTCACCTGTGTCCTGGCCTATTAGGCAAATGCTCAAATTTCCATATCTCTAAATCTCTGTCATCACAGAGATTTTGAAAGGTCTAAGAAGTGATCAAGACCTTGAAGCTTAGGGCAGCCATGAAAAGAGAAATGGCCCATCAAAAGGCAAAAGAGGTGGGCAGGGAGTGCAGGCGCCCTCATAAAATTAGTTTCCATAACTGAAGCTCAAAAAATAAAAACAAATTAGTAGGAAGTAAAGCTACTGAGCTGAAAAGTATCTGTAAATTGAGATTACAGTGGCCATGTCCTTGTACTGTTTAAAAGACATCAGAATCAGAATTCAAAAGAGGACTTCAGAGTCCAAACAAATAAATCAGAGGTTCTTAATTTTGGAGGGACCATGGAATTCTTTGGCAGTACGATGAAGCTTATGAGCCCCTTCTCAAAATAACATTTTTAGACGCCCAAAACCAAATACATACAATCACAAGGATCCCAATTATAATGAAATACAGTTATCAAAATCCATTTTTAAAAGACTTACAGTTTCACAGGCAAGAACTCCTGCTGGGCTTAACCCAAATTTTATAGAAGAGAAACAATCTGAGGCACAGATAGAAGTGGCTTGTCCACGGCCACACAGCCAGAAGCCAGGACTCCTGACCTCACATCATACAATTCAGGTGGCACATTGGCACCTCACCAGGACTTTGCACTAACTGATCCACTTCTAGTCTCACTCTGCTTCGGCTTCCCTAACAGGAAAACTGAGGAATGATCATGCTTTGACAATACATCTACAAAAAATACCTGTAAAAGGCTGGAAAATATTTTTAGACTGGCAATACTGAATCTACTACAGTACTCATTGCTTTGGGAAGCCCACTCTTTACGAATTTCAAAGACACTGCTACGCAAGATATTTAAGTTTTTACTGACTGATCCTGGAAAGCAGTATCAAGTCCTTACTAACATCAGACACATCTGAATAAATAATTTCTTTTAATGACAACCTAGAGTGATTGATAAAAAGATTTTCTATGTCGACACTAAGTGCTTCCAGTATTTTTAACAAATAAAATTAACCTTGCAAGAAGTCTAGGATTGATACTAAACATGTTTAGCTTTCTTCAGTGTGGGTAGTAGAATCAATGCAACTCAATAAAAGGTTTCTAGAAGCGTGTTAACAAAAACAAGGTTAAAATCATAAGCCCCACCTTCTCGTGAGAGCTTGCCTCAGGATTTCTCAGTCTATTAAGATGACAGCACTGCAATTCTTTTCCAATTTTGTAGTCCCAGAGTCTCAGAGTACAGTCCTACATATATACAAAAAAGACAATAAGATTCATCACTATAAACGTCTGTCCATCGCATACCACTCAAATTAAATTAAATCTTATATACATGATGGAATGAATCCTTAAAAAGTTAAGGTCTGCACTGGTCATAAGACATCTAAATACTATTTGTATAAATACACAGATTCTATAAAAGTGGCTGTTGTAGATGCCTTTATCAACAGCATAAATGAACCGCAACCAATCTGAAGATCTCTGTGACTGTGTCCATATGTGACTGTCTACATACTGTGTTTACATACAACTGTGAATTAGTAAAACTATAAAAAAATTTCATATAAAATGACAATGGACTGAAAGGCAATAAGACAAGATGCGAGAAAATTTCAGCAAATTAGTCTGTTCTTGTGCCAAACCAAAAAATGCAAGTATTTCTCCAATTAGAAAAAGGATCAAAAATTGCTTTTACATAGTACATATTTTACAATGATGTGACTGTTCTATGACTTTTCAACCAAAAGTCACCAAGAGTATACTACGATAAAATCAGAAATTGATATTAATTAAGATGTACGGCTTTATCATTGAATTTTAGGATAAAATTAATACCATTTATCTCACCCAGTGCCCACCCCAATAGTTGGACAAATAATAAGCAACTTAATAAACACTGAATTGAATTGAATGACATGCATCATAAAATTTCCACTGTTCATAGCAAAATTTAAAGAAGACTTTCAGGCCAAATGAAAGAAAAGTAAAAACTCAAGAAACCTAGATATCGAGGGAGATCAACAAGAAAACAATTAACTAGAAAATGGATCAGCACGAGGACAACAAAAGTCATGAGAGACAAAAACATGGTTCTGGGTAGATAAAAGCAAAGCAGAAAAACTGAAGCAACAAAGAAGAATTATGCACAAATGGAAGGCTATTTTCAAAAGCTTGCTAATAAGTCAGAAGCCTTCACTCTGACATAACTACAACAATTTAATGATTCTTTAAGATTAACACCTTTGTGAAAAATAATTAATATTTCTTTTTATTTCGCAGTTGAACTTTTGGGTGCTATTTTTAAGACAAGGAAGTTGTTTATTAATATAAAAGAAGAACACAATGGTAACAAATCTTTGAATCTCTTGTAGGAAGTCTGCCTTCAGTAAGTAAGCAGATTACAATTTCCCTACGAAACAACGACTGAGTGTTGTTGAGTCTCTGTGGCTGAAAATTTTATCACTTAGTGCTGAGTCTCTCCAAAACTGTAAGGCTGGACCTTGAACAACAGTTCATCGTGACGAACAACAGGTCATCATGAGGCCCGTACTCAAAGGCTTTCCAGAATGTTAGGATCTGTCTAAGCTTGCTTTCAGGTTTCAGACTTTAAAAACTCTGGGTAACTTTGCATGACATGGTGAGGCATTCACTGGAGAAACACTGGAATAATAAACCTTAGTGCCTTACTACATTCTACAGTCTTACATTTTGCAATTCTGTAGAATCTAAATGTCTTAGATTAACGATGAACAACGATGGCATTTTTAGAATTAATGAGGATAATCAAGACAGATTAAGTCCATGTCAGGATCGATTAAAAGGGCCTTGAAATTAGTATTTTATGTCTAATTAACTGCTGGAAACAAGAACTACAGCTACTTCTTTATCTTGGGGGGAAAAACTTCTAGGAGTACTGAACAAAATACAAACCAAAAACCACTTTCTCTAAAAGAACCTCCAATTGTAGCATCAAACCACATACATATATATCTTGGGGGGGGGGGGGGGGAAGATAAGAGAAACCAGGAAAATACCTACCCCTGAGGTAGACAACAACAGATCTGGGTGATTGGGTACCACAAATATCCTGCTCACAAACCTAAGGATAAAAAGATCGACATAAAGATGTGACATGTGTGTCCACTGTGCTGTCCGTGCCGAGCACGCTCATCAGTCACGCATCTAATTAGCAAAAACACAAATAAAGGCACAACTATCCCCAGAAAACTACTAGTCCTCATCCCGTAACTCTATCTCCCCCCAAAATTCATAAAATCAAGGCAAGAGGGGAATTATTTAGTAACTTCATGACAACACATATACAAAATTAGTAACAGCACAGGCTTGAGGGTGGAGGAAACAGGAGATAACGCATCCAATTCCTCTTCTCCTCTAACTCATCATTTAACATCTGAAGATACTAAGATACTAAATCCTACACGAGGTCAAACAAATGGCAATAAAGCCAGAATCTGAACTCGAGGCCTCTAAGTTTAAATACAGTGTTCTTTCCTTCATACCACGCTGCCCCCCATCGTGTATTATTTTTCAATACAAGTAAGACAAAAAGCATTTTTGTCATTTCTACAAGGGACCTCAGGATACTATCTTGTGTCCCACAATCGTTAATTTTCTAGCGATTCTCAGACTGTGATCGACAGTCCTCTGGAGGGCCCCAAAACCCTCCTGGTACAGTTCACAAGGCCAAAACTATTGTCATAATACAAGACATTCTTCGACTTTTCCAATTACATATTTGTACAAGGTCAGATTTTCTTCATATAGTTCAACCAAAACAATGTGTGACAACGGTTTGATGGCAGAAGCTGACACAAGAAACCAGCTTTCTTCTTGTAAGTCCATATTGTAAAAAAATGTGCAAAAATATGTAAAACAATGTTATTCTTTTGACTATTTTTTTGTTTTTAAACATAAAAATATGGTATTTATGTTAACATGCAGCAGCTTTTATTATTTTTAATTAATAAATTTCTTTAACTGCATAAATATCAAGAGATATAATTTATATAACAAAAGATCTTTAGGGTCCTCAATAATTTTTAGAAAGTATAAAAGGGTCCTGGGACCCAAAAGGTTTCTACTACAGAATACCTAACTCAGTGGTTCTCAACCTTC
Organism: Pseudocheirus occidentalis; assembly: GCA_028646575.1. Lineage (NCBI taxonomy): Eukaryota > Metazoa > Chordata > Mammalia > Diprotodontia > Pseudocheiridae > Pseudocheirus > Pseudocheirus occidentalis. The sequence goes on from CM053600.1 coordinate 523,418, forward strand.
CTAATGTCCTGTGACCCTATAATACATGTATGTAGGGGTATCTGCTTCTGAGCAGACCCACCTAGAGACGGACAGAGGAGCCATGTCTTGGTTCCTAAGACCATCGGAAATATGTGTTTTCCAATGGTCTTGGGTGACCCCTGTGACCGCTGTGGAAGGGTCATTTGACCCCTGAAAGGGGTCGCAACCCACAGGTTGAGAACCACTGATATAACTAATGATGACATCATCTTTCCTTTTGCAGATTCACAATCATCAGCAGTCTTGTAATAATTTTTTCTACATCTCTTTCTTGATGCAAGAAAGATTCTCCAAAGGTATAAAACTACTTGACTGAGTACAAGATTTATAAAGACGTGGCAGGGTTTATGCACAATCCCAAAAACTGTGTGACAAGATAGTTCATTTTCTATGCTACAATCCAGGTACCAATTGGAGTAACTATATGACCCTTTTTTATTTATACATAGATTTTTTTTCTCAATCAAATTACTGTAAAATTGGGCCAGAGTCAAGGTCTATACAGTTTGTTATTCTATAACAAAGTATATGGAAGAGCAAAGTTGTCCTCTTTGATTTCAAGATCAAAGGTTAAGATACCTGAAACATCTTGGCTCTTAAACATCTCAATACAGAGCTTAAAAACATGAATTTATCAAAATATTTGTAAAAGTAATTATATTTTTAGTCTGTATCACTTCTTGGGGGGAAAAATTTATAATTTCATCACTTTTTAAAAACTCTACTATCTTTTTTATCTGATCTAAACTAGCTTAAGTTTCCTTTTGCTACCATTATATTACTGGAGACATAATAAACTAGTTCATGCTCAACTTGTCTGTTCATGATTTACTTATGTCAAACAAGTCCACACTCAAGCCTTTTTAAACTGACCTCTGTCTAGGCGGATTGTCTAGAGCAGTCGATTCTAAGTGGTTTTGGTTGCACACTTCTATCAGTTTAAAAAAACTGAGCACACACCAATATGTGTATATTTACGTAGAAATTACATATATCTAACACTGTACTAATAACTATGTATATTATAAAACTCAGAATATTTTAAAAGCTGAGATAAAGGTGAAATAACATTTGATTCTAGATTAAATAGGAAAACTAACAGAGTTAACTGAGTCAGGGAGTTAACATGGTTTAAGAGAACGAACACTCAGACAGTTGTGTGGAAGGTGAATTTTAAAGCAAGAGATATGTCAGTAGGATTAATTGGAAGCTATATTCCAAGTGTGACATGATGAAGGCTTGAATGAGGGTGCAGACTGAGAGAGTAGTAAAAAAGGAAGAGCTGTGATGAGACAGAAACAATAATGTTCCCAACTTTGTAAGAGTCAGAGGAGAGGAAGAGTGAGGAGTCTAAGGGACACAGAGACTGTGACTTCTACGTGATGGGAACTGGAAGGGTAGCGGCATCTGCTGTGAGTAACAGGGAAAGGCTAGAGGACAGAGCAGACGGTATCACTGAAACAAATTAAAGAAGTGATTATAGTAACGGGTGCAGAAAAGGCTTCACAACAAAACAAACCACCCATTTGTTAAAAACACCAAGAACAAGTGACCAACAGACCCTACCTTAACATAGTAAATAGTATCCAGATAAAACCAAAAACCAACATCGTATTTGGGGAACAAGGTGAGAAGCCTTTCCAAAAATTTCACAGGGAAAACAAAAATGTTCATTTAATGTAGCGTTAAAAATTCTAGCTATAGCAGTAAGACAAGTAAAATAAACTGAAAGGTGAAGCACACATCAATAAAGAAGAAACAAAACTACCACTTTTGCAAATGATGGAACAATCTCTATAAAGAACCTGAATCAACTAAAAAATTAATGGAAAAAACTGATAACTTCAGGATATTAGTACATAAAATAAACCTACATTTTAACTCACTCTTTCAATGAAAAACTTAGCAGAAATAGAATTCTCTTGTGAATCCATCAGGATCGGTAGTTTTTTCCTCCCCCTTTGATGGCTCCTTTACAATTATTTCTATTTCTTTTCCTGACACTGGATTATTTAAGGTTTCTATTGGGGCTTTTCTTAGTTTAGGCACTTTACATTTTTTAAGGTATTTCTTTTTTCTGGTGTTGTTATGGTAACATATAAATGAGTATGTTTTGATAATTTTTTTGTGTAGTTGTGATTTTGATGTGAATTCATTTTGTCCACTTGATTGGCCTTTTAATCAAATTTTCTAAAGAGTTTAACATTTTTTATTTTTTTTAAATCAGCATTGAATTTTATTTATCATTTCTACTGGCTTTTGGTTTCCAGTTTATCTATTTCTCCTCTTCACTGTTCATGTTAAGGAGGCTATTTTATTGCCCTTCTAATTTTTTAAACTATATATTCAGTTTATACACACATATTCACACATATTCCTGAACAGATTGGGGGGGGGGGGGGTTAAAGGCTATACACATAAAGTCCTCACAAGAATCGCAAAGTATAAACAACTATATGAAATAGTGCTATGAATGACTAGTTAGAGAAGTGCCAACTAAAGCCATTTTGTGGTTTGCAAATTGGTAAAGATGTCGTAAGATAGAAATAGCCCCTTCCCACCCTTTCAAGTTCAACACTGCCTGAGATAGCAGCATTAAAGTATTTCTAGGACAGAAAACCTAGGATAATCATGATGAAGAAAAGAAAAGAAATAAGAGATAAAACAAGAAACAAAATTGCAAAAAAAAAAAAAAAAAAAAAAAAGGTCACCAAAAGAAAAGACAAGAAATTTAACAACAAAGTAGAAGAGTCTGAAGAATCTAAATGGCAGAAGGGAAACTATCAAGAAATTGCAGGAAGAGGCAGCTTCAGGTAAGCAAAAGGAATCTTCGGGGGGCGGCTAGGTGGCGCAGTGAATAGAGCACCGGCCCTGGAGTCAGGAGTACCTGAGTTCAAATCCGGCCTCAGACACTTAACACAAAAAACTAGCCGTGTGACCTTGGGCAAGTTACTTAATCCCAACTGCCCTCCAAAAAGCAAAAAAAAAAAAAAAAAAAAAAAAGAATCTTCGGTGTTAATAATTATCTGCTCGGGATGCAACAAACCCATTGTCAAGAGATGGCTTCACATAGTCTGGAAAGTTAGTAAAACATAAAATTGTACAATATGAAGAATCTCTGCATTTTACCAGTTTCTTGAAAGTCCTAGGTGCATATTCATTAGAAAGTGATGATTTGAAGAACTTCACCAATTCGTCGACAACATTAAAAACAGGAAAAGCAAAGCAAAGACAAAAAGAGGAAAGGTGCGCTTGTAGGAGAAGGGTTCGGAGCTACAATGGAAAGCGACTTTACACACTCCGGTGGCTATGACGGGGGAACATACAAGACTTGGAAAAGCCTTTTGGCGACGTTTCATCTTCTGTTACCCAAATATAGCACAACATCCTTTACTTTCAGTTCTGCCAAATACAATAATTAGTGCCCTATCATTTTTTTTTCTGGTCACTTAAACTCCAACACTTAGGTATTAATGCAAAAGAGAACTGGTTGTTGGTGCCAAGGGGCCAAAATTGGGAAACACAGTTGCTACTAAATCTCAGTTTAAAAAACCTTAATAATGTCATTGTTGCTATTTCTTTTAAAGGCAACAAGGTCACTAAACTGGAAAACAGTTCCCACATGATTTTTAAAATTGCCTAATATTTCAGCACCATTCAACAACGCAGCCTTAATCATACATCCTTGAACTATGTCATATCTTTTCCAAAAAAGTAGTTTACAAAAAGCATCTTGTATTAACATTTTTTGGTCTCAAGACAGAGCATGACATAGTAAAGACTGCTTAGTTCAGAATTAGAATATTAGGACTGAAATGGCTACTAGTCTGACCACTCGTTAAGCCACAGTTCTCACTGCGTTTGATAAAACCTTCAACTTATGACGTATCCAGTGAATGAAGAATCTAGTCTATGTCTACTGGAATATTTCTACTGATGAAACTCTACAAGGGAGGCAGAGGAAAAGGAGGCCTTGGCCTGTTTTATTTTCCTGATTTAAAATGTCTGAGAAACTTTTGTTCTCTTGGGCTGAACTAGAACAATTTATATAGGGTTTTAGCATTTCATTTATTTTACAAAAAGCAATTCTAAAAAACTCCAGAAGTAAGTACAATTTAGTGAATTATTAGGACACCAATTGTGACACCTGCATTGCTTTACAAAGTTAACTAATTTAATAAAATCACTCTTACGAAAAAAAGACAAGAATAGGTCATGCTTGAGGTGTTATGGAAAGTTAGCAACACTGATGCACTGTGTAGAAGGTAAGTAATTTAACTGAGGAAACAAGTCAAGCAAAATAAATTTGTTGGCTACACAATTAGAATGAATGAGTTCCATGGACTCCCCAAAGACCAAAGACCCTGAAGTGAAGCAGATTTTTATACGTGAAAAACAATTAAGCCAATAACACCAATTAATTCTAAGAGAAATGAACCAGGACACAACATGAGGTCATCTAATTTCTAACTGGAGGAAAGTTGATGGGCTTTCCAAGTTGGGAAGGGGAAGGAGAATTAACAGAGAAAATTCACAGATTCAGTACTTAGGGCTCATGATGTGCCAGCCGTGCCCTGAACACTGTGGACAATCTATCAACATCCAAAAAGGCCGAGCAACAGCTGCTTCTCCAACACTGTCTGTCGCCACTTTGATGACCTTTGCCAGTTAGTTGGGTGTGAGGTGACTCAGGGTCGTTTTGATACAAACATTATGTTTCGATCTACTGATTTCTGTCTTTTCCTAATGGAATTTTTTTGTGCAAAAGTTTTTAATTTCATGTAATTAAATTATTCATTTTATGTTTTGCAACTCCCGGGTTATTTGTTTTGTAAGAATTTGGCCCCTCCTCTGAGTTGTGAAGAGGATATGATCTGACTCCACTCCAACTTTCTTAGACTATGATCTTTAATGTTCAGGTCACATGTCCAGCTTGAATTTATTGCGGAATACAGCATAAGATGCTGATCTAAGTCTCACATTTGTATTCCTTTTTTCCAAAAAGTTCTTACCAAATAAAGTATGCTTTTCTAGATAACTTATGGTTTGGAGTTTATTAAGTTTCATTATTTCTTATTTATGGTTTGGGGTTTATTTTATTCTCCCCAATCTTGACCAATGAGTGGATGGGAATGAGTGAAGATACAACCAGTATTACAAAGGGGAGCCAGGTTTCAATAATGGTCAAAATATGAAAGGAGTGGGAGAGGAAGAGATTTAGAATGAAGGGAGGTCTGCTGCCTATGAAACAGGCATTCCAGAGGGCATGTAGTATAAAGGATGGATTATATTTAGTCAGAACGTAGGGGTGAAAGCGCTAGGGAAATGGGAACAAGGAATCAGATGGTCAGGACAAGGAATCAGGTGACAAGGAAGAGGGGATGGGGTTTGGACGACTTCCTACAGGTATACAGAACCACTGAGATGTGGAGGGTCTGATCAGGAGAAGGGCCACTCCTCTCAGAGGAGCCTGAGGATCAGGCACAAAGTGAAAGGAATATGGTCCCATGGGAAGCCCCACTTCATTCCTCTCTTCTCTCCAAAGGCTAGAGATCAGGGAAGAACTGCAGAAGGAGACGGAGGTGAAATCTGGACCACCAGAGAAGAAAGCCCTACTCTCCACTGACTTTTCCCTCCCTTTCCCTCACGGTTACAGGCTCGGCAAGAGATGGACAGTGTTTGCACCAGAGGCTCTCCACATCAAGTCTAGGAGGTTACGGCAGTTTTAAGAGGTACAAGTTGCCTTATACTGGCTAGAGATGGAAGTCATCCTGTCAGTCTCTCAACAGTCTTCCCTCTGGGGACAAAAACAGCAGATGGAAAACTCTCCTATTTCTCACTTGAGACTGGAAACAGGACTGGGATAAATTCTCCCATAAGAACGGCAAAATGGATTAGAAACCAGAATCCAGATATATGTTCTTTAAAAGAAACATAGCTGAAATAGAAGATTCAAATAAAGTTGTTTTTTTTAAGGGGGGTATGGGGAGGGATCAAAACAGTATATATTATGCTTCATACACTTCAGGTAAAGTAAAAAGGCGAGGTATAACAAAAAGCAAAAATGTCTTATTAAAAGAAATACACAGGGAAACAAGATTTTGCTAAAAAGTAAATGAAATGAATGTAAATAATACCAGTATTGAACATGTATTCACCAAACAGCATAGCATCGAAATTCTTCAAAGTTAAGAATTGTAGGAAAAACAGGAAAACCCCAATATTGGGGGACCTCAACTGACCCATCTCAGGCTTAAATAAGTCTAATGAAAAAAGTAAGAAAGAGACACCTAAACAGAATTTCAGTTAAGTTAGATATGACAGACATCTGGAGAATAGTGAATGGGAACAAAAAAGAGTATTATTCACCAAACAGCCCAGCATCAAAATTCTTACAGGAAAAGTTAAGTTACAGGAGGAAGTAGTAAAACTCTAATATCAGAGAAACTCAACTGACTCTAACCAAAAAATTCACTCACCCTCCTGAAACACAAACTTCATCTGAAAAACCAGTTTCAAACTGAAACTAAATAAACTAGAATACCCACCCAGGAGTCTCCTTCATAATCACTGCAGGTAGACTGTCCTTTACCTTATGCCAAAAATTATTGGATTTTGTTCTAATAGGACATTATTTAATCAAATAAACAAACCTCTAAAAACATGATTATAAACATGATTATATAAACCAACAGCAAGTACCACTAAATTCAGAAGAAACTCAAAGCAGTACTTACTACCCATTGATCAGACTTACCTACACGAACTGGAAATCTAAATTTCGGCGTCGTGAAGCTGATCAGGATGAAACAAAAACTAGCAAATTGGCTCATGACATAAATACTATGGCTTCCTTGGACAATAAAAGTAATGATCATGCATGAATTAGGATCCAACAAAACTACTGTGGTGTTTGCCTTGACGTGTTCTGTTCTCAGCTCTAGTACTTACTAGCTGCACAACCTTGTGCAGGTCACCTGACTTTTATGAGCTTTACTCTTTCCTTCACCAGTAAAATAAGGATAAAACTCTTTATATTACCTACTTCACAGAGTTGTGATGAAAGCACTTTACAAACTATACAGCATTATATAAGTGTGAAGTATTATTACAACTATTATCCAATGGTAAGGACAATTTACTTACTCAGTATGACCCAAGCAGAAAGATTCTATGTTGTGTGGTGCTGCAAACGAACTAACACGGATTTTCTCATCTCTGTCAGCTGTGAGAATGTAACGGTCATCAGGACTCAAAGCCTCCATGAAAAGAAAAAAAATTCATTTCACATAAATTCATTTAGCCAAACTACTGACTTCTTACCAAGCAATAGAATAACAGTTTAAAACAACAAACTGGCTTCTTTTTCTCTCACTTCTAAATACAGGTCATCCCCCAAATGTGTAAATCTCTACACTCTCTCCCTAGAGGATTCCATCTATTCTTGAGGCTTCCACTATCATTTATGTTCAGAAAACTCCCAAAACTACATCAATCAATCCGGCATTTTTTTTTTTTGCTTCTATCACATTCCTGCCACTGTGTCCAGCACTGAAGATTCAAAGACAGAATTAAACTAGTTCCTGCCTTTAAAGAGCAATCTTCACTCTCTCCCACCCCCACCTTTGTAAAAGGGCAGGAAAAGAGCTCCATATTCTCCATCACCTACCTCTCCATCAGTCTCTATCAGGAAGGGAGTAGCACAAGTCATCATGACTCTCCTGGAACTGATCATTCCACCGATCAGCTTCTAAGTCTTTCAAAGTTGTCTTTACAATTGTCACTGTATAAACTGTTTTGTTTTGGCCCACTTCACTCTGTGTCAGTACATACAAGTCTTCCCAGGCTTCTCTGAAACCAGCCCCTTGATCATTTCTCATGTCACAACAGTATTCTATCACATTGATTTATACCACAATGTGTTTTAACCTTTCCCCTTTACTTTCCAATTCTTAATATCTCTGTACATCCTTAGAGCTTATTTTGTTCAGGACTAATTCCTCTTTTAATCTAACTTTCCCTTCCCTTCTTTCTCTCCTGTTTCCCTGTTGAGCGAAATGTATTTTTATACCCAACTTGTCTATATTGTTCTTCAGTCTTTTAACAAGTTCAGACGGAAGTGAGGTTCATACATTGTCCAATCCCCACACTCCTTCCTTGTGTGCATAGTCTTGTACACCCAAAATATGTGAGATAATTCTTCTTACTTTTCCTGTCCCTTTGTCCCCTCCCTGAAATATAGTGCTCTCCCTGTCCCTTTCCATGCTTCTTTTAATATCAAAACATAACAGACCCACTCCCAGGTCCTTTGCCTTTTGGACTCCCTCTATATCCCCATATGATGATAGGATTCTGAGGGGACACAAGCATCATCTCCTTATATATAAAGCTTATCCTTGTGGTTCTTCATTTATGTTCACCTTTTTATATTTTTCTTACATCTTACATGTATATTTAAAAGATTATATGAAACTCTACTCTTTTCAAGGTGTCTATGGAAGTCCTCCATTTAACTCAAGATCCATTTTTTCCCCTAGAGATTTATATTCAGTTTTGCTGAACAAGTTATTCTTGGTGGTAAATCTCTATCTTTTACCTTCTGGAATGGTTGTAAGCTCTCCAAACCTTTACTGTGGTGTCTGCTGGATTTTCTGTGATCTGAACGACGGTTCCTGGCACTTGACTTCTTTCTGGCTACTTGTGGTCATTCTCTTCTTTGGCCTAGAAGCTCTCATTATTAGCTGCGATGTACCTGGGAGTTCATTCTGAGCTTTCTTTCAGTTGGCAGTTCTCAGCTCCCCCTGACTGGGGGATTCTATTTCCTGTTTGTCCTCTAGTTCTAAGAGATTTGGGCAGTTTTCTTGAAAAATAGTGTGTAGGTTCTTTTTCTTTTTTGACCATGGCTTTCAGGTAGTCCAATAATTCTTAATATTTTTTTCTCTTTGACCCATTTTCAAGGTTCACTGTTCTACAAATGAGATACCCTATACTTTCTTTTAAGTTTCAGGGTTTGTTTGGTTTTTTTTACTGTATTTAATATTTCTTGCTGTCTCATAGTCATTAATTTCCATTTGTTCCATCCCAGTTTCAGGGATTTTGTTCCCTGGGTAAGGTGAGGTGCACTTCTCTTGTGATAAGATGTAACTTCCATTTTCAATTCTTATCATATAGAAGAACTCTAACATACTCATTTTATTTAAGAGTATATTTTAAGTTAAAAAATAAAACCACTTGCTTCATCTCTTCCAGGAATTCTAATTAAACGTGTGTCTGAGCTATGTTTTCTTTGAGACTTTGTGGGTATGTCGTGGTCATTCTCTTCTGGGATTATGTCTTGAGTGTGCCTGTCATAATAGCTCTTTATATGGTGGGATTCTTTTTTATTGGCTCTTTTCTCCACCCTACTTCCTTACTTAGGAGTCTGCACACTTCCAGTGAGAATGTCTAGGCCTTTCTCAAGTTAATGAATGTTTATTTATTCCAGGATTAGGCTGCTGACCTGACAACTTTTAGCTCCAAAAGTAGCCTGACCCAGGGCAAATTTTGATCACTCCCCTCCTGGTCTGGGCTCTACAATTTCCTCACCTAGGTTGGTGTCTAAGCAGCACAACTAAGGTCCTGCCCTAGTCAGCGTTCCAGTGAAGAAGCTCTGAACTCTGCGACTATCAGTCAGCCAGAAAGCTCTGCTGCTTCAGAGTTATGGAACTGTAGGCTCCGCTCTGGTCTCATGTGCCAGACCCAGTTCATTCCCTTGCAGGCTCTGGAATAGGCCTGAGGTTTTAACTGAGGCCTTGCTCATTTTCTGGGGTCACAACCACACAGATCTTGCTTGTTTCTCAAAATTGTTCCTTGCTTGATACACAGCCTAGGGCCTGCACCACATCATCCTTCCTCATTCAGCTTTGGATCTTTGATCTGGAATTGGGTACTGAGCAACGAACCTGCCAACTGACACTTATTTCTGACAGGTACAAGGCTGGGCTCCTCTTTGCTGGATTCTGAACCTATTTTTGCTCTGGTACATGGTCATAGCCCCATTTAGGCCCTGAGCAGGAATCTTGTGGGTGGCCTTGCCTCATGATGACAACTTTTCCCTAAGCCTCACTGTCTACCTCCCTGTGCTGAAACAGACTGGCAAAATCATTCAACTGGGTCATTCTTAATCCTTTCTCAAGTCATTTTTAGTGCCTAGCTCCCAGTCTTCTTCTCTACTTCAACTTTTGCTCTTCTGTTTTCCTTTCCTCTTGTGTTTTTTTTGGGGGGGATGTCCATGTTGATATCCCCAAAGCCCTCTAAGTTCTCAGTTTTAGAGTCTCTTCAACTCTACCACATCTACCATAGCTGAGCTATGCAGAGGTTGAGATCTGGCCTCTATCATTCACTATTTGTAAATCTCACCATCTCTCAAAAGTTTTTTCCTTCAATGATCAAAAACTCTGAAGCACCTTTATTGGAATATAAACTCCTCACTTTCCATCCTTCCTATACCTTATACCTTATAAATCTACACTTTATTCTCAAAAAGACCTCTAATATCACCATTATTTTGTACTCTCCCAGTGAGAGCATATCTGCTCTAACCTTATTTTTTGTTTTCCTAATCTGAACTTAATACTTAACCAGTTCAACCTGGTTACAGAGACTCACCTGTTTCTGAATCCCTTACCCCCCTCCTCTACCCAATTAATGCCAAAGCTCTGTCAAACACCCACACTGGATTGGTCCCTCTACTTGCCACCTGCAGTCCTAGTCACCAACTACTGTTAGAAGACATCCTGAAACCACCTAAAGGGACCAATATCAGTCCCTTACAATACCTTTCATGTTCCCTACATGACTATGGATTGCAGTACCCCGAAAGGCTATTCTAAACCTTCTCAGTAAGCCTTGCATGTCAGTTGAGGACCTTGCTTCCTACTTAAAGGAGGAATCAGAGGCCTTCTGCTCCCTCATCTAACTTTTTCTATATTGCGGAAACAAGTGGTTCTCAACCTGTGGGTTATGTTCAATCTGTAACAATGAAAACACATCCTGCATATCAGATAGATTTGTAACAGTAGCAAAATTACAGTTATGAAGTAGTAACAAAAATAACTTTATGGTTAGGGATCACCACAACATGAGGACCTATATTAGAGGGTTGCGGCATTAGGAAGGTTGAGAACCACTGTATTAAGTGCTTACTATGGGACAGGTGCTGTGCTAAGGTGCCGAGGACAAGAACAAAAACAAACAGCTTACACTGTGCTGGGAAGAGAACATATATACTAACTATATGGGAGATGAACAGTGTCCATTTTTTTCAGAGGAGGGCATTGGGAGCTTCTCCCTGACCGCAAACCACACTGCTGCCCAACAGAGATATACTAACTCAGCCCACAGACTTAGAATAAAATTCAGTTCAAACCCAGGGCCCCTCATTCTTTCCAAAGCTGTGAAGTTACTGGGTCCAGGCTTTGGAAGGTTTCTGGGGCCACAATGACCAGTAACATTTTGTTAAAAATTTCTGAAGGAGAACAGAGGGCAAGGGGCAAGATGCATGCCAGAGTGTGAAACAGGAAGGCAAATCTTGTCCATACCCCTCTCCTTCCCAGGGCTTCTGAGACCCAAACTATCAAGACAAAAAACACCCTCAACTGCAGTGGCACCAAGATGGCTGTGCCCAGAACTGCTATGCCAGAGAACTGAGGAAAAGAGGGAACCAGACACGTGTGAGGGAACCGTGTGGCACTCCAGTAAGCCAAAGGGGAGACAGCATCCAGATGGGGCCGCTTTTGTTGTCGTCCCATCCTGTCCCGTCCCACCCCTCAACGACTGCTTGAGACAAATGAACCATAAAATGCCCAGCACGTGAGAAGAGTGAGATGCTGAATGTCAGCAGCTCCTCAGGAAAGTCACCATCAGAGAGAAGGGAGTAAGAAAATGAGAACATGGGGAAAAATAAGGAAAAAAAAGCTGAAATTACCAAAGATCTCAGAAAAATGAAAACTCAAAGACTTTGAACACAAGAAAATACATCAACAAGGAAAAATGTTAATGACAGAAGAAAACATGGACTCCAGATCTAGCAAGTGAGTTCAGGAATTCTGGAATATGACAAAACTAAGGAAAACTATGAGAACCCTGTGGAACTGAAGAACAGGGAACCACAACACACAGCACCTGAGTGATTTAAGGAGAAAAGAGAGCTTTAAAAACAGAACGGATAGTCTGTACAACAAAATCATGGGGAGAACAGAAAAACTGGAATCTAAAATGCAAGTCTCACCAAAGAAACAAATGGAAATGATTGATCAAAAATATAAGTATACACAAGTGGAAGGCAACTGAGAAGAGAAGAAAAATGTAATAATAATAATAAAAGAAAATTGTTCTCTAACCAAGCAAAACATACCAATCTTGAAGACAAAATGTGTAGAGACTAGACAAACACCATAATAAACCCAAACTGCCCAGAACTCCTGTACATAGAAAATGAATACCAATTGAAAGAATTCATAATTACCTCCAGAAAATAATTCAAGGTTGCAAACTCCAAGACATACAGTGGTTAAATTTGACAATTCACTTCAGAAGCAGTAAGTTCCACAAGCAATCAGGAGAAAGACTTTCAAATACAAAGGAAAAGAAATTCAAACACAAGACTACTCTTAGCCCACCAGAAAACACAGGGAGAAACAGACTAAGGTGTTTCAAAAAGAGAATGGAGATTAGAATGCAGGCCAGGATGACCAACCCCACAAAATCTAACTTAACTATAAATGAAAAGAGATGGACAATAGAAACATTCCTTTAAAAGGGGCAGAGGGGAGATAAGAGGCATCTGAAATACTCAGAAAGAAACCTAGAACTTAAAGGAATATTCGCTTCTCAAAAACCCAGACAAAAGAAATGCAAGAAGGGTGAAGGAAGGAATGTACAAGTCAAGGAGAGCAACAGAAAGAAACAGATTAACAGAGAGGCCAGTAAGAGACTCTTCTGAATGTAAGACTCTAAAGGTAGGGGACCTAAATTTACCTGAATTCTTGAATCAAGATAAAACTAACAAAAAAGAAATGAAGGACCAGGAAACAAAGACCTCTGAAGATTATGAAATAGAAGTGGAAAAGAGTATACATATTACTCATGTGTGCAAGGTACCTTTAGAAAGAACTAGGTATAAAAATAAAACCTTCCTAACAAATAGAGAAAAACAGAAATATTAAAACACACCTACCAAGAACTTCTTCATCTTGCAAGATCACTGCAGCTCTTGAAGTCACCTATCATGATATTCTACTCCTGGGGCCTTGGAAGGATTAGGAGGTATAGAACTTCCATGTAAGGAAAACCCCTGAGTGCCCTCCCTCAGCTCCCCTTTGTGTTCTGTCTTCCCTCATGATACTGTGAGCACTCTGAAGTCAGGTAGTACTGTTTTTCATATGTGTAATTTTCAGGTATTTGTGTGCTAAGCACTAAGCACATTGCATGCTATGGAGTAGCCTCTTAATAAAAGTTTACTGACTGACCTCTTTTAACAGATTACAATGCAGTTAGAAATACATTCAAAAGGTCACTGAAGAAACAATTAAAATTAACTAGAGAGTTAACAATTTAATCCTAAAAAATGAATGAATCAGAGAACAAATCATAAGAACAGATGATTTCATTAAAGGCAATGAAAACAAAAAGACAACATGCCAAAATACGTAGGATTCACCCAAAGAAGTTCTTAAAAGAAAACATATCTCTAAACATTTTCATTACTAAAAGAAAAGTATGGAATTGGGATGCAACTAAAAAAAACTAGAAAATTAAAAGCCTTCATTTATACATCAAAAAGAAATGCTGAAAATCAAAGATGAGATAAGACTGAAAGAAAAACAACCATGGAATTTAATAAATCTAAGAGCTGGTATATATTGCTTAAAAACCAAAGCAATAAAATGGTAACAAAATCATTACTAATTAAGTCTTTTTTAAAAAAAAGTAAGTTCAAATTACTAGCATTAAAAATTTAAAAGATGAATTCACAACCAATCAAGAAGAAATAAAAGAAATTACTGGAAAGTATTTCACCAAATAAATGCCAATAAAACTGAAAATCTCAAAGAAATGGATGAGTATTTACAAAAATATAAAATGCCCAGATTAGCAGAACAGCAACTAAGGGCATAGGTAATCCAATCTCAGAAAAATAAATTTGACAAGTCATAGAAGAATTCCCAAAGAAAAAAACCTCAGAACCAGATAGGTTTACAAGCAAATTCTACTAAATATCTAAAGAATACAATTCCAAGACTACATAAACTGTTGGGAAAAAAAGAGAAGGGAGTCCTGCCAAATTCCTTCTATAACATAAATACATTCTTGATATCTAAACCAGGGAGAATAAAAACAGAAAAAGAAAACTATACTCAATTTCTTTAATAGTGATACAAAAATTTTAAATAAAATACTGGCAAAATGATCATAATATTATATCACAAAAATCATAAACTATGACTGGGTCAGATTCATACCAGGAAAGCAGAGAAACCAGGAATCCAGTTCAATATTAGGTAACTATATCAATAACAAAAGCCAAAAAAAAAAAAATCACATAATTATTTCAATAAATGCAGAAAAAGCTTTTGGAAAAAATACAACTCATTCCTGTTAAAAACGAAGTTTTTCTTAAAATGATAAATAGTACGCATTTAAAACTAAAAGCAGGCATTATCTACAATGGTGATAGAGCAGAAGCCTTCCCAGTAAAATCAAGGGCAGAACAAGGCTGTTCACTGTCACCATCATGATTCCATACTGTACTAGAAATAGGAAGAGAAAAACAAATTGAAAAAATAAAGACAGGCAAGGAGGAAACAAAATTACCACTTTTTAGCTGATGATACAATAGTTTACCTAAAGAATCCCCTAGAAAGTCAACTAAAAAAACTAGTCAAGACAATTAACTACTTGGGCAAAGTCGCAGGGTATAAAATAATTCCACACAAATCATTGACATTTCTCAATATTACCAACAAAAGTCAGGAGGAAGAAAGAGAAAGAGAAACTCCATTTAAACAACTGCAGACAGTATAAAATACCCAGGAGTTGACCTGCCAAGACACACAGAAATCAAATGCATACGATTACAAAATATTCCTCTTAGCCCCAGCAGGGAAAGGACATTCAGTAAGAATACAGCACTGATTCAGTGAGTGCAGCTCCCTCCCTCTCGGCTGTCCGAGCTGACACACCAGTCTGAAGACTTGTCTATCTGAGGAATTAATGGCTCCTTGTGCTATGTTAGCAGGAAGTAAAGAGCCCGAGTCTTTAGGTTTCCAAACCAATAAGTATTGAGAATAATTTCAGTACTTTTTAAGGAAAAAATCTAGCCTGCCTGGGATAAGGCCTCAGTATATTTCCACTTTACATCAGCCACAATCACCCCACAGCTGGGCATAAGTAACCCGAAATTGCTCTCTCCAAGGTTATCAATGATCTTTACCTGCCGAACTCATGGCTTTTTCTTCTGTTCTCGTCCTACTTACTAACTTAATCTCTCTACAATTTTTAGTGCTGCTAACTACCCCTAGAATCTCTCTCCTCCCTTGGCTTATTAATCTGCACTGCCCTCTCTTGGTTCTCTCACAGCCCTGACCATTTTTCTCAATCTTCTTTGCACGTTCATCATCCCCATCATATCCCACCCTTTAACTGTGGGTTTCCCATAAAGCTTTATCCTGAATCTACTTCATGAGCATCCATGGGTTCAATTATTTTCTCTCTTCAGATGATATATCCAAAACTCAATCAACAAATAAATATTTACTAAGTACTTGCTACTCATCAGGCATAATGCTAAATACTGAAGATACAAAAACAAAAATTGTCCCTGCCCTCTAACAAGAGAAACAACATGCAAATACATGCAAATCAACCTATAAGTGGGATAAAAAAAGAAATGATTAACAAAGGGAAGGCATCACAATTATGAGAGGCTAAAGAAGGCAGAAGTAAAAGATGGAATTTTAGTTGGGACTTAAAAGTCATGGAGGTTAGTTGTAGGAGCAGAGGAAGGAGAGTGTTCCAGGCATGAGGAACAACTGGAAAAAATACTGGAGTCAAGAGATGGTGTGTCTTGTTCATGGAACAGTCAGGAAGCCAATGTCACTGGACTGAAGAGTATGTATTGGGGGACTAATGTCTAAGAAGTCTGGTAAGGTAGGAGGGGCCTAAGTTATGAAGGGCTTTGAGTACCACAGACAGCATTTTGTATTTGATCCTAGAGGCAACAAGGAGCCCCTGGAACTGAACCCATTCCTTTCCCACACCCTTGCTCTTCTTCCAAGTTTCCCTATGTCTGTTAAGGAAAAACACTGTACTTCTAGTAACCCAGATTTTTAACCTCAGAGAGGTCCCTGACTCTTCTCCCTCACATACCACCACCAAATCCCCACGAAGGCCTTAACTATTCAGCTTTTGTCATTGGGCATCTCTAGCACCCAGCAAAGTAGCAGGTGCTTAAACAAACACTTGATCTGAATTGCTCAAATCCTGCTAATTACCTCCCCAATATTTTCCTTATCTATCCTTCTCTCAACTTCACTGTAACTTAAGACCACAAATTTCTACACGGACTATGGCAATAGTCTCCTAATTGGCTTTCTTGTTCCTATGTCTCACTTCTCAAACTGATCCCTCCACACGACTGCCAAACTAATCTTCCTACAACACAAATCTGACCATTTCACTCTTGCTCAGAAATCACTCCAAAATGTGGCTCCAAACTGCCTTTCCAAATGTATTTCATATTGCTGTCTTTCATATGCTCTAGATATTAGCCAACCTGGCATGCCACCTATTCCCCAAACTCAGTGCTACACCATTCTGTGGGTAGAGATTCTTTCATTTTGATTTTTATATCCCCTAAATGGTAAAGCACTGACAGAACTAAGTTTTAAACTCTGAGTCCGCTACTTTATTTCACAGGTCTTGAAATGAATGGCTAAAAAAAAAGGCAGATTTTAATTTTCCCTAACTCTTCCAATTTAATGGGAAAATGTAAATTATTCCATGTTATCCAAGAAAAATCTTACTTCAGTGTCTCATTTACTATGAAGCTAAGCTGGAGTTGTCAAGGGTGATGCCAACGAAATACAAACTGTTGCAGAAAGGTTCTACCAAGTTGGAAGGATTTTACAAGTCTGGTGAAAGATTCTCTACAGGTTGTAAGAAGGCCAACTTATTTAAATTCGGGAAGGCTTACTGTCAGCTTGGCTTAAGAGAGGTAAATTTTTCAAAGGTAGCAACTTCAGAAGACTATCTATCAGCTATATTGAATTTACAATCCACAACAGCAGAGGAGCTATGTCCATACCCACAAAGTCCCAGATCTTTGACAAACCAAACCAAGCAAGCAACAATGCTCCTTGGGATTCTCCCAGGAGAAAACTACTCAATTCATCTTCACGTGGTAAAAAAGGAGGAGGGGAAACATTATTAAACTCACTGTGTAAGTCATTTTAAGTTATTGACTAATTTTTATGAAAATATCACATGACTGAGCTTAAGACAAAATTAGGGCTGGGCATGGTGACACCCACTTGTAATCCCTGCTCCCAGTGAGGCTGAGGTTGATGAATCTCTAGAGCTCAGCGGGCTGAGCTATAATGACTTATGCCAATCAGGTGTCTCCACTAAGTTTGGTATTCATATAGAGTGGGAGACCCCCAGGTTGCCTAAGGGGGAACAAACCAGTCTGGGTTGGAAATAGAGCAGCTCAAGGCTCCAGTTCTGATCAGTAAGGAAATTGCGCCCATGAGTAGCCCCTGTATCTCCAGCCTAAGTGAGATGGAGAAATTTAGACTTTAAAGAAAAAGGAAAAAAAGACAACGTTAATGAATTAGTTGAGTACCTACCACATCCAGCAACATAGACAGGTGCCCAAGTTCAAGTTTTCCACCCTGATGTGGTGCCAATACCGAAAATGAATATACATCTCCAGACTTGTCTGCCACCAAAATCTTCTCATCTGTAGCTGTAAATATCAGAGATGTACATCTTCTCACCACTGTCCTGGAAGTCAAAGAACATGAAGGATTGGTTAACAGAGGTAGCGAGGAATAATGCAATATATCCTTACAATATTATCACAGAATATTAGAAATGGAAGTAACAGCAACCAGTCCACCCCTTTCGTGTTAAAAAAAAAAAAAAGCAAACAGTGATGCAATTCAATTCAATTCAATTCCCTAACCATGCAGTGAGGTACTGCACTGGAGGCTAGGAAACCGGAGGCAAAAATAAGAGTTCCTGCCCATAAGTAACGGACATTTTACTGGAAAGATATATAATGAGGAGAGAGGCGAGGAAAGATTCAGAGGTAGCACCTAAACTGAACTCTGAAAGAAAATGAGGACCCAGACACACAAGGGTAAAGGGGGAAGACAGCCTTGACACAGGGGACAAAACAAAGACGAAATATAGAATCAGAGAGCGCCTGGGAAGCCAGTCTGGGAGGAATAGAGAATGTGTGAATGAGAGTAATGCAAACTAACTCTGGAAGGGCAGACACAAGCCAGAGGGTAGGAAGTTGTATATGCCCGTAAGAAATCAGCACTTTAGACTAGAAGCTCCAAGTAGCCACTACTGACTGATGAGCAGACAGCAACAAAACCAAGTTTGAATCTCAGAAAGATTATTTACATACCTGTAGGAAAGGAGACTGCGCAGAGAAGACTAGGAGCGAGGGTACTAATAAGCGATTACCTCTGATATGTGGCTTGGTTTACTAAACTGTTTTTTCCTCCTTTCTTTAGTCTTTGTTATAAGGATAGAGATAGAGGAAGAATATAGTTGGAAATTGAAGTGATATAAAAATAAAAATCTGGAGGAGGAAATGGCAAACTACTCCAGTATTTCTGCCAAGAAAACTTCATGGACAGCACTGGCATGCTGTGGTACACCGTGTCACAGAGTCAGGCATGAGTGAACAACTCAACAGCAACAAGAAAAAAAGACTTTTTAAAAAATATATCAAGACCTGGAAGAGGGAAAAACCTGGTAGATGATGGTGCTCTCAACAGAAAAGTGGGGCAAGGCAGAGCAAAAGAGCTAAAGACTGAATTCTCTTTTGAACATGGTGGGACATTCAGGTAGGCGGTGACAACAGAGCGGAGGTAATCAGGGACGTATTTAGAGATGTGTAAGTCACCCATGCAGAGCTAACTGAATCCACAACAGCTCATTATGTCACCAAGAAAATGGACACAACCAGAGGGACACTTGTACTTACACAACGGGAGATGCAGGCTGATCCAGCTAGAGACCAAAAAAGTGCATTCAGACAGGTGAGGAAATGGAAGAACTGAGGGGATTAGGACAGCAAGTGGTTAATCGTGGAAAACTTGAGTGAACCACACTGGCTCCATCTTGTGACTCTATTCTGGAGCTAACTCGGTTCCTCTTCTATTCAATTGTGGCTCTTGGCCAATTTCTGTCTTAGGAGAAAACTATACGATTGTGGGAAATGGGAGAAAACCTTACTGTGTTGTCTGAACCTCCCCCTGTGTGGCTGGAAAGCTGGACCACCTCTACCTGCTATCTGGAGAGCCTTACCTAAGAACCTAGGTTATACTGACCAGCCGGACCCAAAGAGCCATGCTATGAATTTTCTCCTAATTATACATCTCAAGCAACCCACATGTCTTATCTGAAAACTGGCCCCAAACCGATCAGTCATTATGTCCATGTTCCTCGATTGTTCACAGACACGGGAAGGGAGTGGGACACCTCTTTTTTTGATTTCAGGAAGTTGCATCGGTTCGTTCTCCCCCTTCCAACTTGGAAAATCCATAATCTTTCTTCCAACTAGAAATCAGATTCCCTAATATTGTATCCTGGTTAACTGTTTTCTGTTTTCTTTTAACTAACTGATCTTATTTGATTGTTTTTAATACTTAAGTCTGTCTCCCCCTGTATTTGGGGTGCAGGCCTAAACCGAGATGATCTGGTCCCAGCTGACTGAGTAATTACCATGCACCGCTTAACAAATCAATATGCTCAGAAGACTGAACCTTTTTTTCCTCAGTCATTTCATCTTTCAACCACCACAAAGGTTAAGAGAACCAGAAGAGAACGCCACAAAGGCATTAAAGCAAACGAGGACGAGGCGATCGGTTACCCTAGAAGCCACAATGTCCTGACTGCTAAGTATCAATTGTCAAAAGTCAAAAGTTACAGGGCTGAGAAGTAAACGGACTGAGAGGAAATAGCAGAAGAGGGTAAAGACGACTCTCCTAGAAGTAAGGGTGAGAGGTGAGATTCTTAGGCAACAGAGGAGACGCCTTCTCTTCCACTTTGACTTAGCAGCCTCTTATGTGAAGTTAATTCCCATCTGTCCATGTCCACTAGTTCACACACTTGTTGCTGGGACAGACTGAACGTCAGGTCATTCTCCTTCCTCAAGGAAGGATTTGGTGAAGGAAACGGAACAAGCATTTATTAAGTTGTGCACCAGGTACCGTGTGTAACAAAGAGGAGAATCCCAGTCTTTCTGCGACCCAACAACTCTATAACGCTAAGCCCTTGAAAAGCTGATGGAAACTGTCTGAATTCTACTTTCTCTACTCTCCGCTGCTGTGACAAGAACAAGGCACTTTGAAGTGCAGGTTCCTCATCATTCTTGATCTCTCCTAAGTTACTAAGGATTTCTTAGTTGCCAAATCCAGTAGTCTTTTTTCAGTCCTCATTCTCTCCGACCTCTTTGTGGCCTCTGACACTATTAATCACTTTCTCTGGGTTTTCCAAGCCTCACTCTCCCCTGGTTCTACTCCTACTTCTCTGACCGCTCCTTCTGTCTCCTTTGCTGGATCCTCATCTACCCTATGCCTTCTAACCATAGGTGTGGCTCAAGGGTCAGTTCTGGGTCTTCTTCTCTTCTCCCTCTACACTGCTTCACTTGCTGATCTTATCAGCTCTTATGGCTTTAATTACCATCTCTTAGGCTGATGATTCTCAAATCTAGCTATCCTTCTCTTAACCTCTCTGTGACCTCCAATCTCACATCTCCAAGCTGTCTCTCAGACATCTCTAATTCATCATAAACAAACATCTTAAACTCAACAGGTAGAAAACAGAACCCATTATCTTTGAACTCCTAACCCATCGCTCCCCGAACCCTTACCTTTCCTTTGACTTTGGGAGGCAGCAGTACCATCCCTGTCCTTCGGGCTCACAGCCTAGAATCACCCGAGATTCCCCACTAGCTCTCACTCTCTACATCCAAACTGCTGCCTCAGCCTGTTGATAGCACCTTTGCAATCCCTCTTGATATGCCCCCTTCTTTCCTTGGACACTGCTGCCACTCTAGGGTATCACCCCATGCCTAGATTATTGAAGTGCCTCTTAGTGGATGTGCCAGCCTCAAGACTCTCACCACTCCTGTCCATCCTTCATTCAGTCACCAGGGGGATTTTCCAACCGGGTCATGCCTCCCCATACTCCACCACTCAACAAACTCCAGTGGCTGAGATTTCTCAGTTTGGTGTTCAAAGCCCTTCGTCACGTAGCCCCTTCCTACCTTTCTGGTCTTCTTACAGCTCATTCCCCTACACACACTCTTTAATTCTGCACCACTGGCCTTGTGACTGTTTCACAAACAAGACCCTGGAAAAGTCCCCCTCCTCTGCTCCAACTCCTGATTCCCCTGGCTTTCTTTAAGTTCCAACTAAAATCCTACTTTCTGCAGGAAGCCTCTGCTAACTCCTCTTAATTCTAATGCCTCGGGGGCAGCTGGGTGACACAGTGAGTAAAGTATCAGCCCTCAAGTCCAGACGACCTGAGTTCAAATCCGGCCTCAGACATTTGACACACTTAGTAGCTGTGTGACCTTGGGCAAGTCACTTAATCCCAATTACCATCCAAAAAGCAAAAAAAAAATTTCTAGTGCCTTCCTGCGTCTAATGATTCTCTTTTTATTCTGTGTTTAGTTTGTCTGCACAGTATTTGTCTGATGTCTCCCCAATTAGACTGTGAGCTCCTTAGTGGTGGGGACCCTCCTTTTGTATCCCCGGAGTTTAGTAGGTCAGTGACAACACATAGTAGGTGTTCAGTCAATGAACCTGACTGAAAATGAGAATAACAACACTGTAGCAACTGCTAGGAAACCACTTTACACATTCTTAAAGCATTCAAGTACTGAGGCTCTGTTACTCGCATAAATCCAACCACTGTTAATAGAAAAAGAAAAACAAAGAGAGAATTCCCAAACTCTTGACAATGGGCATTACTTATGCATAGGATATCTGAAGGTTTTAAAAAGCAGAATTTCATACCTGACACTCAGACATTTCCAAGGTTTTGTACAGAAAAGAATCAGACGTTTATTGTCATCAGTCAAAGCAAAATAGTTGCCAGATCTTGAAAAGGTAGAAGCTAGGATGTTATCACTTCCTTTGTACAATGTCTGTCCTTCCTCTCTAAGCATAAGAAGACAGAATAAACATCACGTAAATATCACTGTCGGAATTTCATGACTGGTCATCAATAAGCAAATGAATTCAACTAAAACATTACAAATTTACTCACAAAATCCATCAGGTAAAAGATTTCATGATGTTTGAAAACAAGTACTTAACTATATCAAAAATAAAATTAACTAGGACTCAAAGAAATCCGTCCCACATAATTTCCCCAGTCACCTCAGAGCTGCCTAAGATCTTCTGCTTCTCCTCCCTGAGACACTTCCAAATCTTAGGGGTTAGCTGGGGAAGCAGGTTACAGAAAAGGGAAGGAAATAGTAATAAGACTGCCCAGTGGAAGGGAACAGAAGGGAAAAAGGAGGAAGGGAACAGAAGGGAAAAAGGAGCTTCTTGCTAAGATAAGCAATAAAGAGGGAGGGACATTTTTCAAGGGTAAAACCATTTTAATTCATTTAATTTAAATGCTTTGTTATTTTTTTGGGGTTAATGTTCAACAGCACGTCTTTTAATATTCCTGAACCCTACCTACTGAATATCTACAAAACCTCAAAAAAATTCTCAGCTTCAAAACCGTTCTCTGAAGCTGGTATCAAATATGCATGAAACTCAGAAGGCAAATTAAAGATTCAGCTTCTCAGTAACTCTCAGTGGCCCTGAAAAGTTCCCCACAATCATCTCACCCTTTATCCTCTTGTGGCTTCTTTTCTGCCTTGCTGCAATCATATATAAAGAAGCTGTCATCATCACTGAAAGTAATTTTAAAAAGAACAAATTACTAAAGCGGTGCAAAACTGTCAGCAGTTGTCATCACTGTGTTTGAACAAGTCAAGAAAAAGAATGAGAACCCGAATTTTCTTTTTGGAATTACAAATTTTAAAAAATGTTTCGATCCTATCGCATTAAATAATAATAATTTTAAAGTTTTCAAAGTGTGTTATATATATTAGGTAACACAGCGGATAAAGGGAGGGGTCTGGAGTTAAAAAGACCAGAGTTTAAATCCAGCCTCAGACACTTATAGCTATGTGACTGGGAAAGTCACTTACTCTGTTAGCCTCCTTATCTGTAAAATGCAGATAATAATATCTACATCACAGGTACTAAGGATCAAATGAAATAATCGTTGTAAAGGGCTTGCAATAGCACTGGCAGGTAACAAGCACTATATAAATGTTAGCTAGTAGTAGTAGTAGTCATTTGATCCTCATGATAATGCTGTTATATGCCCATTTTACAGATGGAGAAACAGAGGCTGGGCAAACTTTTTTCCCAGGTATACACAACTAGTATCTGGGGCTGGATTTAAATCCAGGTCCTCCTCACTCTGAGATCAACATTCCACCCAGGCCGCATTCTTCCAAATTAAATCTTACATATAACAAAAAAGAAAATGGTCTATGAAAAATGTATCAAGAAAACCAGTTCATGCTGCCATCTCTGCAGTGACTTAAGGACTTGCCAAAGACTACAAATCAAGAAACTGAGTCACTTGGCTCCCATACCAGGGCTCATCTCGCTTATTCAGAAAAATAAACTGAAAAGTGGACTCAACGTTAGAAAGCCAAGTTTTACAAGCGATGGCATTTCATCCACATGCTCACTTTGAAATTAACAAAGAGTCTCCTCATTGACAATCCGCACTCACTTGCTGCCATTCAGATCCGCTCAAAGGACAAACTGATGAGACTCAGGGCTCAGCATTATGAACAACACCTAAAGAAAACTGAAATAGTTCAGCACATAATAGATTTGTGGTTAAACGGCTTGGAAGGCTCTGAACATAATCTTGAAGTGGACCACCAAGTACATAAAATATCAGGCATAATAAGCCGTACAACGAGTTTAATCAAGCTTCGATTTTTATTCAGAAACTAGATAAGTGACTACTGCATATTGTGCTGGAAAAAAAAAAAGGAAGACAGCTTTTCAGAGAACCATGAACAAAGTAAAATGGGAACCCAATTCATACAACAGCGTTATGTAAAAAAAAAAATTCTGAAAGCCCTTTTTACTGTAAACACAATGACCAGTGACCATGACAATGAGGGTCCCTGGCAAAGAATGCTCTGTCCACATCATGACCCAGAGGTAAAGGACAACGTGCAGAGTGAGGCATTTCTAGCACAGACAACACGGGAATTTCTTCCCACTTGTTATAAGGGATTATTTTCCTTTCTTCCAAGCAGAACGGGGGAGGTGAGAGGGACTAAAAAGTGATCTCCAGTAACTCTGAAAAGAGCAGTTGGGGGGGAAGAGGCCGAGCTGGGAAGCCGGGCTCGACGGCAGAGGGCAGAGGGCAGAGCCAGGGAGGGAAAGGAAGACGGAGATAAAGACGGCGGGGTCCATGCGTTAGTCCAGAGTGTTTTAAGGCAGAGGAAGATGTTGGGTGTGTTTGTGAAGCAGCAGAGAAGCCGATCAACAGGGAGAGAGCCGGCGAGGACGGTCTGCGAAGAAGAGGGGAGGCGGGGTGAATCAAGAGGCTCCCCGTGACAGGCAGAAGGAATTTGGAGATGGAAGAGGGAAGAGGAGGGCGGCAGAGCTAGACCTGGGACCCTCTGCCGGAGAGGGCAGCAGGAGGGACTCCGGCGATAGGAAATCAATTACCCAAAAAAGCAGGCTGGTCCCGTGACCCGCGGCCAGCAAATGCAGGGCTCGGAACTGGAGCCTGGCAGGGCTTTCGCTTGGCATCGAGCCTCCGGCTGGCACACAGTAGGTAGGCATCTTTAGTGACTGCCGCGGGCCAGGGAGGCCAGCGCTCCCATCACTGAGGCTCTGACAAGATACTGGACCAGAATCGGGAAAGCTCCGCGAACCAGGACATGCGTGAAGGCGCGTCTGGCGGCCAGAAGTCGGGGCGCCCGAGCCGAGGGGTCCGGACCGCTTCCGTCTGCCTCGCGGCGCTGAGACGGGCATGGAGGGGGCACCATGTGCCCGTGCCCGAGTCCGACTCCCTCCCTCGGCACCCTGCACCCGCCCCGGAGCGGAAGCCGCGGGGAGCACCCAGTCGCTGTCCTCGGCCCCGACCCGACTGACCTGCACGCTGTACCTGTGGCCACAAATCGGCTGCCGCCTCTCACCACTAGCCCGCCACGGGACACGTCCAGGGCCGCGGAGCCCGCCATGAGCCCCGGGCCGGGCCGGCGCGCTCAGACTTCCGCCCGGCCCGTGTGCTGACGTCACGAGCTGGCCCGGAGCCGACCGAGGGGCTGTCGGGAAGGCGGGCCCCCTGGGAGGAGAGGAGCATGCGCAGACAGCCCCACGGGGGTACAGACAGGGCTTAGGGCTGCGGGTGGTGTCATCCGCGCTTTGTAGACAAAGAAAGGAGAAGTCCACGTACCTGACCCCTATATATACCGCCCGGCATTCGGTGGGCTTTAGAGATTGGGCCGCAGGAGAGATTTTCCGTCGTCCGTGTCTTGCGTCCCACCCCAGTCCTTTCCATTCACACCCGCACCGTATTCCTTCAGCTTCTCTTTCCCCTCACCTAGACAGTTACCCACTATCTCAAATGTCTAATGAGCCCCCTTCTCCATATACCTGACGTTGTAACAAGCCGGTCAATAGTCTAGGGCGGCAAGCTGACATTCTTGCCATTGTTCACACTGGCACAAAAACACAACCAAACTATCCGAATGAGATTAAGTCACCGGAGCCCCAAAGCCTCTCCTCATGGTGGAGATCAGGACAGAGTTGGGAGAGCCCCTCCGGTCCATTGGGTCTCTCCATTCTCTTCCGGACATCTCTTCAGTCTCCTTGGGCTTCCAGCTTCAAGAGGGAAAATGCACGTGCCAGCTCCACTTCAGACTGAAGGAAAAGACCGAAAATAAGCCCAAATGAGAGGAACTGGCTTGTCTTCGTCGGGTTCTGAACCCCAACATGCTACACTTACGGACTTCAGGTCATTCCCCCTTGGGTGAAATCTCTTGGATAAGCTTTTTTTTTTTTAACCTTAATGAGTCTGCCTGAGCTAATCACTTTCCCTGTCCCATAGAGAACATTCCCCATACACAATTAGGAGGTTTCTTGAGTTCCCTTTGACGCGTTGTTCTGCCATCTGATAAATCCACCCTTCAGTTCCTGTTCCCCAGTTCAACCGTGATTTGAGTCAATGCCATCTCATCTCGTCCCCAAGGGTCAACTGTAAAAAATGTTACAGGTGGGTCTAAATTTGTGACAAAATTAACAAGCAAGTAGCAAGTAATTGAAGAGTGTTTTTTAAGCCATTACTAGTGCAAATTATGCCCCCAACAAAGCTTGAATATCCATGTTCGTGACAAATTAATGACTGCTAGGAAAGGGAAGGGCTCTCTGACCCAGTAGTTTCTGGGATACGGTCTCTAACAATGAAAATTTAACTTTTGGGGGGTATAGTTCTGAGCTTCTCTGGCCTTTGCCCAGAACAATCACCTTTTCTCCTCAAAGGGCTTTGTATGTCCTGGGGGGGATGGGGGGGAAGGTCGGGTTTCACTCACTCGGAAAGTGTCCTTTCTTCTGGGACGGTTCAGATAATTCCTTTCCAA
Organism: Pseudocheirus occidentalis; assembly: GCA_028646575.1. Lineage (NCBI taxonomy): Eukaryota > Metazoa > Chordata > Mammalia > Diprotodontia > Pseudocheiridae > Pseudocheirus > Pseudocheirus occidentalis. Next base: position 550,407 of record CM053600.1, read on the forward strand.
AGAGGACTTGGGGGACCATAGGCTGGTATTGTTGGGAAGTGTCTTAATTTCTAATAGCATGAAAGAGGTGAAACTTTCTGTATAACTAAGGTAAAGGTATGTCTACTTGGAAGAAGATCCTCTAGCTGACTGCGGTCATTATGAGTCCCTGGAGGGAGGCGAGATATCCCTTAGACAGATAGCCCCTGTGAAAGAAGGGACCAGTCTTTCTGTAGGGGCCTCTAAGGGGGGAAATTTGTGCCTAATTGCCTGTAGGGTACTTGTCTTGATCACAGTGGGGCAAAAATTCCCCGTTGCTGAGACCCTTGAGGATCTGGCCCTGGTGATGCCAGCAAGCGGGGCTCCTGCTCACAACCTCGGTCATCACTCTTAAGAGGGGAAAGAATTTCCCTGCTGCTGAGGAATGACTTTGAGACCTCTAGCCCTAGGTTTCAAGCCTTAATCACAGTAACACGCTGATCGGGATACTGGTGCAGCTTTCTGCCTGGATGATCCCTATTTGCAACCATGGTTCATGAGCTAGTCCCTACCACTGGAACGTGTTCGGGCTCTGTCCAGCAAGGCTGGGAAGTAGTAGTGACGTTGCGCGTCCTCTATCCGGGTAGTTGCAGAAATTCGAGTATTTAGTCCCAGCTTTGGCCAGCAGCGCAAAGGTTAATCCCCGGGCTGACGTGTTGCCCAGCCAGCGGGTTCATTTGAATTCTTGCAAGCAGTGATTCCAAATCACTTTAAGAAGGCTTGACTCGAGATGCATGAACACCTAACTGCGCCAGCGGTGGGGGGGCAGGCACCGGGGGTTGCTGAAGTGAGAGTCACGCGCTGGTAAGGGAAGAGCGAGAAGGGCAGAGCCCTAGAGAGGTCTCCATTTGTGTGTCTAAGTGATCCGCAGAAGCATCAAGTTTGGCCATAAATTCACTGATCTTCCTCGGGATTCAGCAGTCTGTTTCAGAACCGAGCGGTCTCTGTTCCAGGAGCTTCTCACACAGACTGATAAAAGGACAGGTTCACCCTCCCCAAGCGTCGGCTCAGTGTGGTGGCCGTCAAGGCGGAGCTGCGCTTTACAGGGGCCCCGCCCGGAGGAAGGCGCGCTCCGGCCCCGCCCCTGCCTTGGGATTGGCCAGTCGTGATCCCACCTAGGCCAAAGGAGGCTTGGGATTGGCCAGTCGTGCTCCCCTAGGTCAAAGGAAGCGAGCTCGAGCCATAGCTCTGGGGCTGCCTCCCTAACGGCTTCGGGACGGGTTGACCTCGTCTAGTTTCCCCGACTCTACTGCCATGGCCTTTTCCTCTGTCGTGGGACTGGGCCGAGGGGCGGTATTGAAGGTGAGATCGAGAGTGGCTTGTGTAGGTAGAGGGACCGGTTAGACCCTAACGGTTAGAGGCTCCGGGGGAGGGGGCAGCCCCACGGGGTTCTCTCTCTGCGCCCAGTGAGCTCCGAGGAAACGGGAGGGGGAGGGGAGGGCAAGAGAGGGAGGCGGTCTAGTAGTTCCTGTGCGCATGTGCTGTGGGTGAGTGAAGGTCGCCCTCTGCCGGAAGACGTATCACGTGAGTCTCATCTCGCCGGAATCCGTACGCGCATGCTCATTTGGCCTTGACTTTGTGTTTTGGTCCTTTTCGGCTCTGCCTGGACAAAAACAAAGCTTTCCGGTCCTGCTTCACGTCCTTTTCTTTAGTCAGAGAGCCTTGTGTGGCGTATCGGCATCGCCTTGGGTAGCCCACTTGGCTCGTGATTTATGTGATTAAGTATCTTTGCTAGAGAGCACTGACGTCAGGGCTGGTTCAATCCCATTGCCAGAGGGTAATGCCCGCCGGACTTGATAGCTACCCACCCGGTGTGACGGAGCTGGCGAGAAAGGAGGCTGTTTGCCCCCAAAGAGCCTTCCATAAGACGGGAATACTTTGTCAGTAAAATCTGAGTGCCTAAGTGTAGACACAAAACGATTTGTTAATAAGGGAAAGAAACAGAATCCAAAATCGATGTCAGATCGCTTAAAATAATTAGGTCTAGACTGAGATTTGCTAGGAGATTCTTTCCAAACCATTCTTGTTTTCTCTCTGTAGAGAGTTGTCAGTTTACTTGTGATTTTCTGGTTTGCAGAAAGGAATTGTGTTTTGCAGATACGCCTTAGATCTTGTAAAAGTTCCCCCTGATACTTGGTAGTCACCAGAATAAATGAAATTAACGGATTGAAACGAAACCTACAATTGCTCTTTTCCAGACCATACAACTAGAAGCATGGGGGCTTCGAGAATTTGCTTCAACAGCTTTTCTCTCTACAAAACCAGGAGGCAACGATAAGGAAAAACAAAAGAAGTCTAAAGTGCAGCAGCCACCCAAAAGTAAGGTTTTTATGGTAATAAGGGGAAGATTCTACAAAGTAAATAAATAAATCAAATAGTCATTTCTAAAATAGCATTAAGTTACGAACCGTTTTCTGTTTATTGCCCAGGTTAAAGTCAGAGGTGACATCTGTCAGTGGCAGCAGCATATTGAGATTCCCTTCAGTTTTTAGCTGTTCAGACTAATTTGTATGTGTTCTAAGTGTGAGGTTATTAGGTTACAAGGTAGACTATGCGTTATGCCCTCATTGGTAGTACTGTGAGCCGGCCTCTTCCAGTCTTGAAACCTTGTGTCCTTCAAGCCTCATGGGTCATTTTTTCCATCATTAGCCGCTGCTCTGTGGGTGTGTTTGTGGTGTGAGTGTAAGATGTGCTTGTGAGTTATGTTTTTGGTGAGTCTCATTATTCTGTCTCCTCCTTGGTTCCTTCAGCTGTAATTGCAGTTTGTCTTTCCATAGGATGTTCTGTGCTTTCTTCCCCTCTTTTTATCAATGACTTTATCAGTAGGAGAGATCAGTGAAAGCATGAGGAGATGGGGCAGAGTCCTTGGACCCCCTCCCCTTTTATGTTGTATATTTTATTGAAAATCACTAGTACAGCTGGCATTTACAATTAGCTATAAATTAATTTAAATGAATAAAATGTAACTTTCTTCTTTTTCTATATTTACTACTACCCACACACTCATCTTTTCCCCTTTTAGAACAAATACATATAGGCCAAACAAATGAAAAGGCATGGGGTTGGGAGAAGGAGGAGTGTTGTTTGTGAGGAAACATTGAGAAGCAGTAACAGGATGCAGAGGGGGAAGTAAAGGCTGAGAAGAGGATGGAAAAGTAGCAAAGAGACCAGGTTATGAAAGGCTTCAAATGACAGTGTTTTACATTTGATCCTAGAGGTCAAAAGGAGCCAACAGAAGTTTATGGAGGATTAGACAAGGCTCATGACCTTGTCGGGTCTGTACTTTGAGAAAATCTCTTTAGTGGCTCGCTGAGGGAGGGAGGATTGGACTAGACAGAAATGTGAGGTAAGGAGAACAACTAGAAATCTGTTTATGGCACCGGTCCTGCCATATACATAAAGGTGGCTCTGTAAGTGGGGAGTATCAGGTTTGACTTTTATGAGGGTAGAAACAATATAGTTGTGTTATTTAGGCTGGTGAGAATTTTGGGGTTTTGTTGGAAAGAATTGGGGGGGAATGGGTCACCTACCTCTATTCAGAGAGACATTCAAAAGCTACTATTTTTGTGATTTTATCATTATTATTATTATTTATTTATTATTTTGCTTCTCTTCTAGATTGCCCTTTTCTTTAGACCATATTTGCATTCCAGTTCTGTTCTCTCCCTCTTGGTTTCTTTGGGGATACTCAGTACTTCACATAAACAGTTTTCCACTCTTCCAGTTATTTATGCCGTTAGATCGTACCTTTGAACATTATTACCTTCACTTAGGGTTTTCTTTTGGAAAGAGAAAATTTCTTGTAGAACCATTCTGGAAAATTTTTATTTTCTCTTTTGAACCATTCTGGAAAATTCTGTTGTGGTTTTATTCTTTTGGGGAATTCCCAGGTTCAGTTTTCTTTGTCTTATAATAATTATTCTTAAAAGTTTGTCATCTCTACGATATTATCCCTTCTTCTTTTAGTATCTTCTGTGTTAATTTGTCTGTGCTCCACTTTTTAAAAACATTTTTGTTATCGTCCATTTATACATCACTTGTATTTTCCCCATATCTGTCTGATTCCTGCTATCCCAGAGATCTCTTATAGCAATATTTTTTTAAAGAGGATAAATAAGAGAAAAATGTAGTTGTTCTAATCAGTACTTTTGAAAAAAAATGGAAAATCATACAATATAGCACAGCTGTGGATTTGTCAGGTCAGCGAGGGAGAGAGATGTCTTTTCATTTGGGGCGCACTTGTTCTTTGTAACTTTGCAGCATTGACTTTAAATTTTGCTGTAATTGTTACCCTTCCCATTGACATTTTTTGTAGTCAGTGTGTGCATTGCTTTCTTGGTGTTGCTTCATCTTCGCTCTGCGTCAGTTCATGTAAATCTTTCTCATCCTTCTCTATGTTCATCTTACTCCTTGTTTTCTTACAACATAGTCATATTCTATGTTCGGGTACCACAATTTTTTTACCCTTTCTCCATTTCATGGGCCTTTACTTTGTTTCCAGTTCTTTGCTACCATAGAAGTATTTTGATGTTATGTTTGCTGAGTGTGTTGGTGTTTATAAGGACTTCTCTCTTCTCAATGCTCTGTAGTATGTAGTCTCTGGGTCAGTGAGTATGGACATTTTTTCACTTTGATTACGTGGTTCTTTATTGTTTCCTAAAATGTCCTGATTCTTAGCTCCTTCAGCAGTGCACTAGTGTGCCTATCTTCCTACAGCCCCTCCAACATTAACTATTCCCATCTACTTTTAATGTTTGAAAATTTTCTGGGGTGTAAGATGACAGCACCTCAGAGTTTTTTTTTTTAATTTGCATTTATTTTATTCTTTGATTGGGAGTATTTTAAGAACTATTTCTCAGGCAGCTAGGTGTTGGAGTGAATAGAGCACTGTCCCTGAAGTTGTGTGACCTTGGGCAAATCACATAACTACAACTGCCCTGCCTTTCCCCACCTCCAAAAAAAAAGAACTATTCATATCTTTGTTGGTTTTGCTCAGTCCTTTTTCAATCATGTCCAACTTTTCCTGACCCCATTTCAGGTTTTCTTGGCAAAGATAATGTAGTGGTTTGCCATTTCCTTCTCCAGCTCATTTTACAGATGAGGAAACTGGGGCAGGCAGGATCATGTGTCTTGTGCAGGGTCACAAATCTAGTTAGGTCTGAGGCCTTCTGACTCTGGGCCTGGCTGGCACGCTGTGTACTATGCCATCTAGCACCTAGCTGCCCTTTGACCACTTATCTATTCAGGAATGATTGTGCTCTAGGTTCTTAAGTGAGATTTTTTTTCTTCCTTATTCATAGGGTCACCCACATTCTAACTTCTCCCCTTTTGATGCTATGATTGCTGACTGCAGTGTAAACTCCTTAACTTCTTCTTCCCACACTGGGCAATTTGCTTTTCATTGTTCTATACACTGGTAACACTCACTGCCTGAAGTAGATAGTAGGTGGGAACAGGACTATCCCCAGCTAGATTTCAGCCACCTTTCCTTTAGGTTTAGTGTCACCACACGCACTGAACCCCTACTCACTTCCATCTTTGGTTGTGTTTTTTCCTGTTCTGGCTTGTGTGAATCAGGGAAGGACCGGTATTCAAGTTAGAGCCTCTGCAGCTTTGGGATTCTCTAACCCTAAGGGTCACGCAGGCAGAAGGAAATTCATTTATCTCCAATTTCACTTCCCACCTTCAGTCCCTCCTTAGGGCATCTGTGCTTTAGCATCTGTGTAACTGAGGGGAAAATACTGTAGTGGTTCTCAAGTACAAGCTGGTGGGTCAGGACACGCTGAATCAGCACCTTAAGGATGAGAGTTCTCCAGTGTCACGAAGCCTGTTTACCTAGTTGAGCTTCTTGCTTTCTTTTTTGGGGATACAGCTGCTGTTGCTCTCAACAGTCTGGCATGTAATTTGGGGGGGGAACTGGAAAAAATGTCTATTCTGACATGACTGACCACTTCTTTAAAAAAATTTTTCCAAGTACTAAGTTCTTTTTTTCCCCAGAATTTTATTTTAGACTCAAATGCTAGAACATAAATAGAGAATTTTACAAAAAGGAAACAAAAACATACTATGATGGGGATGGCTAGGCAGTGCAGTGAATTGAGTGCTGGCCCTGGATTCAGGAGGACCTGAGTTCAAATCCGACTTCTGACACTTAACACTTACTAACTGTGTAACCTTGGGCAAGTCACTTAATACCTGCCTTTCCCTTTCCAAAAAAAAGAAAAAAAAACATATGAACTTAAATATTGGAACTTAAATACAAAGTTAGAAAGAAATTAAAGCATGTCATGGGAATAACAGAACATGAGAGGATTCAAAATACGTAACAACAAATTTTCATTTCAAGAAAGCCTATATAATTAATGCTCATTGTGTTGAGAATTATCTGTCTTTGCATCCTTGTGAGCTTTCTTTTGTTCTCTGCTCTGCACTTTTTTACTTTGTTCTTTTTTTCCCGTCTCCCCCAAACTCCCCCTGAAGGCCACAATAAAGTTTAGATCTGTTTCTCCATAGCTATAGACATATGCATACGTATATACACATATAGACATACATATTCCCGAACCTATTCTACTCCTGATCTAGAAGAATATTTCAATTTGTCCTCAAGAGTTAATATGTCTGCCTCCAGAGGTAGAAAGCATTTTCCATCATGGGTCCTTTGGAATTGCCTTAGATCCTTGTCTTGGTCAGAGTCTAGCTAAGCCTTTCACAGCTGATCATCCTCACAATGTAGCTGCTACTGGATTCAGTGTTCTCCTGGTTCTGCACACTTCACTTTGCATCAGTTCACATATGTCATACGAGACCATCCTGCTTGTCATTTCTTACAGCACAATAGAATTTCACCACAATTATATACTACAGCTTGTTCAGCCATCCTCTAATTGATGGGCATCCCCTAAATTTCCAGTTCTTTCCCATCAGAAAAGAGCTGCTGTAGATATTTTTGTTATATGGATCCTTTCCCTCTTTTCTTTGCTCTGTTTGGAGTATGGACATAGCAGCCGCATTGCTGGGACAGAGAGAGGGGGGGCAGAGGGAGAGGGAGAGGGGGGAAAGGGAGAGAGAGGGGAGGGGGGGAGTGAGAGGGGAGAAGAGGAGAGGAGAAAGAAGGAGAGGGGGAGGGAGGGAGAGAGGGGGAAGACAGAGACAGAGAGAAGGAGGAGAGAGAGACAGAGGGAGAAGAGGAGAGGAGAGAGAGGGAGAGAGGAAAGAGAGAGAATATATACATACACACACACACAGTTAAATAGGTTTTTGGACATAGTCTCAAATTGCTTTCCAGAATTGGCTAGAACAGTCCCTCCAGTAGTTCACTAATCTGCCTATTTTTTCATCACTTCTCTAGCATCTGCTCTTTTCCTGTCCCAGTCTGATGGGTATGAGATGGAACTTTAAGGTTGTTAAAATTGTTTTAATTAATTAATTTAATTTCTCTAATGATTAGCATTTTTTCAGTAGCATGCCTGTTGATAACTTGGATTTCTTCTGAAAACGGCCTGTTCATATATCCTTTGACCATTATCATTTGGGGAATAGTCCTTATTCTTATAAACTTGAATAAACTCTTCATGTATTTGAGAAATGAGACCTTAATCAGAGAAACTTACTGCAAATATTCTTTCCTAGTTTTCAGCTTTTAGAATTTTAGCTACAGGGGGCAGCTAGGTGGCGCAGTGAATAGAGCACCGGCCCTGGAGTCAGGAGGACCAGAGTTCAAATCCGGCCTCAGACACTTAACACAAAAAACTAGCCGTGTGACCTTGGGCAAGTCACTTAACCCCAACTGCCCTCTAAAAAGAAAAAAATTAAAAAAAAAAAAAAGAATTTTAGCTACAGTGGCTGTGCTTGTGAAAAAACTTTTCAATTTTATCTGAATAGTACATTTTACTCCTGTCACACCCTCTCTCTTTTCTAGTCATAAGCTCTTCTTCCCCTTTCCATAGATCTTACAGCGCATTTCTTTCATATACTAATTTATGTCACTCTTACGTACTCATTTGGAGCTTATCTTGATATGGGGTATGAGGTATTTTTCTATACCTAGATTCTTCTAGATTATTACTCTCTAATATTCCCACCAGTTTTTGTTGATTTTTGAGATTTTGTCCCAATAGCTGGGATTTGGGGGCTTGTCAGACAGTAGATTGCTGTGTTCATTTGCTTCTGCCTGTTGTCTACTTAATCTGTTCCATTGATCAGCCTCTAAGTTTCTTACCCAATACTAAATTGTTTTGATCATTACAATTTTTTAGTATACTTTGAGATCTGGCACTGCTAGGCCCTCTTCCTTCTTTAAAAAAAAATTATTAATTTTCTTAACATTCTTGACATTTTGTTCTTCTAGATGAATTTTATTATTTTTTCCAGTTCTGTAAAAATAATCCTTTGGTAATTTGATTGGTATGATTGAATAAGTAAATGAGGTTAGGTAGTGTTGTCTTTTTGTTCTGTTGGTTTGGCGTATCAATGAGGGGATTAATATTTCTTCAGTTACTTAGATGTCTTTTCAGGAAGTAACGTTTTATAATTGTGTTCATAAACATTTGGTTTGTTTGGGGACAGATAAATTTCTGAGTATTTCTTATTGTCTGTAATTATTTTAAATATAGTTTCTCTTTCTATTCTTGCCTGTTGGACTTTGTTGGTAATATATAGCTGTGCTGATGATTTGTGTGGGTGTATTTTACATCCTGTAACTTTGCTGAAGTTATTTTGGTGAGTATTTGGGTTAATTCTAGGGTTCTCTACATAAACCATTTTGTCATTTGCAAAGATCAATCATTCTCTTTCCTCCTTCCTTATGCTTATTCCCTAAATTTCTTTTTTTTTCCATCTTACTGTGATAACTAGAATTTCTAGCAATATATCAAATAGTAATGTCAATAATGGACTTCCTTGCAAACCCTGATCTTATTGGAAAGGTCTCTAGCTTATTATTCCCATTGAAGAGTTAGATGGAATTAGATAGTACTTATCATATTAAGGAAAGCTTCTGTGCTTTTTAGTGTTTTGAACAATAATGGGTGTTGTATATAATCAAAAGCTTTTTCTGCATCTGTTCATATAGTCATTTGTTTTTTTTTTAAATTTGGCCAGTTATGTTTATACTTTTCCTGACTTTGGAAGAGTCCTGCCTTCCTGGCATAAATCCAGGCTATTCATAATGCATAATCTTTGTGATATGTTGCTGTAGTCTCCTTGCTAATATTTGAAAATTTTGCATCAGTGGCTGAGATGATGGAAAAAAGGCAGGGACTTGTCTGAGCTTTTCCAAATTTCCCTCCAAACAACTTTAAATAATGCTTCAAAATGAATTCTAAAGTGGCAGAACGCAAGGGGTAAAACAGTTTTCCAGGCCAACACAGAGGCAAACAGTAAAAGTGTGTTGTACCGAGATGAGAGCAGAGCACACTCCAGAGCAGACAAGGCTGCGCTCCAGCAGATCAGCAGCAGGCATTGAGGTGACTGAATTAGCAGTGGCTTCCAGAGCTCTCAGGGCACAGAAAGCAAGGGGGTTGGATAGCTGGTCAGAAGGAGAGTAGAGCAGTCTCTTTGCTTCCCTGAGGTGCAGGACTGTGCATTGCCCCTGCTCTGATCTGGGTAGCAGCCTTCAGTCACAGTCCCAGGGCAGGAAGGAAAAGTAACAAACCAGATCTCGCAGTAGCAGGAGAGTGGGGATGCTAGTCCCAGTTACAGAGTGGAAAAAAATGTTTGTGGTCACACACAGGCCAGGAGAGCCTGTAACCACAGCTCTCCTTAGATCATAGCACCTTGGAAGAACTGATCATTTACAGACCTGCAAAACTATCTCTAAGTGTAGTTGCAAAAAAGATATGAAATGTGGGACAGTTCAAAGAAAAATGTAAGTTGGTCTCAGATCCAAAATATTCCTGGAAGAGTTTAAAAAAAGGATTTTAAGAAGGAATAAGAGAGGTAGAAGATAAGTTGGGAAATTTTTGAATGAATGAAGCACAAATGAAGTAAGAAAATAAATTTTAAAAAGAAGAATCAACAGTTTGGTAAAGGGAGTGCCAAAAAAATTAAAGAAAATAACACCTTAAAAACAGAATAGGTCATATGGTAGGAATGGCACAAAGATTCATTGGAGAGAACTCCTTAAAAAGAACTGGCCAGATAGAAAAAGATATACAAAAATTCACTGAAGAAAAAACTCTTTAAGTGGTAGAATAGGCCAAACAGAAAAGGAAGTATAAAAGCTCAATGAAAAAAATAATGTCTTAAAAATTAGAATTGGGTCAGTGGGAGCTAATGACTCCATGTGACATAAAAAAAGAATAAAACACAATTTTTTAAAAAATAGAAGAAAATGTGAAATATCTTATTGGAAAACCAACTGACCTGGAAAATAGATCCAGGAGAGGTCATTAAAGAATTAGTGAACTGTCTGAAAACCATGATCAAAAAAAAAGCTTAGACATCATCTTTCAAGAAACTGTCAAGGAATCCTGCCCTAATATTCTAGAACCAGAGGGTAAAACAGACATTGAAAGTATCTACTGATCATCTTTTGGAAGAGATCCCAAAATCAAAACTCCCAGAAATATTATAGCGAAATTCCAGGTCAATGAGAAAATATTACAAGCAGCCACAAAGAAAATTTCAGGCATCAGGAGCTTTAGGATAATACAACTTCTGCATTGAAGGATCAGTGGGTTTGGAATATAATATTTTGGAGGTCATAAAGAGGTGGGACTACAACCAAGAATCCCTACCCAGCAAAACTGAGCATAATCCTTTAGGGGGAAAATGGGACATTCGGTGAAATAGAGGACTTTGAAAGCATTCCTGATGAAAAGACCATGAACACAAGGCTCAAGAGAAACATAAGGTAAATAGGAAAGAGAAATCATAAGGCATTCGATAATATTTAAACTGTTTCCATTTGTGCATGGGCAGATCATACTCGTAACTCATAAGAACTTTCTCATCTTTCTGAGAGCATCCTGCTTTGTCATTTCTTATAATACTAGTACAAGAATATTTTTATCATAACTTGTTCAGCCATTTCCCAATTGATGGCATTCCCTCAATTCCCTCAACAGCAGCTAGAAACGTACACTTAGAGGAAAGGGAGAGAATTTGGAACCAAAATTTTTTAGAATGAGTTGAAAATGATGGAATGATAAGGAAAAAAATTAAGGGATGAGAAAAAGAAGTGCACTGGGAGAAGGAAGAGTTAAATGGGGTAAATTTTCTCACTTAAAAGGCATGAAAGAGCTTTTACAGTGGAAGGAAATATATGGGAGTTGGGAGGAGGGAGCCCTTGAACTTTCATCAGAATTGACTCAGAGAGGAAATCACATACACACTAAGTTGGGTGTAGAAATCTATCTTATCCTACAGGAAAATAGGAGGGGAAGGGGATCTTATGAGAAGGGAGATAGTGATATTAGAGGGGAAGGTGGATTGGGGAATGTGATAGTCAGAAGCAGAACACTTTTGAAGATGAACAGAGTGAAAGAGAGAGCAGGATAAATGGGGAAATAAGGCGAAGGGAAGTACATAGTAATCATAACTGAAAAATTTACAAGTGTCTCTGATAAAGACCTAATTTCTCTAATATGTAGAAAATTGAGTCAAATTTATCAAAATAAGAGCCATTCCCCAATTGATAAATGGCCAAAGAAAATGAATGGGAAGACTTCAGGTGAAGTAAGCAAAACTATAGTCATATACAAAATGCTCTCCATCACTCTTGATGAGAGAAATGCAAATTAAAATAACTGAAGTACTGGCCCACACCTATCAGATTGGCTAATATAACATAAAAGGCAAAAGGCAAGTGTTGGAGGGGATGTAGGAAAATTGAGACACTAATGCTGTTGATGGACTTGTGAACTGATTCGGTCATTCTGGAGAGCAATTTGAAACTATGCCCAAAGATCTATAAAACCATGTAATCACATTAGTGACTACTGCTAGTTCTGTATCCCAAAAAGATTGAAAAAACAAAAAGGAAAAAGACTTACAGTACACAAATATTATAGCAGCTCTTTTTGTGATAGCAAAGAATTGAAAATTGAGGGAATGCCATCAATTGGGAAATGGCCGAACAACTTGTGATAAAAATATTCTTGTACTATAAGAAATTACAAAGCAGGATGCTCTCAGAAAAACCTGAAAAGCCTTACATGAACTGATGCAAAGTGAAATGAGCAGTCAAAAGAACACCTGTAACACAGTAACAGCAATATTGGATGATGATCAATGATGAATGGCTTAGCTGTTTTCAGCATTACAATGATCCAAGGCGACACTGAAGGACATATGGTGAAAAATGTTGTCCAGATCCAGAGGAGCTGGTGGACTTTGATTGCAGATCGAACCATACTTTCTAAAACATTTTAAATTTTTCTTGAGGGCTTTTTTTTGGTCCGTGTTTTCTTTCACAGCATGACTATTATGGAAATACGTTTTGCATGACTGCAAGTGTCTAACTTCTGTTTAATTGCTTGCCTTCTCAGTGAGGGGGGACAGAAGGGAGGCAGCAAAAGAATTTGGAACTCAAATTTTTTAAAAATCTGTTTCAGAAATTATCTCTTTAGTATACTGATACTGATTCATTGTCTGTAGTGTCTTTTAGCAAAATGCTTGTCTTCCTTTCCTCTTTATCTCTTTTAGTTAGGTCTGGTTTTGTTGTCTGAGATCATGAATGATTATTACACCTGCCTTTTTCACTTCAAAAGATTGCGGGTTTTCCTTCAGGCCTGTATTTTAACTCTGTGTGTCTTTCTGTGTCAAGTATTTTTCTTGTAAACAACATATTATTAGATTCTGGTTTCTAATCCAATAAGCTGTCTTCTTCTGTTAAATGGATGAGTTTTTCTCATGTACATTCAGAGTTATGATTGTTAAATGTGCATGTCCCTCCATCCTGTTATCTTATACCTTTCCTTGTCTTTGCTTTCTGTCCCCTGTTTAAGAGTTTAGCTTCTCACTAAAGCATCCCTTAATTTGCCTCACCCGTTCCTTTTATTCCTATTGTCCCCTTCCTCTTATCTCCTTTCCCTCCCATTTCCCGTTCATTAAAGTATATTTCTGTACTCAGTTGTGAGTATGTCTCTCTGTATATGTTCTTCCCTCCTTTGACCAGTTCCGTTCACTGCTATCTACCACTCTCATCTTAATCTGTTCATTTCATTGTCTTTTGTCAAAAACATCTTTTTTGGATTCTGCTTTCTAATCATTCTGTTAGCATCACCTGTTTTATGGACAAGTTTCTTCCCTTTGTCATTTAATGTGATAATAAAATACATATCTTGCTCTCATATCCCCTGTTACTTGTTTATTTTTTCTCTCCCCTCCCCCTACTCCATTTTGAAGAAATCTGATCACCAATAATAATAATGTTTATATTTAATTTTTTTAATTAACAAAAATCTTTCTCCCCATTATAAAAGAAAAGAAAGCCTTCTGTAGTAAATATGCAGTTAAGCAAAACAAATTCCCTATTAGTCATTCCCAAAATATATAGGTCTTATTTTGCACCCTGAATCCATCCCTTCTCTATCAGGAGGTGGGTAAGTACAGTTCATTGTTGCAGATCCTCTGAAATCATGTTTTCTAATTGTATTGATCAGATTTCTTAAGCCTTTTAAATTATTGTGTAAGTTTGTTGTATTGTGTAAATCACTGTATACATTGTTCTGGTTCTGTTCATTCTACATCAGTTCCTACAAATCTTTTGTTGCTGTGTAGCTATGTGTTTATTTTTTTAAAAATTAGGTTCAGTTTTATTTTTAATTTTAAATTCTCTCCATTTCCCTCATTCATTGAGAAGGCAAGAAAAACAAAACCCATTACAAATATATATAGAAATACAAAACACATTTCTGTATTAGGCTTGTTTCAACCTTTACTCTCTTTAAAACAAAAGCAAGAAAAAGAAAGAAATGGAAGGAAACATGGTTCAGTCTGTACTCTTTAGAGTTATCTTTAACAATATTGTTACAGTTTGTCAACTAAAGTAAGAAGCAAGGGTTTCAGCTGAAGGAGTCATGGAAGAAGATGTATGGGGATCTTGAGGAAGGATAATATGGTACATAATAGGTTCTGGAAGGGGTGAGACAAGGAATTTCTTGGAGAAGAAAAAAGACTGCCTTATTGCAATAAAGGTTTAAGTGAAGTTAGGTAACATGCCTTTCAGATGTGCCAAGTTATCATGGTTGTAGTGTCCAGGTTTGTTCGGAGTCTCCTGAGTTGAAGCACAGGAGGTATACGGTACAGTAGTAGTGATTCAGGGCTGAGATTTGACTAGATCAGGCAAAAGACAAGGAGGCAAGAGAGTCAAGAGCATAGGACAGGGGCGGTCAGGTGGCACAGTGAATAGAGCACCAGCCCTGCAGTCAGGAAGACCTGAGTTCAAATGTGGCCTCAGACACTTAATACCAAAAAAACTAGCCGTGTGTCCTTGAGCAAGTCATTTAACCCCAGTTGCCTTCCTTCCCCCTCCAAAAAAGCATAATACAGTGTGGACTTGAAATGGCTGACTATTTGGTTGAGGTTCAAGAGAGGAGACATTGAAGTCAGAACAGGAATAATGTTACGTTACATTACATTACAAGGGCCTTGATGAGGGCAAAGATCAGGTAAGCAGATTGTAGTAAACAAATAGGGAATCTGACTTTGTAAATCATAAATGCTATAGAAATGTGAGCTGTTACTGCTATTACAAAGTGTATTATTCATTCCTTCATGATTCAAAAAAAAACCTAAATATTGTTACTGTATGAATTGTTGTCCTAGTTGTGTTCACTTCACTTTGTTGTGTTGTTGAGTTGTGTCCAGCTGTTTGTGACCCCCTTTGGGGTTTTCTTGGCAAAGATTTTGGAGTAGTTTGCCATTTCATTCTCTAGTTCACAGATGCGAAAACTAAGGCAAACAGGATGAAGTCACTTGCCTGGGATCTCATAGTTAATAAGTGTCTAAGGCTGGATTTAATTCAGGTCTTACATTATGACCAGGTGGAATTTATACCAGGAATGCAGGGCTGCACCAGCCCTGAAGTCAGGAGGACCTGAATTCAAATCTGGCCTCAGACACTTAACATTTACTAGCCGCGTGACCTTAGGCAAGTCACTTAACCCCAACTGCCCTGCCTTCCCCCCTCCAGAGGGAAAAAAAAAGGAGTGTAGGACTGGTTCAATATTAGGAAAACTATCAACATAATTTACCATATCAGTAACAGAAACAAATATCATATGATTATATCAATAGAGGAAAGAAAAGCTTTTGACAAAATACACTATCCCTTCCTATTAAAAATAGTAGAACATAGCTAAGGCCAAGAATATGCACTATCTGTAAGAGATAATCTTGAAGCCTTCCCATTCAGATCAGGGATGAAGCAAGGGTGTCCATTATCACTACAATTATTCATTGCTGTATTAGCAATAAAACAAGAAAGAAATTGGAGGAATAAAAAGAGGCATGTAGGAACCAAAACTATTACTCTTTGCAATGATATGATGATATACTTGGAGGATTCTGGAGAATCGGCTAAAAACTAGTTTAAACAATTAACTTTAGCCGAGTTGCAAGATTTAAAATAAAGTCACAAATCATCAGTGGTGGCACGATGGATAGAGTGCTGGTCTTGGAGACAAGAAGATTCATCTTCTTGAGTTCAAATCTAACCTCAGACACTAGCTGTGGCAAATGCCTGGCAAGACGTTTAACCCTGTTTGTTTCACTTTCCACATCTGTTCAGATACCTGGAGGAGGAAATGGCAAACTACTTACGTATTTTTGCCAAGAAAATCCCAAATGATGTCAGGACTGACTGACAACAGGAAATCATCAACATTTCTATGTGCTACCAAAAAAACCCAGCAGAAAGAGATAGAAAGAGAAATTCTATTTAAAACATGCAGACACTATAAAATACTTAGAAAATACCAGCCACAAGCCCAGGGACTGTATGAACATAATTTCAAAACATTTCACACAAATATCTAAACAATCAGAAGTAGTAATTGCTCGTGGGTAGGCTAAACTAATGTGAAAAAAAAAATGACAATTCTACCTTAACTTACTTATTCAGTGCCTTGCCAATCAGACTACCAAAATATTATTTTATAGAGCTAGAAAAATAATCACAAAATTCACAAGGGAAAACAAAAAGTCAAGAATATTCATGGAATCGGTGAAAAAAATGTGAAGGAAGGCAGCCTAGGATACCTGATTTCAGACTGTATTACAAAACAGTAATCATTGAAACAATCTGGTACTGGCTAAGAAATGGAGGGGTAGATCAGTGGAACAGATTCCATACACATTACATAGTAGTAAATGACCATAGTAATCTACTCTTTGATAAACCCAAAAATCCAAGTTTGGGAGCAAGAACTTACTTTTTTTTTCTTTTTGGAGGGGGGAAGGCAGGGCAGTTGGGGTTAAATGACTTGCCCAAGGTTACACAGCTAGTAAGTGTTAAGTATATGAATTTAGATTTGAACTCAGGTCCTCCTGACTCCACAGCTGGTGTTCTATTCACTGTGCCACCTATCTGCCCCAAGAACTTAATTTTTGAAATAAATTGCTGGGGAAACAGGAAAGCAAATTAGAAGAAAATAGGAGTGGGCCAACAACTCAAACCACATATCAAGATAAGTTCAAATTGGATTCATGCTTTAGACATAAAAGATGATATCAATAAGTAAATTAGGGGAGCATGGCAAAATGTACCTGTCAGATCTATGGGTCAGGGAAGAGTTATAACCAGACAAGAGAGAGATTATAGGAAGTAAAACAGATCATTTTGATTCCCTGAAATTAGCATTTTACACAAATAAAACTAATGCAGACAGAATTAGAATTAGAAGGAAATTAGGAAATGGAGGGGAAATGCAGTTTGCAACCAGTTTCTTTGATGCAAACTTCATAAGAGCCCTTCCTCATTTGATAAATGGTCAAAGGATACGACCAGGCAGTTTTCAGAAGAAATCAGAGCTATCCATAGTCACATGAAGAAACGCTCCAAATCACTACTGATTATTTAGATCATGTCCATCTCTTCATGACACCATTTAAGATCCTTTTAGCAAAGATACTGGAGTGGTTTACGAGTTCCTTCTCCATCTCATTGTATAGATGAGGAAACTGAGGCAAACAGAGTTAAGTGACTTATTTAGGCTCACACAACTGGTGTCTGAAGCTGGATTCAACTCAAGTCTTCTTGACTCTAGGCCCTGCATTCTATCCATTGCACCACCTAGCTGTCCTAGGTGGCCTGAGTAGAGAAATGCAAATTAAAACAACTCTCAAATACCACCTCACATCTATCAGATTAGCCAACATGAGAGAAAGGAAAAATGACAAAGGCTGGAGGGGATGTAGAACAATTGGGACACTGCTAAATGGTTGGAGTGGTGAACTAGTCCAGCCATTTTGGATAACAGTTTGGAGTTACATCCAGAGGACTGTGACACCTTTGACCCAGCAGTAGTTCCACTAGTAATTCTGTATCCCAAAGAGATAAAAGAGAAGTTATATGTATACAAAAACATTTATAGCAGCTCTTTATGTGGTAGCAAAGAATTAGAAATTGAGGGGATACCCATCCATTGGATAATGGCTAAACAAATTGTGGTATATGATTGCAATCGGAATCCTATTGTAGTATAAAAAATGACAAGCAGGATGGTTTCAGAAAAGCCTGGGATAACTTATATGAACTGATGGAAAGTGAAGTGAGCTGAATCAGAATATTGTACATAGTAATACATAATGATCCAAGACAGTTCCAAAGGACCCATGATGAAAATTGCTTTCCACCGCCAAAGAAAAAACTGAGAAACCTTAATGCAGATCAAAGCATACTTTTTACTTTATTTTTATTTTTTTATTTTGTGTTTCCTTTTTCAGTGTCGTTAATATGGAAATGTTTTACATGAACTCATGTATAATTGAAATCAAATTGCTTGTCTTCTCAAGGAGTGGAAGAAAGAGAATTTGGAACTCAAAAAATGTTTAAATTATTATTAAATGTTTTACATGTAATTAGAATCTATTAATATGAAAAATAATTTTGAAAATAAAATTTAAAGAAAAATGTAAATTGGAGAATATGGGAAAATGTACCTGTCAGATCTATGAATAAGAGAAGAATTTATCACCAAAGAAGAGATAGAGAAGATCATGGGTAGTAAAATGGATTTTATTACATTTAATTTAAAAAGGTTTTGTACAAACAAAACTAATGTAGCCCAAATTAGAATGGAAACGGGGAAAATAAATGGCAAGTTTCTCTAGTAAAGGCCCCATTTCTAAAAAATATAGGGAATCAAGCCAAATTTGTAAGAATATAAACCATTTCCCAATTGATAAATGGTCGAGGGATGTGAATTGGGAGTTTTCAGAAGACGAAATCAAAGTTATCAATAGTCCCATTTTTTAAAATGGTCAGAAATCACTATTGATTAAAGAAATGCAAATTAAAACAACTCTGAGATACCATCTCACACCTATCAGATTGACTAACAAGACAGAAAAGGGAAATGACAAATGCTGGAAGAGATGTGGAAAGACTCACACTAAGCCAACCATTCTGGAGAACAATTTGGAACTGCACCCAAAGGACTATAAAGTTGTGCATACCATTTGGCCCAGTAATACCAGTCATAGGTCCATATCCCAAAGAGATCAAAGAAAAGGGGAAAGAACCTACATGTACAAAAATATTATAGCAACTCTTTTTGTGGTGGCAAAAAATTGAACATTGAGGGGATGTCCATCAGTTGGAGAATGGCAGAACAAGTTGTGATATATGATTGCAATGGATTGCAATGTTGTGCTATAAGATGGTTATGAGCAAGATGGTTCAGAAAAACCTGGGATAACTTATATTAACTGATACAAAGTGAAGTAAGCAGAACTAAGAAATCATTGTACACAGTAGCAGCAATATTGTAAGGATGATCAACTCTGAAAGACTTGTACTCTAATCAAGGCAATGATACAAGACAATTCCAAAAGGTCAATGAAGAAAAACGCAGTCCATCTTCAGAGACAGAACCGATCAACTCCAAGTTTACTTTGAAACATACTTTTTATGCTTTATTTTTCTTGTTTGTGTTGTGTGTGTGTTTCTTTTCATTTCAAAGATTCTACCCTATTTTAGTCTTTTCATGAGATTATGGGAAAGTCCACTGTGCTAATAAAAATCTTTTTTTCCCACCTTTAGGATTATATTTAATTTTTCGGGTTGAGTTGTTTGTAATCGTAAGCTTCTTTTTTTTCTTTTGGAATATGTTTTCTTTCCTTTTTGGTGCCCAGGTTTCTTGGTACTTGAAATTTGTCTCTCTGTCGGCAGTATTTTTTTCCTTTGACTTGGAAGTTCTTGATTTTGGCTATGACATTTGTAGCCAAAATGGTTTTGGTTTTTTGGGAGGTGATTTGTGAATTCTTTCCTTTTTTCTTCTTTTTTTCACTTTTGCCCTCTGCTTCCAATAGATGTGGATAGAAACATGCATAATTTCTTGAAATATGGAATCACAATCATAGTCATGATTCTCAATGAATTTGATGTTTCTTTAATTATCTCTCCTTCATTTGTCTTCCAGGTTGTATGTGTGTGTGTGTGTGTGTGTGTGTATGCATATGTGATCTCTTAGATTTTCTCCCATTTTTCCAGTTATTTGACCTTATTCTATTATTTTTATTTTCATGGAGCCATTCAGTTCTGTAGTCATTTCATTTTCGGAGAGTCGATTTCTTGACTAGGATTTGCTATTTTTGTTTTCTTTCATTTTTTTCTCCTGAGCCATTTTTTCACTTCTGATTTCATTTCTTGATCTCATGCTTCAGTTTTTCTGACAACTCAAAGAAGTCTTTGTGATCAGGCCATTTTTTTTCCCCTGAGACTCTGCTTACCTTTTGTTCTAGGGTTACACTTTTCTGAGTTTCTTTTTGTAAAATTGTTCTAACCCAATAATGTTTCTTCCCTGTGTTTTGTATCTTAAGCTGTTTACTGTTATTTTACTATAATGGGGAAGAGTGTCTGGGCATTTGAGTAGGCACTAATTAATTAACTCATTAATGACTGTTCATTGTTGGTAAATATACTAATTTCTAAGCCTTTTTTCTTTCCACTGCTGAAGAAAAATATTTCAGCAAAATCTGTTATTGTGTAATATGTATTCATAGATTGTGTTTTTTGTTATTCTTTTTTATTTATGTTAAACAGCTTTCCTTTGATTTTTGTATTATGGGAGCAGCCCTTTAAATATACCTAAATGAATGTGATGACATGTAATATAAACATTAGGTTGAAAAGTATTCGTTTTAAGTTTTCTGATTATACTGTGTATGTGTCCTGACTTCCAAGCTGTATAGATATTATTTTGATATCTAAATAGATAGTTTTAAACTGACATTCATGAGTTATATGCACCTTAGCCCTCTGGGCTATGGTTTAGTTTATATTTTTAAAATGTTTGACACCATATTCATATAAGAAAATTATATTGGAAAGATTAATATTCCTTTTTATGCCATTTCCTAGATGTAGTGGCACCAAAGGAAGGGGTCAAGTTATTACCATCCCAAAGAACTGAATTTCCCAAAACTTTGTCATCACCTAATTCTTACCCATCAGCTGTGAATAAGGGGAAGACCATAGTTAATATTAACTCTGATGACATCAAACAGCAGACAGATGAAGAAATCAGGAAACTTTTACCAGGAAAAACCGTAGTAGAGTTTCCTCGACGAGTTTCAACTTCTTCACTTAGAGCAAAGAATTCTTCTTTAGCAACCCACCATCACATCCAGAAACCAGCTGATGGCGATTTATCGTCTTCATCCGACTCAGATTCTGATAGAGAAGATAGTGTCTCAGAAATTGTCTTGAAACCTCAGATTCCTGTCAAAACCAAAGGAGAATTTCCACAGTTGGATGCTTCTGAGACTAGGACCCAAAGAACTTTGAAATTAAGCAAGAAAACCCCATCCCAGAGAGCACACATGGAGTCCACATTTGTGGAGAAACCTCGTCATTCAGAGACGAGATTGATTGTTGAGCGATCAGAAGCCTATAAAGAGCCTAAAACAACCAAATCAGAAGTAATAGAATCTTTTAGGGAGCAGAGTACAAAAGAAGCACAGATGCAGAATTCTATATTTAAGTTGAATGAAATTACTAAAGAAAACCAAAAGCAAGTTGAAATTCATCAGAAGTTATCAGACCAAATAGAAGGAGGATCATTAACCACCAAGTCAGACATAGTGAAGGAAGAGAAACCAACAGCTATTGATTTTACAGCAGGTCATTTTGAGAACAAAGACATTTTGGAGGAAAAGTTGCCCCCCCTAAATTTGGAAGCACCTTCTCCTCAGGCCAGAGAAGATGTTTTAGAGGAAGATATGCCAGCAATAAACAGTGGTGCAAAGGAAGAAGCCTTTCAAGGGGTGGCAGTGAAGTTGAACAATCAAGGCATCATATCGGGTACAACTTTAATTTGTGATTCACAGTAGTATGTCAGTGAGGAGATTTGATGATCCAGAATTTTTTTTTAATTTATCAATAATTATGTTATACTGTGTTAATTTACATTCTTAATTTGCAAAGTACAGCTTTTTTAGAACGTCTCTGGTTAACAGATTTAATAATCTCTTTGCCATAAATCTTATACTTTGGACAGTTCCACAGTATTTTTAATAGAGAGGAAAGGTAACATAGTAGTCTGGATTGTGTAGCAAATGTAGTTTTGGAATATTGATTTAGCTTTCTTCCCTGACTTTTGTGTGTGTTTTCATGTCATGTCGTGTGACTGACCAATCATCTGGTTAAGCATTATCATCTAAAGACTATATGGTCTTTGTTTCTGTTCATTGTTTTGCACGCCTAAATTCAAAGTATATTTCACATAAGTGTCTGCAGTAGCTAACAGAGCAGTGGATAGAGTGCTTAACCTGAAGGGACGGTCTTTAGATATCTAATTCTGGGATAGGAACTTCACCTCTATCTGCCTTTGTTTACCCACTTGTAAGATGATGAGAACAGCACCTCCCTCACAGGTTTGTTGTGAGGATCAGATGAGATATTCATAAAACACTTTATAAACCTTAAAATGCTATTATATAAATCCCATCAATTTTAATCTCAACATCCCAGAGGAGAAAAAAAAAAAAGTAATCTCAGCTGTAATAGGCTGCAAGACTTGCCCTTTTGGGGCAGCTAGGTGGCACAGTGAATAGAGCTCCGGCCCTGGAGTCAGGAGGTCCTGAGTTCAAATTCGGCCTCAGACACTTAAAAACCTAGCCGTGTGACCTTGGGTAAGTCACTTAACCCCAACTGCCCTCCAAAAAAAAAGGCAAAAAATAAAAAGACTTGCCCTTTGTTGTGAGTATAGGCTACAGGGTGCTAGTGTATTCTATATTCTTTTGCTTTCTCCTCTGATTTACCAGGGAAATACTGTTGAAAACTTGATTTTTTTTGTTTCTAAGGTTTGTTTTTATGAAAGAATTTTGGATGAAATATTTAAAAATAGAGCCAAATGGATAGTAACAGCTTGCTTGCTCTTGCTTTATTTTTTTTTGCTTTGAGCATTAAACTGGAAAGCTTCCTATAACTTTAGGTCTGTGTGCTACTTTAAAAAAGAATTTCAGGGTGAGGTATTTAATATAGTAATTGCTTGGATTATATACATATGTTGCTCTTGCTCTCTCTGTAGATAGATAGTTCTAAGTACTGCCTTTTTATACTATTCTAAAATATAGTATTTGTTAATAAGATTATTTGCTTTCTCTGTGTACAGCATAGTTAAAAGACTTTTTTGCCCACTAATTTTTATGTTCTCTAGGATATTCCCTTTGTAGATTGTAACATTTACTAAATTTACATGTTTTCTGTGCTCTTTTTTTAACTTACTCTAACATCATGCAAATACTGCTGATGCTTCTATTTTAAATGATCCTCTGAGTTGAACAGGAGTACTAGAAACTGCGGAATCAAGAATAGTTCAGTGTGTTTTCAGTTAGCAAAAATTTTGTTGGAAGAGGAGGCTATTGACATATAGAAAATTCTTTGAGGATATATGTTCCTTGTAAGGACACTTTGCTCTCTTCTTGAGTCTAAAGAAGACAGGAAAATTTAAAAAGGGGAAATGGGTAAGATTGACTTTACAGTAATAAGATTTTTCTGTAATTGTGAATCTCTTCCCAGATGACATAGCTAATTCAAATATTGTTTGAGGATTTAACTATGCAGCCGTGAAGACACTGAGTATGTTTAGTTAGCATTGAATGACTTTTCAAAAAAACAGTTCTTTGTCATGTTTAATTTAACTCAGACCTAGAAAGCAAAGGAACAAAGACTGTAATATCTGGGATGATCAAAGAGGGGAGTACTGAAGTGAAAGTTGGTAGGAATCTGAATTCAAATAATACTGTGTGTCTAACCTAACTGCCAGGGGGGAACCAGAGCTGCAAAATCCCCTCTGAGCAGAACTACATTAAAATGAAATTGGAGATATTGAACAAAATCAATAAAAATACAGCACAACATAAACAATGTTAATTTGTGATTTTTCTAAGTCAGTATGGAGACCCTCAGGAATAGCTGCTGTTTAACACCACTATTCTGCGCAGTTCACAAAACTCTAGCTTCTGTTTCCTCTTCTCAAAAATAGAGCTGATAATACCTGTGTACAGCTGCATTGTTTTGTTGTCCGGGATCAAATGGGAGACTACATGCAAGGCACTTTGTAAACCTTAAAGTGCAATAAAAAAGTCAAGAATCATTTTTACAAAGCTAGGTTTCTTGGCTTCAAGAAACAGAAACGGCAGAGAAATTTTTAATGAACTCATTAGTGTCAGGTACCTGGAATTATTAAATGCTATACTTTAAAGAAAAAAGATCATGTATCTTTTCCTGTAACTTTATTTTATTCTCATTTCATATGGCATGCGCAGTTTCAGAAAAGCATGTCATTTCTCTGTTTGCAGTGGATTTCGAACTAGCAACAACTTGTTTAGATAGTTGAATGAAGGAATGAAAAAAGCATTTATTAAGTGATTACTGTGTACAATGTACAATACTGTGCCTTGGGGATATAAATTAAAAAGTCAGACCATCCTTATTCTCAATAAGCTCATCTTCTAATGAGGAAGACAACACATAGAGAAAGTTTCAACTTCATAGATGGAACTTGGATGGGGATATTATTTAAAATGTTTTTGTCAAATTGTTATTTAGATATTTCACTGGATACTTCTGTATTTTTATTTTGAATGAGGAAATAGTTATATTTTTTAGCACTAAAAAACAAAATTTGAAAAAGCAAAGAACACAGGCAAATCCAGGGCCTTTAGTGATAAGTGATTTTTTTTAAAGAAAAAACTTAATAAATTATTGTATCTGTTCATTGTAGTTATAACCAAGAAAATATTTTAAAAACAGTTTACTGATGAACTTTGTCTAAATTCTGTACTCATTGAGACTGGGGGAAATTAGTTGAGCTTTTGTTGCCTTTTTAAAAAGCATTCTGCTGTTGCTGTATCTGCATTTTCAAGTTTTATCTGCATTTTCAAGCTTGCTAAAAGTGCATCTGTGTGTTTTCTTGGCTAGTATTATGACGTATATAACATGCCCCATGCACTAGAAATATGAGGTTATTAACAAAGCAAATTTTAGAGATATAATGCAATCATAGATACTAATTTGATTTTTGAAATATTTTTTTAAATATGAGATTAATTTTATTTTGCTTTGAACAGCTGTTGCTTTTTACTAAGTAAGAATTGCTTTTTTAAAAAATAAATTAGTAATTTTTAATTACATTTTACTATATTAGTTATTTGGAGAATGTTTTAACATCTAAGTGGCTTAATACTTGTTAATTGACTTAGCTAAAAAGTAATTGATTCTTCTAGCCTTAAACTTACTACTTTATTTTTCTTCCACAGAGACTGAAAATGCTGAGGCATTTGATAATTCTACCTACAAGAACCTTCAACATCATAACTACAACTCTTACACCTTCTTAGATTTTAACCTGGATCTTTTGAAATTTAGGTTGCCTCAGCCATCCTCAGGACGAGAGTCACCTAGACACTGAGTTAAAAGAAAAGTTTCAAGTTTCTCTGTGATTCAACTTGTGAGTCATTGTTGCTGCATTTTCTCCTCCATAAATAAAGTCAGTTCAACAGTAATTGGTATAAAGATTTTATTTGCCTTACTTCATCTTTTAAAATTAATGGAACAGTCTTTCCTGTGATTATTAATACTTTACATTTCTTTTGAAAATTCTTCAAGAAAATTCTTTGACCACTTGTTCACTGGGGAAATGGCTCTTGGTCTTACATATTTTTGTTAAATTCCTTTAATGTCTTGGATTGATATCCCATGTTAGAGATAGGTAATGGGGGAAAAAAAATTCACCTTCCCTTTTTATGCTAGGCACTATTGATTTTCTTCCTGAAGAAGTTTTTCAATTTCATGTCATCTAAATAATCTGTTTTATATTTTGTTATTTACTCCATCCTTTGGTTAAAAATTCTCCTAGCCTAGTTCTAAAATAATCTGACCTTTTGCTTTTCAAGTCAAGTATCTATTTGTAATTTATTATGGCATATGAGAGGTTGTTGTCTTTTGAGTTTCTTTGGTTTATTTCAAATCTTTTCCTGTGCTTATTTTCAGATTTATTTATTTCAAAGTGTTTTAAACTGCATAATAGAACTTGAGGAGCTGGGTTCATTCACTTTGCTGTTTTAATGGAACTCTGTATTTCTTGTTAGAGGAGTTGTTATAAATATAGTATTTGTGAAAGTACTACTTGGCAGCATTTAGCCATTAGATTGAGGGTACAGGCTCCTAAATGTTGTAATTAGTGGATGCTCTTCTTAAACTGACTTTGTGATAAGGGCTAGCCGTGGATAAAAATTGCATAATAGATAAATTTATCTTTGGCCTTGTAAACTCTCTCTCTCTTCTTCATTCTTTATCCCACCTGTGTCCTTTTCATTAAGTGATTCATACCCTCATATTCTTTTTCCTCTTCCTCCACCAAAATCTGCTAGTAGGAAAGTGTATGAAACTAATTCTAGGGTAATAAAAGATGAATAGCATAGATGTCACTCCTTCTAGAGACATTTATTTTTGATAGGTCTTACTAAGCTTTAAGGTAAAAGAAAAAAAAAAACTGATTGGATGTAAGGTGTTAACCAGATGCTAGTGGGAATGATATTTGGAAAGCAGCAAAGCCTTTCTAGAGTTGTAGAAATTCTATCTTAAAGTCAGTAATCTTTGCCTATGGTCAAATCCAATTTTGTTTCTTAAATTTGAAATGATTTTTAATTAAACACTTCTTGTATTAGGAAGACACAGTCACATCTAAATTGTAGACAAATAGTAGGGTATGTGAATTCAGTTTGGGACATACTGAGTTTGAGTTTACTTTAGAACAGTCAGTTTGGAATATCCAGTAGGTAATGAAGGGTGCAGAACTGATGCTCGGGAGAGACTTGAACGGATATTTACAGGATAATCTGTGAGTCATAAATTGAGTTATATGCATATAGAAGATAATATAAAAAGAAGAGACTTTGGGGAACACAGAGGGCATGATGTAGATAAAGAATGGCCTGATGATAGAATCCAGGAAGAGAAGATGGTCAGTGCTGTCAGATGCAACAGACAGGAAGGATGGGGGCTGAGAAGAGACTTCAGATTTAGCGATTAAGAGACTGCTGGTAACTTTAAAGAGAACGGACTTAATTATAGTCAGAAGCTACATTGCTGGAAGTTTTAAGAAAATGTGAACTTAAAAGACACAAATTCACTGTTTGATAAAAACTGCTTGGAAAACAATATAGCAGAAACCAGATGTAAATAAACATCTCACACTGTATATATGTATAGAAGGTCAAAACAGGTATGTGTTTTAACATAAGGGGGAATGCTGTAAGCAAGTTAGGACAGAGCATGGAATAGTTTACCTGCCAGATCTATGGATCAGGGAAGAATTTAGGACCAAATAATAGATAAGAACTACAAAACATAAAATGGTCATTTTGATTATATTAAATTTAAAAGGTTTTGCACCCCCCCCCCCCAAAAAAAAGCGAAAAAAGCAATGCAACCAAGATGAGAAAGAAGGCAGAAAACTGGGGGGGGGGATTTTTACAGCAGGTATCTCTGGATAAAGACTTCATTTCTCAAGATCATAGAGAACTGAGTAAAATCTATAAGAATACAAGTCATTCCCCAGTTGATAAATGATCAAAGAATATGAACAGACAGTTTTTAGATGAAGTAATCAAAGCTATCTATAGTCATGAAAAAATGCTTTAAATCACTATTGATTAGAGAAAATGCAAATTTAAACAACTCTGAGGTACCAAATTTAAACAACTCTGAGGTACCACCTCATACCTATCAGATTGGCTAATATAACAGAAAAGGAAAATGATAAATTTTGGAGGGGGTATGGGAAAATTGGGACAGTAATTTGTTGTTGGAGTTGTGAACTAATCTGTTCTGGAGAACAATTTGTAAGTATGCCCAAATTGCTATAAAACTGCATATTCATTGATCCAGCAATATTTCTACTAGTTCTGTATCCTAAAGAAGTAAGAAAAAAAGCAGGGGGAGGTGACCTATTTGTATAAAAATATAGCAGTTCTTCTTGTGGTGGCAAAGAATTGGAAATTGAGGGGATACCCATCAACTGGGAAATGGCTCAACAAGTTGTGATAGACAATTGTGATGGAATGTTATTGTGCTATAAGAAATGATGAGCAGGATGCTCTTAGAAAAACCTGGAAAGACTTACATGAACTGATAGATAGTAAAGTGAGCAGGACCAGAACATGGTACATAGTAACAGCAATACTGTGCAATGAACAACTGTGAATTATGTAGCTATTCTCAGCAAGACAATCACAAAGGACTAGTGAAGAATACTAGCTGTCTCTAGAGAAAGAACCGATGGCATCTGAATGTGGACCAAAACATACTATTTTTCACTTTTTTTTGTTTTCTTTCACAACATGGAAATGTTTTACATAATTACACACACATAATCTTTATCAGATTGCTTACCATCTAAGGGAAGGGGGGAGTGGAGAGAGAGGGTGAGAATTTGGAACTCAGAATTTTAAAATTGAATGTTAAATGTTTTTACATGCAATTGGGGAAAAATACATAAGATTACAAAGAAAGTGGAGACAGTATAGACAACCCTTTCCCCTCCCCCCCCACTTAATAGTATTTTATTTTTTCCAATTACATGTGACAGTTTATAAGAGTTTGAGCTCCAAATATTTTTCTCTCTCCCTCCCATCCTAAGATGGCAAGCAGTCGGATATAGGCTATACATATACAATCTTATTAAACATTTCCACATAAGTCATGTTATGAAAGAAGAATCAGAACAAAAGGGAAAAACCACAAGAAAAAAAAATAGTATGTTTCAATCTGCATTCAGACTCCATATTTCTTTCTCTGTGGACAGCATTTTCCATTATGAGCCTTTTTGGAATTGTCTTAGATGATTGTATTGCTGAGAAGAGCTAAGTCTGTCGAAATTGATTATAGCATAATTTTGCTGTTGCTGTGTACAATGTTCTCCTGGTTTTGCTCAGTTTACTCAGAATCAGTTCGTGTAAGTCTAGGTTTTCCTGAGAGCATCCTACTCATCATTCCTTATAGCACAACAGTATTCCATTACATTTCACAACTTGTTCAGCCATTCTTCAGTTAATGGTCATCTCCTCAATTTCCAATTCTTTGCCACCACAAAAACAGCTACTATAAATATTTTTGTACATGTGGTATAGACAACCTTTTAAAGGAGTTTTGTTGAATAAAGGATCTTGGGGGTGGTAGAGTCTAGTAAAGGTTTTTAAGAGTGTTAAAGGGTTGGGCATTTGAAGATAATAGGGAAAGATCTAGTAGATAGGGAGGGGTTGAAGATACAGGATGAAGTATGATTGGAGGTGCAGTCTGGTGGGAAAGGAGGGAGAAAATGAGAGCAAATGGTGTTGGTTTTGGTGAAGAAGAATACTGTGTTGTCAGAGTCTGGAGGGAAGGAGAGCTCTGGGAGATGACATGGAGAGGTTTTGAGATAAAGAGTAAAATTCTTCATCCTGTCTGACCACTCCTTCATCTCCTTTCCTGGATTATCATCGACATCACACCCTTGAACTATGGCCAAGATAGCTGCCTGAATAGCAAGCATACTGCCAGCTTATGTATGCTACTCCAACAAAAACCTGAATTCATACCAGCCCAAATAATGATTAAGAACTCAAATTAGAAGCTGTAGTAAGTGATTTCTTTTTCCACCTTAGAATTGCATTAAAAAAGTCACACAGAAACCCAAGGACAATAGAAAAGGAGACCCCTAGCAAAGTGAGTGCCCAGACATGCAAAAACAAAACCCTAGCTTCACAGTTCAGCAGAGCAGATCCTGAAGACTAGGCAGCCACCAGAATGTCAGGGCAGTTCTTAAACTGGGCCATGCCAAGCTTATGGTTTTTAAGGTTTCTGGCCTCTGTCTTGACATGCCAGAAAGTTCCCTAAGGATCTATCACAACCTCAAAGATCCAGTGGGGATCAACCCCGGGAGGTAGAAGTCAAGCACAGGAATTCATGGTGAGAACAGATTGGACAGATAACTTGACCTCTTCCCCCAAAAAGCACAACTTGGTGGAATCTGACCCTGGCACAAAGTTCCAAGGAACTCCCAACTGGAGAGATGAGTAAATCAAAGGAAAAAAAAGTATAAAAATTATTGTAGATCCCCAGATTCTCCCAAAGAGAAATGACACACAATAACAATTGTAATCAGTGACTCAAAGGAAAAAAATAGTGTCCCGAAAAAGAAAAAAAATTAAGCAAAAAAGAAAAAATAAAATCTCTGGAGAAGAGAATTGGAAGGAGATACCTTATATCAGGAAGGAGTAAGCCATATCTCAGAAATAGACTCCCTAAAAACCAAATAAGTTAATGACTCCATTATAATAAAATTATTAAAATTTTTAAAATAATGCACAAGAACTGATAGTAAAAAAAATCCTGGGAAGAAAAGAGTCAGATAATTTAATTATCAGATTCTCTGAAAGCTGATAACAAAAAAACCTGGCTATTCATAAATGAAAACTGCCTGGGTTTTTGGAACCAAAGGGCAAAGTGAATATAGAAACAATATACCCAATAAAACAGTTGATTGGAGATTAGATGGGGGAAACCAAATACAAAACCCGTTGGGGCAAGTTTCTGTGATACAGGTCTCATTTCTAAGATATATAAGGAACTTATGCAAATTTATAAGAATAAGAGCATTTCTCCAGTTGACAAATGATCAAAGGATATGAACTAGCTATTTTCAATGGAAAAAAATCTAAACTATTAATAATCATATGAAAAAATTCTCTGAATAATAATTAGGGAAATACAAATTCAAAACCCTGAGGTCTATTTTACAACCTCAGATTGGAAACACTGACAAAAAAGAAAAATGACATGTTGAAGGGGCTACATTATCCATGCTGGAAAGCAGTTTAAAATATGCCCCCAAAACTATTAAACTGCATATCCTTTGACTCAGTGATACCACTAACAGGCTGGTACTCCAAAGAAATTAAAAAAAAAAAAGACCAAGATGTACAAAAGAAAAATAGAGGAGGTACCCATCACTTAGGAATGGCTGAATAAATTATGGTATATACATGTAATGAAATTATATTGTGCTGTAAGAAATGATGAAGGGCATAGTATCAGAAAGACTTGGAAAGACTTAAGTGAACTGATGCAAAGTGACATGAGAAGAACCAGAAGCATAATTTGCACACTCAACAATATTGTAAAGATAATCAACTTTGAAAGACGTAGTAATTGATCACCAGTCATGGTTGCAAAGGATTCATGATGAAATATGCTGTCCTCCTATACATAAAGAAAAAATAGACCCAGAGTACATAATGAAACATTTTCTTTTTTAAAAAATATGACTAATATGGGAATTTGTTTTGCATAACTAGATTTCTTTGTGATTTGTTTTTCTAGCCTTTTCAATGGGTGGGTAGAGGATAGAGGGAAGGAGAGAATTCTGAACTGCAAAGTTAGGAAGGGTAGAGTTTCAGAGAAGTCTGAGAAGAGTTATATGAACTGATGCAGAACTAATAGAACAATTTATGTAATAATATAACTGTAGAGATAAAAAAAAACCCACAACCTTTAAAATTCTTAAGAAAACTGATTGATGCAATGACCCACCATGATTGCAGAGGACCACTGATGAAGCATGCCACCAAACTCCAGACAGGTGATGGACTCAGTGCAGAATGAGATATACATTTTTAGACATAGCCAACAATAAGAAAAAAGTTTTAATTGTTATTTTAAAAGATCCAACAGTTGTGATTTGGTATAACCATTCTGGAAAGCAATTTGGAATAATTCCCCAAAACTTATTAAACTGCATATTTTTTAACCTAGTGGTTTCATACTAAACCTTATTCTGAATAGATCAAAGAAAGGAAAAGATCCATTATGTACAAAAATATTTACAGAACCAAAAACTAACAAGTTAGCAACTATGCAGGAAGTTGGCAGTAGGAGTAACCTGCCAGATTTCAGCACACAAGGCCTCATTATCTTGGTGTATTTTGCCTTTATTATGGTGATTCTAGGAGCTTTACCAACAGTGCAATGTCTTCTGTTATACCCACAACAAAGAAATCTTTGTACTTCAGCTGAATGTCTTATAGGATGGATCAATTCCTCAAGTTTCCACATGGCTTGAATGTAGCTGTTGCCATAGTTCAGGGACTTTAAAACTGCATGACAGGGCCTTAACCCCAAAATCAGCCCGTTTCACTTTCTGATCATACATTCCCTCTTTTTCCTATTCTTGAGCATGTCTTCATTAGAAATATGATGCAGCTTACTTGCACCTACTGATCTTCATTACCCTTTGGGCAGTTGGGAAATTTTAATTGCCTGGAAGTTGTACTGTTTCAAGATATCAAATCTTAGAGCCTTGTTTGTATTAGCAAATGGGTCTTCATTCAGAGGAACCATGTAGGCTCATTAAATGCCACTGTTAAATTTCCAAAATGCAAGCTGCTGTCTTCCTATTTTCTCAGTAACATGATGTAATTGAGAGCATGCTGTCTGGAATCAGAGGTCCTAGGTTTAAATCCTGGCTCTTACTATGTAAGTCAGGCTAGTCACTTAACCTTTATGGGATTTAATTTCCTCAAATACAGAGTGAGCAGTTTTGACTATAGGACCTCTAGGATCTATTCTTGTCCTAAATCTAGGGTTCTGCTAAATTTTGGGTCCAACTTATTGCCTATTTGCAGTTCCTTTCCCACTTATAGGTATTTATAAAGTACTAGCTAATGTTGATTGAGCAAACAGCTGCTAAGTCTCTGGATTGAGAGAGAGATTCCCACCTACAGCAGCCTACTCTTTCCACGAAGGAGGACATGAAACCATCAGCAGCTCATGCTGGTATTTTCCTATCTTGTTTTTTCCTGCTCTTAGGTGAATGACTGTTGGAACAAATCAGGCTACAACCTTGTGAGCCTCAAAAGGTCAGAAGAACCATGATAAAATAATTTTTATGTTAGAGGAAAAATTTGGAAGGAGAATTAATAGAAAAGGTCCCAAACCTTGCCCAAGTCACACTTCCTGAATATAGACAGGAACAAACAAGTTAATGATTCATGGAGGCAACAACAAATTATAAAAGTTGAGACATTAAAAATTAAAAGAAAATGATATTTAATATTTAAAAAACTGATCTGGAAAAAAGGTAGGTGCACCTCAAAACTGTGTGCAACAGAGATCCTTACCCAAATAATAGAGGCTTCTCAAGATAGGAAGCAGAAAAGAATGGATCTCAATCTCGAGAAAAGGCCACCCTCTCTCTGACAAGTGGTCAAGGAGGAACAGCAGTTTACAAAAGGAAATGACAAGTTTTAAAGCCCTAACGCAGAATTCACCCCCATCCTGACCGTTTTCTTCCATTGGCGGGAAGTCAGGTGCACAATCTAAGCATGTTAGTCTACCTCAAGTAACAGAACACGGAAACAGCAGACCACTCAATTTGATAAAGACCACATTTGATAAAGCACTTCTGTCCTTATTTGGCATATCTTATGCTGAGGTGTCACTGAGGAGAGCGGTGACTCCCTACTGCTCTGAGTTCTGAGTCCTTGTAAATCATATGATTTCTGGTGAAGGGGAACTTGGGCCTGAAAAGCCTTACTAGAGTTTAGATTAAGGTCTGAGAACTTTTCACTTTTCACTCACAGGTCAAGTAAAAAAAGTTTTAAAAAGCCTGAATACCATACTTGAACAATTGCGAATAAAGATCATCTAAATCTGTTAGAATCAGAAGACAAAATGACAATAAAGAATCCTTTGGTTACCTCCTAAAAGAAAATCCAAAATGAAAAGTCCCAGGAGCTTCAAAACCAAAATCTAGAGCTTCCAAGTCAAAAAGTTCTGCAAGCAGCCGCAAGAGTTAGCAAAGCAAGGCAACAAACATTTGTTAAGCATGTATACTATTGTAGACACTGTGCTAAATGCTGAGAGAGAGAAATACAAATAAAAAGAGTTATCATCTCTGCACTAAAGGAACTTCTACTTTATCAGGAGAAGAAAGTAGATTAAAGGGGGGTAAAAAGTATGGGAAGAAAGCCCAGAATCAGAAGCACAGTTGAGTATTGAATGAATGTTTATGATGGGGTGGAATGGAACCTGGACCCAGAAAAGAAGACCACATCTCTGAAAGCTACCCAGCCCCTGAACTTTCCCACACTGGCATTTCACCTGAGGCATCTTCCCTATCCTCTTCTACCTAGATATTCTATCTCCTTAACTGTCCTTTCACTGCCTCTGACCATTAGACTCCTTTTATTGTCTGCACCTGGCCCACCTCAGGCTACTTTCCTCTCCTTAATCCCAACCAGATCTTCTTACAGTCTTTTTTTTCTTTTTTAATATTATTGCCATTATTTTATTTTTATTTTATCTGCTTTTAGGAGGGGGAAGGCAGGGCAGTTGGGGTTAAGTGACTTGCCCAAGGTCACACAGCTAGTTTTTGTGTTAAGTGTGTGAGGTCGCATTTGAACCCAGGCCCTCCTGACTCCAGGGCCAGTGCTCTGTTAATTGCACCAAGGAGCCGCCCCCACAGTCTTTTTTGTATATAAGTACCAGCTACCACTATACAGCACAAGAGCTTCAAACATAATATTCCAAAAGACAAAAGATAGAGGCTTGCAAATAAGGATAATTTACCAGCTAGAAACTGAGTATAATCCTGTGTGTGGAGGGAGGATCTATTTTCATACAGAAAAAGATTCCCAACCATTCCTGATTAAAAAGGCTGGAACTGAATAGGAAAGTTACAATTAAACACAGGAATCAAGAAGAATCCAAAATGGTAAACATTTGAGCAGTTGAAAGGATGAAGAAACAAGTATCCCTATCAGAATCTTGATATCAAGGGTCTAGGAGATAGAGATAAATAAGATAAAGGGCTTGGGAGTGGCTTTGTTATGTTTCAGTGATCTTTTTTAAGAAGAAAAAAGGGAGTTAAAAAGAAATACAATAGGAAAAAAATCCGGGCGCCCAAGTAGCAGACAGCAAAACAAGGAAGGAGAGGTGGAGGCAGTGAAGATCACTTGAAACTCATCTGAACTATCAAAGAAGTGTGTGTACATGTGTACACATACACAAATATGTTCAGTTC
Source organism: Pseudocheirus occidentalis (assembly GCA_028646575.1). Classification (NCBI taxonomy): domain Eukaryota; kingdom Metazoa; phylum Chordata; class Mammalia; order Diprotodontia; family Pseudocheiridae; genus Pseudocheirus; species Pseudocheirus occidentalis. The sequence goes on from CM053600.1 coordinate 585,161, forward strand.
AATAGTATATTAAAAGAACTGGAAGTGGGGATGGGACAGGAATAAGAAGAAGCATAGATGACTATAAGGTTTAGGGGTTTAAAGGAAAGTAAGAAAGGCTAAGACCCTGTGGTTGGTGTCTTGAGTGAAGGGAACAAGGAAAGGGAAATAGAAGTAGATTGCATCAAGCATCGCTCATTAGTGTTGTCATTCACTATCCTCTTTTTTTGTAAAGGGGAGGCAAGAAATACTATAAGTGAATAGGATGAAGAAAAATACACAGTGATCATAACCATGAACTTGAATAAGATACAACTCTCTTATAAACGGAAGGGGAGAGTGTAATAGATTTAAAACTTTGCTCAGAATTAAAGGTCCTAAGCAAAAAAAATTCAGCTGAATTTTTCCAAAGTAAGGGAAGCAATCATGACCTCAGACGAGGCAAAAACAGACATGGTTAAAAAAGCTAAAAATGTAAACTCCATTTTGCATACAGGTATTACAAACACTGAATTAATATCAATATTTAAAATAAATGCATTAAATACCATAGCATCTAAAAGCAGAGAGACATAATCACACTACAAAAGTGGAGGGACCTCAGTGTACCACTTTCAGATCTAGACAAATGTAACCAACAAAATAAGAAACCAAGAACCTGAATAGATTTTTAGATTACTAGATGGGAATCAAAAGAAGTGTACATATGCTCTGTGAATTACAATTTTAAAAATTGACCATGTGTTAGGATTTGAAAACATTACAAATAAACGCAGAAAAAAAACATTAAAAGCATTTTTTTACAGACTACAATCTAATAAAATTATATTCAATAAAAGGCCATTGAAGAAGAAATTAAAAATCAATTGAAGACTAAATCACTTAATCTTAAAAGAATTGGTGGGTCAAAGAACAAATAGTAAAAAGGATAAATAAATACATTAAAGGTATCAGAATATGTGGGGTGCATCCAAAGCAATCCTTAGAGGAAAATACATATCTCTAAAATTTTTCATGAGCAAAAGAAAGTAGAAATCAATGAATTAGGTATGTAACTACAAAAAAAAATCCTAAAAATCCAATATATTTTAAAACTCCAATTAAACACCAAAGTAGAACTCACAAAAATAAAAAAGATTTTAGAAAGAAGTAAACTAAATTATCAGAATCAAAAATGATTTTTTTAAAGCATTTTTAAAAAAGCATTCACATCAAAAGGGCTGCTAGGTATAGTGGATAGAGCACTGGGCCTGCAGTCATGAAGATTTATCTTCCTGAGTTCAATCTGGTCTCAGACATTAGCTGTGTGACCGTAGGCCAGTCACCTAACCCTGCTTGCCTCAGTTTCCTCATCTGTAAAATGAGCTGGAGAGGGCAATGGCAAACCACTCCAGTATCTTTGCCAAGAAAACCCCAAATGGAGTGATAAAGAATTGGTCACAACTGAAATGACTCAACAAAAACATTCACAAGTGAAATAAAAGAAATTGTTAGAAACTGTTTTGCCCAGTTATGTCAATGAAAATATGAATTATGTGAGCACAAATATATAATATATTCAGATAAAGAGAATATTAGAGAAATGAAATAATGCAATTTCAGGAAAATAAATTGAGAAAGTCAGAAATGAATATGTAAAGGGGAAGGGGGAAAAAAGCCTGTGACTGAAAAAAAAATCTGGGGCTCCTTTACACCTCCCTAATTAACTCACTATCCTATTCAACACAGCAGCTCTTCCAAACCTTTTCATCTCTCCTAAACTTCTCATAGCTCTCCCTCTTCTACTCTTTTAGCTAAGAATCATTCCTCATATTTCTCTGAATCAGTTGAGACCATTTGAAAAGAGCTTTCTTTCTCTTCTCCCTTCTTATTCAATTCACATCTCTTAGGTGCTTTCAGCCACTATGTCCATTTTCACCCATCTCACATGATGAGGTGGCACTTGTCAGACCAAATTGCCTTGCCAGGGCAAATCCATCTACATGAAAAACAATCCCTTCCATCTTATCTTCGCCCAGATTTCCCCACTCTTAAGTTTTCTTCAATCTCTCATTTACTGGATGCTTCTCTACTGCCTACAAATATGCCCATGTCTCCACCATCCTAACCTCATCTATCTATCCTTGCTATCATTCCATATCTGTCTTTCCTTTTGTAGCTAAACTTGAGAAAGACATCTCCAGTAGGTGCCTCCACTTCCTTTCCTCTCACTCTCTTAAATCTTTTGACAGGCTGGCTCTAATATTTGTTATTTTTTTCTTTATTATGTTTCCTATTCTAATGGCAGGAGATAAAGTAGCAGTAGCAGTCTGGGCAGTCCAATGGGGCATTCCCTGACTAAGCCAAACAGTACCAAAGCCATCCATTAGCTTTCTCTACTTCTCTCACTGCTCCCTGATTCCAGGTAGAGAAAGAATAGCCTTGGAGCATTCTGAAAGGTCCAAAGCAACACTCACTCAAGACCTCAGACAAACAGAACCTGAAATCAGCCCAGTCCCAAAAGGTTTTGAACTAAGTCCTGTCCCAGGAAAGATAGAAGCTTTCTAAGCTGGGTTCAGTGGAGCACCAGTGACTCAAGTCATGCTATAGAATAAAAGTTGTAGGCAAAATCCAGCCCTGTGAAAATCCTGGATAGGAGTAACCCCAATCTGCAGAAGGGGAGAAAGACTCCCAGTATGGCCTAGGGTAGAGAGAGGTCCTTGAACTCTCGGGCAAGAAGGAATCCCAAGTATATATCAGTATCAGAGTAGCCTTACAATTTCTTTGAGGGGCCTAGTGTAACAACAACGCTACTTGCAGCTGCTGTCGGGGTATAAGACCAATGACACCAGTGCACAGGAGAGTTGCTAGCACAAGGTTTTTGATCTGCTTTTTTAAAAGAAAGTAACTCAAAAGGGGTCAACACTCTTACTTTCATCAAACACATATATCGTTTACTTAGTTCTGGGGAAAAAGTCAGCACCCTGAACTTCAAAGACAATACAAACAAATTACAAGCAAAAAAAAATACAGAAAAAATAACACAAATCAGCAGGCAGGGCTTCTAGCTGTCTGACTAAAGCTATAATACAGTTAACAGAGAGAGAAGCAGCAAGATCTTGGTTTTCAAAGCTGGGGGAGTGGGGTGGAGGGAGGGGAGCTCCTTAATAGTTACCCAGAGCCCTGCCAAATTACATGAACACTCTTCCAATGAGTAAACCCCAAAGCAAAAAGCTAACCTCAGAGTGTGTGTGTGTGTGTGTGTGTGTGTGTGTGTGTGTGTGTATAAATACTTCTTCAGGGTCAGTGGGCATCATAACCCTTGTGATCCACTAATTACAAATCAACAACAAGTGTGGGCCTTCTTAAAAAAATATATATATATATGTATATAAAAATACTTCTTCAGGGTCAGTGGGCATCATAACCATCATGATCCATTGTCTAATTACAAATTAACAAAGGCCTTCTTGAAAAATAAGCCTCCCCTAATCAAGCTTCTCTTGTTGGGCTCTATGTGAGGCCTATTAATGGGCAGGGAAGATTTTAAACTCCCATTAACATTACACCTAGTCAGGTCTACTGTACTCAAAATCAGGCAGGTAGCATTCTTTTGTAGACCTTGACCCAAGTGCAGGTTCTCTAAACATCAAATGAAGGGGGAAAAAAATCTTAATTCCATGAAGAAATGCCTTGGTTTGAGAGATTCCCAAGGGGCAAAACCCAAGGATAGAGTTCCCGTGAGAAGCCAAGGTAAAGTATGAGGGGGAGGAAAGAAAAGTCCTAGCTTCCCTATTTGTTCCCGGTGCCTGGAATTCTCTCCTTCCTCATCCCTGCCTCTTGGATCCCCTGGCTTCCTTCAAATCCCAGCGAAAATCCTACCTTCCACAGGAAGCTTTTCCCAATTCCTCTGAATTCTAGTGTCTTTCCTCTGCTAATTTATATATGCGTGTATGTATGTATGTATGTATATGTGTGTGTATATATGTATATATGTGTGTGTATGTATGAGAGACTTGTCTGTACATACTTGTATGTTTTTAGGATACCTCAATAGATTGTGAGCTCCTTGAGGGCAAGAACTATCTTTTGCCTTTCTCCATATCCCCATTGTTTAGCACAGTGCCTTGTGTAAAGCAGATGCTTAATAAATGATTATTAATTGACTGGGTTTGTGGTCTGGCCAGGATCATGCCAGCTAGAGCACATTAATCTTCAGGGGTAGATAAGGTCCCCTCACATGATGAGGGGTCATCACAAGGGTGTGGGAATAGGTGGGGAACTGTAATTCAGTGCCCACTACAGTTCTGGGTTACAGATCCCTGGCAGACTGAGAAGAGGACCTGTATCCTAAGGATGGTGTTTTTTGGTAGTGAGACCCTAAGTAGTATATTGAGAAAAGAACAAGATGAAACACAAGCAGCTAAGACTCCAGAAGCAGAGCAGGCTGAAGCTAGCAGAAGAATAACTAATGAAGGCAGGAATTCTGAAGCAAAAGAAAGCCTATAATTCTTCCATTCTAACTATACTGAACCAACGGAACTTTCTAGCTGGTTGCTAGGGGCTAAGTACAGCAGTATTCTACTGATGCTCAGAACCAGACAAAGGAACTTGCAGAGCTGGGGGTGGGGGCACAATCAGAGCTGTCCTAGATTAAATCAGTTTGAGAGTACTGAATGATTATAACTTCCCAACCTTTCCCAGAGATCCTGGAATAACATAATATTCAATACCCCTAAGAAAGTAGGAAGAAAAGAGCCCAGACCTTCACTCTAGAAATGCTACAGATGCCAGATCTAACATTAAGGCCAAAGTCATTAAATAAACTAGAACAGGTAAACAAAAGAATCCCTCTATTAAGAGCTATTATGATGGCAGGGAAATTTAAGACACAAAACAGAAAAAAGAATAACTCCAAGACATAAAGAAAAATGCAACTTGAGCCAAAAAATAATAATAGCTAGCATTATAAAACCACCTACTATGTGCCCAGGGGGTGTACATGGTGTTTAGGGAGGATTAGCAACCTTTGGTGTGAGAGCTTTACTGAGCCCTTGTCAGAGCTGCTCATCTACCTTTGGTGTTCACCTTTCATCCAACTCTTGTGACTACAAGAAGCTGTAGCTTGTGGAAACAGCCACACCTAGTAAAACCTTTTTGGCAAATGAGCTAAACTAGGTTGAGGGTAACCAACAAGTCTCAAACTGGGTGGTGAATTAGAGCGATGTCTACTCCAAGCATATAGACTTCTTCCTGGCAGAATAGGTGGATGAGAACAATTTGTTCCCACAACCCTAATGGCAACTGTAGGCACTGTGGGGAGCTTAGAGTTTGGTCAACCATCACAAGGTCATCTACTGCACCCTGGGCCATCACTAGTCTTCCTGACTTTTGCCTTGCCACTGAACTTCACTGATTCAGGAAGAGAGAATGAGGCTGAAAACTTTGTGGAATTCTTCCACACTTAAATCCAATTCATGCACAAGTCAAGACATTGCCTCATAATGGTTTTGGTCCTCTTTGAAAATGAAGGAGGAACAACTGTGTGCCAGGCTCTGTGCTAAGTGCTATGCAATTCTTATCTCATTGGATTCTCACAACAACCATAGGTGGTAGGTGCTATTATAATCTCCATTTTACATATGGGGAAACTGAGGCAAGCAGAGGTTAAATGACTTGTACAAAGTCAAAGACTTGTACAAAGTCAAAGAGTTGGTACAAAGTAAGAGTTGGTAAGTTTCTGCAACCTTCCATGAAGCTGGATTTGAACTCAAGTATTCCTGAGTCCAGGCCTAATGCTCTATGCATTGTGCCACCTAGCCACCTAAATTTAACTAAAATTCCTGGGGGGGGGGGAGGAAGCAAGAATGAAAAATAATTTTAAAATGTCTTTATAAATGAAATGAGAGCATGCCAGGAAAATATTGTAAACAAAGACTTGGAAATGGAATTAATAGCTTAAAACAAAGACTTGGAAATGGAATTAATAGCTTGAAACAAAGACTTGCAAATTGAATTAATAGCTTGAAACAAAATGGAATTAATAAATACCTTATCCAAGCAAAAAACTCCCTGAAAATTAGAACAGACCAAATAGAAGTCATTGACACCATCAAGAAATATAAAAGCAAAGTTAAGAAATGGAAAAAAATAAGAGAAAGTATAAGGTATCACATAAAAACAACAGACCTAGAAAACAGATTGAGAAGAAAAAAATTTGTCATTGGACAAATCTGTCATTGGACCATTATTTTAAAAGGAGTGTAGATATATCAAGATATCTTAGGACTGCCCATATCTCCTAGAACCAGAGGGAAACATAGAAACTCGGAGAGGAATCAGCGGTCACCTCCTGGAAAAAAAAAAACAAACTTAAAATGAAAACTCCCAAGGGGAAAAAAAAGAAAACTCAAAATAGAAATCTCTAGGAATATCACAGTCAAAATCCAGACTTTTCAGGTTAAACATAAAATAAAATAAAATGCAAGCATCCATCAAGCAAAGAATTCAAATGCCAAGGAGCCCCTGTCAGAATGACACACATTATTTATTAGCCATAATTATAAAGGAGTAGAGAACTTGACATATGATATTCCAGAAATCAAAAGATATACACATGTAACATAATTAATTTAGCAGGTACTTGGTCCTTAGTCACTAAGGGCTAAGTATTTCTGTGAAAGAGGCAGAGGGTGTGAACTCTGTGTCCTGATGCTGAGTGGCAAGAGGGGGTTGGCTGAGACAGGAGGCCAGTGTCTATATATAAAAAGAATTCCAGAGATAGAGAACCAGAATCAGGAATGTTCCTCCTGGTGGCTCCTGGTGGAGAAAGAATTGTGGAGACTGAAGGCGAGAGAAAGAGAAAGAGAGAGGGACAGAGAGAGAGACAGAGACAGAGACAGAGACAGAGAGAGAGTGTTAATTTCTCTTCCAGCATCTGGAAGCTGACTGAGAACTGAGTTGGAGTTTTTCTTGAGACCAGAGTCTGGTGAAAGCTTAAGTTGCTACCACCTGGAAGGCTGAGATTCCTTTGGGGTCCTAGGGCCGGCCAAACTGCTGGAGGACTGAAGAAGCACGACCGGGATAAGCCTTTGTTTGTTTGCGGCTTAGTTGATCCTTGAGTTCCCAGCAACAGAAGTGGTGAAGGGTTTGAGATGTGCTGGACCCTGTGAACTTCAGTGTGTACCAGGAACTACCTGGAGGACTGGATGAGGACCTGGGAGCTGTCTGCCTCTGAATCCAGGTGACTGTTTGTTGGATTCAGTTAGGATTTGGGACCATGAAAAGGGATCCAGGGAATCTGAGAGACCACCCTGAGTCAAGATGAAAGAAAGGCCTCCCCTTGGACGTGTGATAAAATTGAAGTTTACTAGACATCAAGGGGTGGAGAGTTTGTATAATTTTCTAATGATTGTATTTAGTGATTAATGATACTTAGTAATTGTGAATCTTGAAAAGTGATTGATTAAGTTAATCTATGATTGCCCCACGAGTGGAAGACTGATTATTGTATTGTAAAATGACTGAATGATTAAGTAAGGAGTCCCCCCTCTTAGGGAAACCAGATGATTATTCTTTTGTTCTTTGTTCTAAATATTTCAGTCACTGTAGTGAAAACTAGGTGGCCATTCTAATGTTAAGTTGTTGTGAACACTATATTGTGATTTTCTGTGATAAGATGTAATGTTGTGAATATTATACTGCACTTTAATTAGTTGTGAATGTTTGCCTTGATTTGTAATGGAATAAATGGAGTGTTCACTATACTGCGTAATCAGAACCTTAAAAGCTGTTCACAGTAGCATTCTTTTGGGAATCCACTCATGCATGGTGTTACAACACATTAGCTAAAAATTACTTACCAAGCAAAACTGAATATAATACTTTGGGGGCACAAGGGGGACTTGCATGGGAAACAGACCTTTAATGAAATAGAAGATTTACAAATTATCATTATTAAAAGACCAGAGCTGCATACTGACTTTGAAGTTCAAACATGAGTTAAGAGGAATGGACATAAAAAAGGCAAACATAAATATCCAATGATAGATAAGGAACTAAACAAAGTATTTTAATACCATCATCACGGGTTATAGAGGGAACATAAACAGACAAGGCCTGGGATCAGTTCTATTATGTCTTGATCATCTTAAGAGAAGACTGGAAAGAGGAATACAAAGGGGATAGAATAAAGAAAATACAGTTTAGAGGAAATTATCTCACGTGATCAGGGTGTGAAATTAGACATTTATATAAACAAACTGGAAGGAGTGAAAAGAGCAGCTAACACTTCAACCTCATTTTCATGGAAACTTTCAGAAAGGAAGGAAAAATACACACACACACATACACACATGCATGCACATACATATAAGTGCAACACTCAACAGGGAAAGAGGAGACAGGAAAGAATGAGAGGAAGGGTAAATTAAGGGAATGATTAGTCCTTAAAAAAAGAAACTTCATTAAGGATGTTCAAAAATATTTAAAGCTTTTTTTTTTGAGGTAGAAAAAAAAAGGAATCTGAGAGGGTATGTCCGTGAATTAAGGAATGGTTGAAAAAGTTATGGTCTACAAATGATGAGTTGGAATACTACTGCGCGGTAAGAAATGATAAAGTTGATGGTTCTAGAGTAACTTGGGAAGACTTGTATGAAATGCTGAGGAAATGCATGAGATGCCTGAAACTAGGCAAGCCATTTCTACAAAAACAAAGACCTTTCAAAGCGTTAGGAACTCTGATCCATATGATGGCCAACCACAATTCCAAAGGACTAATCATGAAACACGCTACCAGTCTCCTGATAGGTGAAGGGTCATCCCCAAATGGAACGAGTCGCGTTCCCGTAGGATGCTCTTCCTCAAAGGGAGGTTTTAAGCAAACACCGGACCGCAGGTCCCATAAACAGGATTATCTACTGGATCGGACGGCCATCAGGTCAGTCCCAGCACTTCAGATTCTTAAGGGATCTGCGCTTGTAAACGCTTACTAGGTTAACACGCACGGCATCTGGGGCTGGTGCTGGAAGAGAAGACGACTCATCAACTCTTTCATGGGGGTGGGATTCTTGCGGCATCTTGGGGTGTTATGACCCAGGTCTAGTTCCCTAGTTCCTGCCCAATTCAGGGGGGAGGTCCCTCCTCCCGTCTGAAGAAGGTTTCATCCATCTAAAGATCATCTTCGCTCTCCGGTTTTGCACAAACCTGCAGGATAGTCAGGAGATGACGATCGATCGAGGGAATAAAGGGGTCGGTGGGGGAAGCACACATTTTCCAACCCTTCCGAACTTTGGAAAGGCGGAGCGTGGGCGTGGCCAGAGGCTCCTCCCTCACTGCGCAGCAAAAAAAAGCTGGGGGTGTGGCCTGTTCATCTTACCCGCGGAGGAGGAGGGGGAGGGGCGGGAGAGCCTGCAAAGGGAAGGATGCGCTCGGACCGCCCTCCCGGCCCGCCCCTTCGCCCAGAGGCCCCACCCCCTGCACGTAGCCTCCCGCGGTGGGAGGAGCCTCCCCGGCACAGGCCCCGCCTCTCGTTTGAATATTGATAAGGCGAGCGTCGGCGTAGCCCTCCTTCCATTGAATGAGGCTGTGTCGCGTGGCCCGGCGTCGGCGTGACGGTTGGACGCGGGTGCGGCACTGCGGGTCCCGATTGCTGCAGCCGCTTGTCAGTGTGATGAAGATTGGCACCCAGGTAAGCTGTCACTCAACCGCTCCGCCGCCGCCGCCGCCGCCGCCGCCGCTCTCCGCCGTCCCTATCAATCACACCGGCCTCGCTGCCGCCGCCCCACTGCTGCCGCCCAGGTCGTTCGCGGGGAGAAGAGCTGCCGCACAAGCCGCGCCCAAGGGCACGGAGCGGGGCCGGAGAAGGAAGGGGGGCGCCTTTGGATGCGGGAGGGACCGGAAAGGCGGGGGGAGAGCGGGCGGGGGCTCCGGGTCGCCCGGCCGCCCCGCTGGGGTTTGAACGGGGTTTGTTTGAATACGGGGGCGTGTGGAGGAGGAAATTTCTGGAAGGGGCCGCGGCGCTGGGCCCGCCGCGAGGCAGGCGCGCGCCCCTAAACCGTCCCTGGTGGGGCCCCGCGCGCGCTCCTGTACGGGGCGGGGACAAGGGGGAGGCGGAGGGCAGGGCCGGGGAGGGGGCGCGGGCAGGGGAGGGGAGGGGAGCCGCTGTGGGCGCCGCGGGGAGCGAGCGGAGGGAGAAGAGCTCTCGGGAGGGAGCCGAGCCGGGCCGGGGTGGGAGCCGGAGCCGGCGGCAGCGCGGCCTTGGTCCGTCCGCGGGGGTGCGTGGGCCGGGGGGAGGAGGGAGCAGCGCGGTTTAAAGGCCCTAGCCGGGCGTTTCGCCGCTGACCGGGCCTGGTGCAGCTCTGTAGGCTGGGGGGGAAGGGGGGAGGCCGGAGGGCGGCGGGGGCCCTGGGGACAAGAGAGCCTGTATAATGGTGGAAGGAGGAGTGGAAGATGGCGGCGCCTCCTGCTCTCAGGATGGGGGCAGGGAAAGCCCTGGAAGGAGGCGGAGGGGGCGGGAAGCAGCTCCCTGAGCTCCTGCGTGCAGGGGATCGCGGGGGATCCTCTGCCCCCCTTCAGCGGGCAAATAGCGGGCTTTGCCCTGTTCGCTTTTTGTGGCCTCCCCCTTGGAGCTTAAGCCGTGAGCTTCCACGTGCGTGGCCGTGGGACGCGCACTTTGTGCCCACCGCCAGAACTTTGCGCCCGGTGGAAAGCGAGCCGGACCAGAGTGCCCGTTGTCTGTGCAGTCGCATCGTTCTGAGCCCGTGAATTGACCCTGCATGGGCACTGACCTAGCGCCCTCCCTATTTCCCCAGCCGGATCATTAGCAACAAGAAGGGTTTTCAGAGATCCGCGCTTCGTGCCTCTGCCACCTGCCTCACCCGTGTTAAAACACTCAGGGTGCCCCTGAGCCACGCTTGGGTCTGATGGCTGGAAGCACACGAGGGCCGGGAGGAGCACGATCTGGCCACTCTCTATTGGTCATCCCTGCCAGGCTGGCCACTCAGGGACCGGCCAGGCTGATGTTTATGCACATTTTGTGGACCCCGCGACAGCTCTGAAGAGGCTGTTTGTGTGCCCTTTTCACAGGTCAGAAAACTGAGCCCGGGGAGGGTTAAGCGGCTCCAGTGGTCCCTCACTGCAGGTCAGCGTGGTGCATAGGGCTTTCAGCCCAACTCCGGGTCTGGATCTAGAGCCCTTCAGGTCTCCGAGGTTGAGCCACGGCACTTGTCCTCCATCCCGCATCCTTTTCTCCCTCGGCCCCATTGTCATCTCTAGGCTCTTTAGTGGTCGCCTTATCGATGGATCCTCTTCTCTGCCAACCACAAACCCGCTCACATCGACTCATCTTAAAATCCTCACCAGACTGTCAGCCCTGCGGACTGTCCATCCTGTTGTAGCTCCTTGAAAAACCTCCGCTTTAAGTCTTCTCGCTGCTCAGCTTGTTAAGAGTCTGGCTTCCGAACCCATCCCATCAGTCAACTGAAACTTTTAAAAGTCACAGTCTCTTCATTTTTTTGAGTTATCTTTTGGATATATTTTGTTTCAAAATTTATTTACTGTATCCTTCACTTCCCAGTGTCTTCCCTTACAGAGTCAGGGTGGGGGCTGCGCCTGTGATTGAGAGAACAGCCCAGGTTCGCATCTTTTCGACAAATTAACATTCTTGGTTAAGTGACTTCAAATAATGAGAGAGAAGAAAGGGAGGAAAATTTGTGAAGCCAGGCATCATATGAGAGAGATGTATGCAGTGTTCCACACTCGTGGGCCCCTCATCTGCTAAACTTTTCTGGAGCTCTTCTTTGATAACCAAGCTTGGTCAATTGTTCTTTTCATTCCTTTTGTCAGTATTTATACTGTTCTGAGAAGCAGCTATACTACTCTGCATCAACTCTGCATACAACAACACTGCAGCAAGTGACTTCCAAATTGCAAATTATGATGAGTTATCTTGGTTCTTGACTTCTTTGCAACATTGGACACTTTATTATTATCTCCTCTTGGATACTTTCTCCTCTCTAGGTTTTTGAGATGATTCTCTCTCTGTCTCTCTCTGTCTCTGTCTTTTTCCCCTTTTCTTTCCTTCCACCCACTATTATTGTTTGCTAATTTCTTACAGTAATTTGTCATCCATATCATGATCCTCTCATTACAGATGTTCTCAAATTCTGTCCTAGGACTCTTTTCTTTATCTATACTTTTTCTGTTGGTGACCTCCCCTAGATTTAATTTTTTTTGCACAGGAACCTCAGATCTATATTATGCAGCCCGAGTCTTCTTAACCAAGCTCCCATCCAGTCATGCATTACTATCTTCCTGGAAACCAAACTTACCCTCCTTCACCCACTACCCTATCAAAAGCTTCTCTTAATTTAGAAAAAGCTCTGGACATCTGATTATTGGTGACTTTGAAGAGTAGAGTTTCAATATAGGGGGTTTCCGCATAGTTAGATATCTAGATTTAGAGAAAGAATGAAATGGTTGGGAGGTGGTGAAAAGGAATAACAACTCAGTTTGATGGTGGAAGAGGAAAATTTGAGAAGTAGAGGTTTTAAAAGCTTGGAGGCAGTACTGAGTATATTAGTAGGAAACACAGGGAAGGACTTAGACGCTTTCCCTTCTCCTCTCCAAAAAAAAAGCCTGTTGGTTTTTGAAGGTAATAGCAGACACTTCTCAGTGATCACCCCCAAAAAAGAAGCATCTTCTGCGACAAAGAAAAAGATAAAGTGGCTGCTTCTGCCAAATAGGCCTCATTCATGCAGTCTGCCATTTTCTTGGAAGGGGGTCCACTATTGTATTTTTTGGAAATTGCTGTGATATGTCTACCATCAAATAGGTAATTTGATGGTTTTTCAAATCAGAAGAACAAGAAAAAAAGAGTACATACTTGAAGCTATGAATCTCAAGTACAGCTTGCTTTTCCTTTTAATTACATAATAAATTCAATATGTAACTTTACAAGCTGTTTTGCTTGGCTGTATTTCATCCTGTTCTCAGTGCATTAAAAAAAAGTTTCAATAATTTTATTTTTTTGAGATATGGAAAGAGGCAACGATCACAAGTCCCTTCCCCCCCCATGGAAAAAGGAAAAAATAATCCATGTAACAAATATATCCAGCAAAATAAATCCCTACATTGACCATGTCAAAAGATGACTTTTCTCCTTCCCCCTTGAAACTCTTGCTTCTCTGTCCAGAGGTGGGTAGAGGAGGTGATTCTCCTCAAGAATCATGGCTGATATTTACATTGATCAGAGACCTTAAGTCTTTCAAATGTTATAGAAAAATACTGGTCTTTTAATTCTGCTCATTTCACTTGGTATCAGCTAATACTAGTCTTGCTGGATTTCCCTGAAATTGTTAATTTTGTCTTCTTTCTGTGGCACGTTAATACTCCATTACATTCAAATGCCATAATTGTCAAGTAGGTAATTTGAGGTAGAAGACAGCAAATGTGTGGTTTTAATAAACAGTTCTTTTTTTTTCTTTCTTAGAGAACTCAAGTCACCAAAAAACAAATGATTATTTCAGTTACTCTGTGAATTATTGAAATGCCACACATATTGATGTTGGATGTAAGGTTAAAGAGCCATAGCTAGTAATATTGTCTTTGTGGCTGTTATTAGCCCTAAAATTATTTTAAGTGCATTTATTTTGAACAAATATGCTTTCTTCCTTTTGAAAGTCGGGGGGGGGGGTGCAAATTATGCCTAGAACCTTTGGAATTCCTTGTTCCACATAAATCTTTAGGTTAAATAGTTCATGGAAGTGGCCATAGATATTTCTGGATCATAGGTAAATTGTACATCAGATGTATATAAGATGCATATACACACTTGGATACATGTATGTGTATTTGTGCTTACATATAGCAGCTATCTTAACATGGGTGTGATTTGTGGTGCCCCAAAACAATTAGAGTAGTAACATCAAAAATCACTGATCACAGATCACCATAACAGATATAATAATAATGAAAAAGTTTGAAATATTGTGAGAATTACCAAAACATGGCACAGACATGATGTGAGCACATGCTGTTGGAAGAATAGCACCAGTAGACTTGCATAAGTGCAGTAAAAAGAAGTGTGCCTGTAGCATTGTGGGGAAAATGTTTCACAGGAGTGAAATTTCTTAGACGTGCTTTTTCCGCATAAGGCAACATAAAGAACTATTAAAAAGTTTTTAATATAAGGACATTTAGATAGGATCTTGCATGTTGTCTTTTTTTTTTGTACAATTAAGAAATTACCAAGAAAAATGTGCTAGTAAAGTCATTAGTAATGTGATCTTGTGGTAGAAGCATTAATTTTGGAAGAAGGAACAGAGTTGGAGTTCTAGGTTCTATTTTTCTCACAAGTATTTATTAAGTCCTTAAAATCCTAAGAATTGTGTTAAGCTTGGGGAATTCAAAGACAAAATCCATATAGCTCCTGTTTTTAAATTGCATAGATTTTCTTAGAATTAATTCCAGTCACTTAATATGAATTTTTCCCCCAGTTTCCTCCTTACAATGAAGATGGAGAACCAGTTAATAAGGATATTTCAAGCAAAAAATAATGCATGATTTAAATAATGTACTCAAGTTTTAAGCTTCCTGCTACATGGATTTAAATACTTTAGAATGTAAATGAGTTGCATATCTTGGTTCTTTCCCTTTAAATGTTTGTCTAAATTAATAGCTTTTTAAATAACTAAAATGTCTGAAAATTGGTATGTTTTTAATTTCTCCAAAGTACAGGAATTAGGCATCAATACTTTATTTACCCAGATGTCATTTAATTGTCATTCTCTTCTCTTTGGAATGAAAGCAGATACCTACAAAACATATGTAATAAAATTTACACGCTTTTTTTCTAGGAAAGGCTTCTCTTCCCCAGGCTCTTGACTAGAAACTGTTTGCTGTTATTTTACACAAAATTCTAGTAATTTTAGTTACCTGGTATTTCAGATGAGACAGATTAGTTAGGGTCAGATGGACTGACTGCAGTCAGAAGTGACCGCTGACAACCTGATAGCTAAAAAGGCAGATCAGAGAGCAGAGAATATTAGGCAGCTGGACCTGGAATCCTCTCACATTTATTGTCTCTCTGACCACTGGCAAGAAAATTAATTAATTTCAGCTTTAGTTTCCTTGTCTGTAAAATGAACAAGTTGGCCTAGTTGGCTTTTAGCTCTAAATTTATGATCCCATAATAACTAAAAACAAAACAAAACCCCAGCTTTTAGATACCTGGAGAAAGCAGGAAGAGGGACTGTGTCTCCTCAGGGTCCGCTTCTAGCAGCGGGCAAGTACACAGCTTCCTCTGGCGCTGCTCTGGTGCAGGTCTCATCACTTCGCGCTGGGTTTATTGCACTACTCTGCTGATTGGGTTTCCTTGACCCCAGTCTGCCCACTCTGGGCTGTTTTCCACTTGTGTGTTGGAGTCCAGCCGTGTCACTTCAGAGATCAAATATCAAATGGAGATGCTCATGACCTGACCACCCCCACATCCCGACATTTTCCATTTTCTTACCCTCCATTTATGTACTCTGTAATTCTGTTACACTTTTCTCCTGGTTTCTCCAATAAGACGTCACTTCTGGTTGGGCATTTTATTTTCTTTTTTTGTTTATTTTATTTTTTGCTTTTTTTTTTTTTTGGAGGGGGAAGGTGGGGTGATTGGGGTTAAGTGATTTGCCCAAGGTCACATGGCTAGTAAATGTTAAGTGTCTGATGCTGGATATATAAGGTCCTCCTTACTCCAGGGCCAGTGCTCTACTCACTGTACCACCTAGCCACCCTCATGGTTGGGCATTTTCTTTTTTTTTTTTTTTAATGTAAATTTTAATTTATTTCTTGGTTATATCATTCATTTCCACAAGGTTTTGAGTTACAAATTTTCTCCCCTTTTTGTCCCTACCCCCCAGCCCA
>CM053600.1:601527-620887 GCA_028646575.1 Pseudocheirus occidentalis
ATTCCTCCCCTGTCACTCACTCCCACTGGGAGGAGCAGCAATTCAATACAGGCTGTACCTGTGTAATTACACAGAACATCTCCATGGTGGGCAAATTGTGAGAGGTTAATTGTATGTCCCTCCTTCCTATCCTGCACCCCCATGGTTGGGCATTTTCACTGGCTGTTTTCCATGTCTTAGAATGCTTTCCCTCTTCATCTCTACCTTCTGGATTCCTTGGTTTCTTTCTAGTTCTAACTAAAACGGTACCTTTTATAGGAAGCCTTTCCTGAATCCCATTCATTCTTATGCCTTCCCTCTGGTGATTATTTCTGGTTGTATATTGTTATGTAGTTTATTGCACATTGTCTCCAAAAACTGAGGGGCAGGTACTGTGGTATATAGTGGATACCGAGGCTAGATTTGAATTCAGGGAGATGAATCCAGGCTGGGCTTTCTATCTACCGCACTATTGAGCTACACCCCCTCTCCCTCTCCTCCCCCAGTACATACTTAATAGGTGTTTGTTAACTGCTTGTTATTTCTGACCTAAATAGGAACTCTCCAGGTGCCCCAGGAGACACTTGGGGCAGTGGTAAGGGTCTTTTTTGTGATTAGAGGCTAAATCAGAAAGTTTTGGGGAGTCAGCTGACCCTTCCCCAGTAGGTAGGTTTCTTTAGTCCTGTTGACTCTGAACTGCCAACCTTGACTGATCCCAAGCACTAACCCCTACCAGAGCAGGGATCCATGCCCCCTGATCCTAACCCACCTCAGTCCCTGAGATCCTCTGGTTCTTTAGGGGGGTTGTGCTCAGGTTCTGGAACTTGCAGGAATTCCTCTGCCTCCCAGGGAGTAAATAGAGAGAGCTCTTCACCTTACTCCAGATTGGTTTATGTGCCAAGGTCTAGTTAAATAAACATGGCACCATAATTACGCACAGGGCCCTGAGGTCGGTCTCGTCCATAGGTATCAAAAGCTAAGCTGTCTTTAGCAGGTGTGCTTCTCCCTTCCTTTCCTTCCCTAGCTGAACCCACTGGTGACTGCTAGCCTGGGAGAATTGACCATGGCTAGGGGTGCCTTCTTTCTTGGCTTCTTCACTGTTTGTTTGATTTGGATGAGATGGGAGTCAGCCTAGTTATCTTCTTGTGACTCAGGCCTTCCATCACTATCTCTCATGTCTTCCAGACCTTACTTACAGCCTCTGTTACCTGCAGCACTCTGGCACTGTTGTCTTGTACCTTTAGAAATTCCAGGCCCTTCCATCTCCCCTGCAGCTGAATTTTGAATGTGTTGTCACCTCCACTTAGAGCACCTTCTTGATTTTTCCTAACTTTGTACACAAAGCAAAGCTTACAGTTAGTGCTGGAGAACATGAGAAAAGGAGACTGGGAGCTAGGTTTGCAATCAGGATGTGTGTTCAGATCCTCATTCTAATTTCTCTGACCTAATTGGCATCTCTAAAAAAGTTTGATAATTAGATTTGTACATCTTGATGGACTTTTGAGGAAGGTCTAAAACTCAGTCGCTGTTTACTGTGGTGTAAGGGAAACGACTCTACCAGTCCCAGTTATCCCACATTAACTGTCATACAGAGGTGTGACCCCAATCTCTCAAAAATAAAAATCCTTAAGTTATATTCAGTATGCTTCATTTAAGAAAACATGCAGTTGAGAACAGTTTTTGTAAAAATAATTAAAACAAAAATTTAGGTACCAAATCAGGTAAACTTGTGCTTCCTCACTTGGAGAATTCACTCAGTACATGAATGAGGCATTCCTATAATGGGAAAGAGGAATGGATATGTACTCAAACCTAGATCTTTACAAAATCATTTAACACCCCAAGAGCTGAAGCTTGTTTCCTACCAGTAGAAGAATAACAGTACAGAGAGTTCCTGAACTGCTTCCTCCCCACACTTAGAAAAAGGGTGTGAAAAGTCTTTTAAAATTGTACAGTGTTATGGACAGTTTAGGAATGTGAATTAAGAGAGTAAATTCCTTGGATTAGGCAAAATTCAGTCTATTCCCAGGCTTTCTGAAGGAAGGAACTGATCTTCTTTGACCCAGCCTAATTAGGCTTTTGGGCCTAATGAAAGGATAGTTATTTACATATTCAAATTAAGTATCCTCTTTGCTCTGGGTGATCAAATCACTAAAATCTGCTTGCCAAGTAGTAGGCTGTGCAGACAACCACTAGGACTGTTATAACCTAGGTTTACATTTAATTAAAGGACCTGAGAGATGCAGCTTTTACTTCTAAGTTGGAGAGGGTACAAGTATGGTTAAGATAAATACATGACATTTATTTAATTTTTTTGGAGAGAATTAAGTGACTTGCCCAAGGTCACACAGCTACTTAAGTGTCAAGTGTCCATGGTCTGATTTGAACTCGGGTTCTCCTGAACTCAGGGCTGGTGGTCTATTTGCTGCACCACCTAGCTGCCTCGTAAAACTTCATTTTCAAAATATTCATAATTAACTTGGTTGCTATTTACTGCGGAAATAGAGTCAAATGTTATAGTTGCTAATTCAGTTAGTCCTTACTAAGACACTAAATGGATTTGTAATCTCATTGTTGCCCATGTTCTTAGCAGTGTTGAAGACGACAATGCAGCTGTGCCCACCCGTTTTATACAACTCTTGTGGGAGTCCTCCTGTAGCAGACAGACAGGAATCAATCCACCCAGTGGGCTAAAGACACTCCCCTCGATGTTTGTTACCTCTCGCTTTGAGCAGCTTGGCGGTGCAGGGCCTGGGATCAGGAAGATTCATTTTCCTGAGTTCAGATCTGGCAGTGAGACCTTGGAAAAGTCACTTAACTCTCCTTTGCCTCCCTCTATGTTCTCATCTATAAAATGAGCTGGCAAAGGCAACGGCAAACGCTTCCAGTACCTTCTCATGAGAAGTCAGATGCAGCTGGAAAGGGACTGAACAAAACCCCTTGCTTTCCCCACTTTATTAGCCTGTCTTTTTTATTACAGCTTTTATGGTTCTTCTTAATTTCTTTTTTGTTATAAGTAACAGCCTGCTCATGTCCACTGTGCATCTTTCCATAGCCATTTGAATGATCTTTAATTTCAGTTTTTCAAAGACTCCCAGCCAGACAGCATGAGAAGGGTTTTATTGCAGGAGGAAGCTTTGGTGGCCCTTTCCCCAAGGCACTCCAGCCTCATATTCTCCTGTTTTAATTCTGGTCCCAGTTTATCTGTCCAAGATAAAAATGTGGTTTCTGATCACACTGTGTTGGAACTGTACTCTCAAGTCACCAACATGGAGCAGGGCTCCTGGAAGCTTTTGATGCTTTTCACCATATACCTCCTGGCACTTCAGTGTTTTTTTGTTTTGTTTTTTTTTAAGTAAAGAAATGTGCCTTAATAGGTAAAATGTAACTGGGTTGGAGAGAAAATAAACTGATGCCATTGAAGCAGTAACAAGAGAGGGTTGAAGTAGATTAAAAAAGTACAGAGTAGCCCAAATCTATACGTGAGAGTCTCTCAAAATTTACATGTACATATGTAGCTTTTATATGTATATACACATTTTTATTTATGTGTAAATTAATTGGTAGTCAGTGATAGAGTACTGATGGAGAAAAGATTGCTGTATTTGTTTTGTATGAATGTTTTAGTAGCAGACAGCATGAAAACTAATCAGCTGAGGTCTTTAATACATGTGAAATATAGTGACACAATGAGGGTTTTTCTCGAGAAAGTTAGATAATTTTAAAGAATAATAACTGCATCTGTGACATCAGAAGGATAGATTCCATTGTATAAATTTGCTTATAGAATTTGCTCTTGAGAACTTGGTCTACAAGAATGCTTAATATATTTGTTTTGTGATAGTACTTTGAAGCAAGCATTTGAATCTGAAAATCTTAATATGTCTTGGCTACTGGTGAATTTATACTTTATTAAACAAAAAAATAAAAAATTGGTTACTGTTCATAACATTGGTGTCAAATGAAGTTTTCTGTTGTAGTTATGACAACATAATGGTCTTGATTAGCGAAAAGAGTTATGAGTAACAATCTCATCTGTCATTCCACATTTTTGAGAACTCTTGAGCAACAATCTCAACCACTGCTTAACCCATAATATGATTGATGTTTATGTTGCAGATTGATATTGCAGAAAATTTTGTCAAAAAGTTTGTTTTGTGTAAAATCTTTTATGTAAAATTGTAATAATTGAATTAACTCTAATAGATTGTTTTAAAAAGGAGTATGTGACCATTTTTTATTTTTTTTAAAAAGGAGAGGTAGGCATTACCACATAAAGTTTTGAAACCACTTCTTTAGAATGATTATGGCTCTTATCCAGGAACATATGACATATTTTTGGATTTGACACAGCACAATGCTGTCCAAGAAACAGAAGCATCTAGAAGACCTGTGGGACATTCCTGCTCAAGTTGGACTCTGCACTTGATTGTTTTCCGTGACAATGGAGAGAATACCTTTAGAGAGCATATGTCCTCTCTTTATGAATGATATCAGTGATCACTGGGTCATTGCATAAGCTAATCTGTTAAAATGTTCAAGGAATTTTCAAGTCTGAAATATAACTGTGGTATTTTCTTGATCTTAGTTTACTATTTAGGATTTTTAAAAATTAAGATATGGTAACATACTGAATGTAGGGAGGACTTGCAGGTAATAGAGTGTATCTATACAATCACAGGATCTCTGAGTTGGAAAGTCAAATATAGAACTTTATATTATTAAAAAAAATTTGTGTGTGCGTGTGGGGGAAATTTTAGAGATGTTTAATGATGTAAATGTTATAGTGTCCTAGAGCTCGAAGGATTGTTAAGAGGTCATTATGTCTAGTCACCTATTTCCATATAACCAGTGTGGTCAGGTCAACTGTTCTCTTAAAGAGATAGAGATGACACATTTTCCCTTTATTACTCTTTGTTTTTTGGTTACCTTTAAGGTTCTGAACTGGCTTCTTCCTTCCTTCCTTACCCATACTAGAGAAGGCCAACATTTCTCTCTCTCTCTCTCTCTCTCTCTCTCTCTCTCTCTCTCTCTCCCCCTCTCTCCCCCTCTCTCTCCCTCTCTCTCCCTCTCTCTCCCTCTCTCTCCCCTTCCCTCCCCCTCCCTCCCTCTCCCTCCCTCTCCCTCTCTCCTTCCCTCTCCCTTTTTCTGTCTCTGTATCTCTGTCTCTCTCTTCTCTTTCTGTCTGTCTGTCCGTCTCTCTCTCTCTCTCTCTCACACACACACACACACACCCATACACCCATACTATACATATTTCTGCTCATCAGTTCTTTCTCCAGAGGTGGAGAGCATCTTCCTCCATGGGTCTTTTGTAGTTGATTTGAGTATTATTAATACTCTCAGAATAGCTTAGTCATTCATGGTTATTCTTCAAACAATATTGCTGTTCCTCTTTACTACTGTTCTCTTTGTTCTGCTCATGTCATGCCATAATTCCATGCGTCTTTCCATGTTTTTCTAAAATCAGTCTGTTCATCCTTTCTTATAACACAGTCATATTCCATCATAATCATATACCGTCATTTGTTTAGACATTCCTCAGTGGATGGGCATCCAATCAATGTCCAGTTCTTTGCCACTATGAAAAAAGCTGCTATAAATACTTTAGACCATATAGGTTCTTTTTCTTTTCCCCTGATCACCCTGGGAAATAGATCCAGTTTTATAACTCTGGGCGTGATTTCAGATTGTTCTCCAGAATGGTTGGATCAATTCACAGTTCCAACAGTATATTAGTGTCCCTTAAATTTCATCTTACAGTGTTTTAGTCTGAGACTTATCCAGCGTATTCCCCCAGCTTTATCATCTACAAGTTTGACGGGTACATTCTTCATCTAAGATGCTGATAAAAAATCTGAACACAAGAATTAGACAGATTCATGTGGACACAGGAACTAGGCTTGCTGTGCCTGACTCCAGAGGGCAGAAATAATAGTGTGAAAGAATCACAGAGGAGGAAATCCAAATAGCTATCCAAAAGTTGAATAGACTGTTCTGGGTGAAGGCTGAATGACCATTTGTTGGTGATATCAAAGAAGGCATTCTTGGTCAGGTACAGGCTGTACCATAGTCTTTTGAGTCAATGACTTAAAATTATTCTTGGAATGTACTTTCATTTTGATATGAAATTCATTTTGGTTGTTGCAAGAAACGTATTTATTTGATTCAAAATTTTGTCTGATGTAAATTGAAATAAAAACTGCTGGTTATACATTATTGTGTTGTGTAGTATTTTGTAGCAAGATGTGATCTGTCTGGCTTTGCTTAAGATGTTAAGTTATGTAAGAGCCAGAGGAAACCCCTGTTTGTTTTTTTAATTTGTTACAACCAGCATTCACAAATGAAAACTAAAGAAAAATCGTTTTGTAAATTATGGAGAATGAACATGTAAGCTTCCATTGTCTTTATTATTAATACATTTAAAAAATGAATGTATTGACTATTTTGTTTGGTCTTCTTTGTGTACCCTGGCTTTATCTGACTGTTATACATATAATTGACCTAATTGTGATGTAGCATGGGGACGTGTGCCCCTCCCTCGACAAGGGACAGAATAGATATGTCTAGCCTCTTCCCTCCACACCGCCCCCCCCTTCTACAAAGGAGACTGTTCCCTGCCAGAAAAAGCAGGTGGTGGAAGGCCAGAAACTTGGCTACTTTATTCTCCTCAGAGACAGGGGATACAAGTTTAGAATTGTAACTACCTGTTCCTTTAAGCATTGTAGTCTAGGCTAGAGGTGTGGGTTCTAGGTTCAAGCAAGCTTCTGATTGCTGTTTTGTTAATGGGGGAAGGAAGACCTCAAGCTTTATATCCGGGGATGTCTCCCTTCACAAATACCAGTTCCAGAGTGAACACGCATGACAGGTAGCAAAGAAATCCCTTTATTCAAGTTGAGTAGGAACAATGGAAATCGGAGAAAGGGTACATAAGAGAATATTGTACCAGACAGTAGCGAGTGAGGTAACAAACAGCCCAACTGACAGCCCTAGCTCTCACCCTAGGGGAAGTTCCCCGCAGTCTCTATCATAGCACACTGGGGGGGACAGGGATGTGGGGGAGACGACTCCTTCTCTCAGGTCAGCTTCTTCCCAGAGTCTTTTCCTTCAGCAACGTTAAGTGGGGCCGATCTTTTCGCGCTGGAAGCCGTGAGCACTTGAAACAGTTACAGAACCAGAAGAATGTAGGAGGAAGAAAACCGAAGAGCTCTTGTTCTGTTGTCACTCCTGTTGTCACCACTTCTCGGACTCCCCTTGAGGGTCATAAAAAGAGTCTCGTACCAGTGGTCTTTGGGACTCAGGTTACCTAGGGAGGTGTATCATTTCATGTGTATCTCCCCATAATTGTAATTAATTTGACCTTTCTTATAGTAATAATTGTTATATTTACATACTATTTGGTTAGCCGGTATTCCAAAAATGGGTTTGTTTTTTGTCAGAATCATGTTGCTTAGAATGATTTCTAATAGATAATTTTCTCCCGTGCCTAAGTTACATTTATGAATTTTTGAGGAAAAGATACCTGGATCATACTCTGTGAAATTATCCCACAACAGTTTATGGACATCCAGACCGACCTGTAGTAAAAGGATATGACAGGATTTGCCTGTTGACTTTACTGGGTCTTAGTCCTGAGAGAATTTTCTTGGGGGGTGGTATTGGGTTGGTGACCTGTGAAAATTTATAGTTATGCAGTTTTGTCTGTCTACCTTAGCTTCAGGTAATGGAGTTTTCATTGCTGGATGGACATGCTGTCACAGGTAAAACATATAAGCATATAAGGTATATCTGAGTTTGTGTGATGTGTTTGGTTCCTTGTCACTGTATTCTGTGAATTCATTCATCATCTTTGGCTTTTGTGGTCCATGCTTCTGCTTTTACTGGTACCTTATTGAATGATCTGGAGGAGAATGGAGTGTGGCAGGGCAAGTCTGGATAAGTTTCACTGTCTGTTGGCTCTGTAGTGTCCTTTGTGTGAGGGAAGGTCAAGTTGAGATGTATTGCTGGGGTTGGGGAAGTGGAGCAAAGGTCATGGGCACTTCAGCTATAGTCCTTCCTCTACTGAAGTGGGTTGTTGTTTTTTTTTCTTTTTGGAGGGGGGAGGGGAAGGAAATTGGGGTTAAGTGACTTGCCCAAGGTCACTCAGCTAGTTTTTTTGTGTGCATTAAGTGTCTGAGGCAGGATTTGAACTCGGGTCCTCCTGACTCCAGGTCTGGTGCTCTATTCACAGCACCACCCAGCTGCCCCTGAAGTGTTTTCTTTAGGCCTAATATGCTATGGCTGGTAAGTCTCTTCTTAGCTCCAGATAAAGGATATATAGCTCTTCTATATGTATCTTTTTAGCCAATGGCTAAAGCGCTTACGTTCTTACTGATGACTTTTGTTTGCCTTGCTCCCAGGAACACGTCCCAGCCTGGTCTCTCTCGTTCTTGCCATGTGCTCACACATTTCTATGTGGGGGATACATGGCTATCCCTGACAAGGAAATGATTGTGGATTGTTTTTTTCCTTAGTGTCCAGAGGAGGTCTAACATCCAGATTCTGAATGCACCTGTGTCCGTTGTCAAGCCTTTCACAAAACTGGTGCAGGGGTTTAGTGATTCAGCCATCCACTTACTGGGGGAGAGGGGAGAGACCTGGGTAATTGGATACTGTCAGTCAAGTCTACAAGCAATTAAAAAGTGCTCATTGATTGCTCATCCAGCAAACAGGATGAGTGGTGAAGTCCCTCAAAATAACGACATGTGAAGACTGGTTGACGGAACTGTGTGGAGAAACGGTAGCTGGCTCTTGGCCTCAAAGGACAGAATTAGGAACAGTGAGCCAGAATTAGCTTAATGTAGAGCTCTGTGACCGCAGATAGGAGAAAAAATTGAATTTGAATTGTTACCAACCTTTAGTTTCCTTTGTAATCCTATGTGCTCTCTTTTCTGCATTTAAAAACCTCATTCTTAGAAGGGGTCCAGAACTTTGGCCACTCCGTTAGCAGGGCCCTTGACACAAAAAAGGTTAAGAATCTTTACAGAGAGTAGTAGCATGAGATAGCACTAAAAAGTTAGGAGAAACGTAGAAAAGGCATACAGCCTTTTAAGGCTTAC
Organism: Pseudocheirus occidentalis; assembly: GCA_028646575.1. Lineage (NCBI taxonomy): Eukaryota > Metazoa > Chordata > Mammalia > Diprotodontia > Pseudocheiridae > Pseudocheirus > Pseudocheirus occidentalis. The sequence continues at coordinate 610,605 of CM053600.1, forward strand.
AAAGCACTGTTATTTGTTTCATTTGAGCAGCCAATTGGGCAGCTGGTGGCTACAGTGAGAAGAGCACTGGACTTGAAGTCAAGAAGACCCCAGTTCAGATTCAGCCTCAGACACTTACTAGCTTTGTGAGCCTCGGCAACCTTTTCTCTTCTGAAGGAAAAAGGGGTGGGGGGATTATAGTAGCACTTGCTTCGCAGAGTTGTCTTGAGGGTCAAGTGGAGTCACTTCTCAGAGTCTGTTTATTCATCTGTAAAATGGAAGTGTTAGGTACAGTATCTGACAGGGTTGCTAAAGATCATCAAATGAGTGCTTTTTTTTTTTTTTAAATGGCAGCCTGTCATAAGGGATAGAGACCTAACTCGGAAGCCAGCAAGACCTGGGTTCAAGTCCTGCCACCGACAGTATTGACATTGTGACCCTGGGAAAGCACCTTAGCCTCTCAGTGCTCTCAACAACTTTCTGACTACAGATTAAGAAAAGCAGTGCTGCTTCCATGAGATGTAAGAGGGATTTTCCTTACCCAGGAGTTGAGTATCAAAATGAAATCACAAGTCTACTGCCTCTGCCTGTAAACTTTAAAGCAGTATATATAAATGTCAGTTATCATTGATGAATTTGGTGCCCTATGCTAGGGACAGTTCTAAAAGAATCTAGAAATTTAGCCCTTTAAGTGTGAAACCTTTATGGTTTCTAGTTGATGTTTTCCAAAATTATGTATCTATGAATCTAAAAACATAGTATGCTGATGGTAATACACATTTTAATTATTTACTTAGGGTCATCAGGGGAATAGTACTTTTGTACTATGCTATTTATGTAACAGACAATGCAGACTAGATAGATTGCTCAGTAGATAGAGCACAGCTTGGAATAGGGCAGACCTGAGTTCAGATATGACCTCAGACACCCATTAACTGTGTGACCTTGGGCAAGTCACTTAACCCTGTTAGCTTCCGTTTTCTCATCTGTAAAATGAACTGGAGAAGGAAATGACAAACCCCTTTAGTATCTTTGCCAAGAAAACTCCAAATGAGGTCACAGAGATTTGAACATGACTGAAAAACAGCTGAATAGCAATAAACTGTATTATTGCTATAACTGACCATGCAGATTATTCAGTGTAGAATCTAGTTCTTTACTTATTCTTTATGTAAGATGAATGTAATAATACTGTATTACCTAACCCATAGAGTAGTAAAGAAAGTTATGTAAAGTCAGCTGCTTTTAAAATTATAGGGTGGGAGAGGCATTGATCCTAGGAATTGGCCTAGAGCTTAATTTCTTGACAAAGCCACTAGTGGGGGGGGGGGAACACCCTGATGTCCAGCTTAATTTTTGGTCATTTGACTCTTTTTCGTTAGTATTATAGGGACAGCATTATGGAAATAACAGCCCTTTTATGAAAACTAATTTTTGAATCAGAGGCTGAAGTGGCATTCTTCCCAAATGACAAGCTAGTTCTGGAGGAAAAGAAACAACAACAAACTTCACAGTTTCTCTCTGTTTCTTTCAGTTTGTCAGTAGAACCCCCCAAACCATCTGATTTATTATAAGGTCTGTTATCATCATGAGAGCTCATGTAAGATAGCAGTGAACTGCACTCTTATTAGCTTCTATACACTCTCTCACAGAGAGAGTAAATAGGGGCTGAAGAAAGGTATCTACATTTCAAGAATTACTACTAACACATTCTGAGTTGGCCTTGTTCTGGAATTTTACAACTGGAAGAAAAGACCTAAGCAAACATAATACTAAGGCACAGTTCTCTCCAGCTTCCTCTCCCCTTAGTGTTTGGCTTTGCTCTCGCCAGGAATTTTGTTCTGCCTTAAAAATGGGAACATTCATGTTAAAGTTAGATTAATATCCTGTTTATTGTTCAACTTCTTTCTCATGAAATCTCACCTCGAATTAAGTTGATAGATTATTTCAGTGAGATTGTGCTGAAGGCATGCAAAGATGATAATTTCCCAAAAAGGATTTCTTTTTCTCCCACCATATGTCTGTTATTTTGTACTATTTTACGTATAGGTAAGTGGTGATAACTTTAGAAAATTTTCTCTATTTAACTCGTGATAACAAAAGATTTCCTTTTGTGAGAACCCATGACATTAGCTTATGTAAAAGCAGCCATTTTCCTCCTTAGACTGCGTAAACCCAAGCATACTTGATTCACTGGTACACTTCTATGGTAAAAGTTGCCCAAATAGATGAGTTTCATCAGCACTGGAACTTTAATTGGGCCATCAATCCATTTTCTGTAAAACCTAAAAGCGTTTTTTTCCTGTGGCTTCACAGTTTAACTTGTTTTTTATTAGCTATTTAAAAGAGAGGGCCGATGCCTTGTCTCCTTTGAAAGAATGAAGGCACAGATAAGAAAAGGCCTTAGGGTCAGGGTCAGATGCATCATCGGCATCTCCATCAATGGCATTTATTTATTTCGAATGATACCTTTGGTTTTTATGTCTGTGATGTCCCTCCTACTTGACCAAAAAGCCCTCCCTTATAACAAAGAAAAACAGTTCAGCAAAACCAGTGACCTGACAATATCTGCCTCATCTTGAAAGTATTCTGAGAAGAATTCCTCCAAAACCTTTGTTTTCTTTTAGAATTGGGCACAAAACACACCTGCTTTTTTTTTTTTTTAACCTCAAGGTGCTGTGTGCTGAGGGTTAGGTAGCTATGGAAGCTGTATGGAATGGTTTAGTGGTACTTAGTAGACTCAAAGCATTTTTTGAGTTGGAAGGAACCTCAGTACCTGAAAAGAATCCCTGTTACAGACCTGAAATGTGGTCGTCTCCCATTTGTCTAAAGATTTGGGGTGAGGCAGTTGCTGTGACATGGAATTTTTTTCTTTTACCAAACCCAAATGTGTCTCTTACAGTTGCTGTCCTTTTTTATTGGTGCCTGTGGGGCTAAACAGAATTTAATTCAACAAGCCCTTATTAAACACCTACTTTGTGCAGGGAGTTTAAAGACAAAAAATCCGTGGTGTTAAGGAGCTTATATTTCCTTAGGGGAATAAACATTTACATAGAAAGTGAAATACAATTTATGTGCAAGGTAATTTTCTAGAGGTCAATCAGTGATGTAATATAAAGGGCATTCCATCAGAAAGTGGCATCCAGATCATAAGGTGGAAGGGTAGAGCAGAGCATTGTAGGGACAAAGGAGAGGTGGGCTGACATGGGTGGATATGAGGGATCAGAAATGAACAGATAGCTTACAAACTCAGAAATATAGGAATTCAGTGGAGCAGGAAACTGGGTAGTACATTGTACCCTTCACCTTAGTAGTGTTAATATTAATTTAATTATTAATCCTTGAGCCAGAGGTGGAAAGGGGGAATGGACATGTTGATTACTTGATCCTGCCTTAGGGTCAGGGCTATAGTTTGTGGAGTTCAAAATCTTAAGTTATAGAAACATGTTTAAGGTTTGCATCTAATCCTCAACTAGGTGAGCTCTTCCCTAAGGCTGAAGGCATTATCGTATCCAGGGTGGGTGGATTGGGGTCTTTGGACCTAAACTGGCAGTGTATGGAAGGGAAGGAATGACAGAAAAGCAGATGGCCATCCCCTGGTCCTGCCTGTTAAGTGGACAGAGTCTTGGCACCTGGCTTGAAATTCCCAAAGGCAGATATCATATTGCCAGATGACATGAGTCTAAAGATAGCTAATATCAAAGTAAACTCACGTTTATAACAAATAGCAGGGTGCTAATCTGTACTAAAACTACTAAAAGTTGAGTCAAGAAATAAAAATCTGTTAGTAGGGGTCTTGCACTGTCTGGGGAAGGGTGTGCTATGACCAATTTAAGTGAATATCCTGGACCACTTCACAGATATATTTATACCTGTAGTTAAAGTGGGTATATCAGGCTTTTATGTTTTAATGGCAATAAAAGTTGTTCAGCTCCCTTGTATTCATCAAACAGCTCTCTACTTTTGACTTGAATTTTTGAGCAGACTTCTCTTTTGGGAAGGATATTACTGACCAATTGATAAACTAGTCTATATATCACTTCTTTTTCATATTGTAAAATAAATTTATATTGTGGTTTTTTTTTAAAGGCAGATTTTGTGTCACCTCCTAAATCTTTTCTCCAGGCTGACTATCTTTAATCTTTCTTATATAGCATGAAATTGAGACCCTTGTAATTCTTGGATGCTTTTCTTTTCTTAATACAGCGCAAGATCATGTTAGCCTTCTGGGTCGCCATATCACATGATTGAGCTTGCAGTTTGCTAACCTTTCCTCCCCAGATATTTTTCAGCAGACTGCCATTTAGCTGTGACTCCCTCATCTTGTTATTTGGGCAGTTAATTTTTTTTAATCTTAGGATCATAGATTTAGAGTTATAAGAGACCTTGGAATTAAGTGCAACCCCTTTATTTTACAGATGAGGAAACTGACAGTTTTCTAGTGTGTCAACATCTTTTTGAGTGATGCCTGGAATCTCGTATATCAGCTGTCTCTTCCATACAAACTCTGTGCATAAGGCACTGGACTTTGAGTCAGTGAACCTTGGTTTGAATATTGGCTTGGGTACTACCTACTGCCTGGGTGACTTTGGGCAGTTGGCCAACAAGCATTTATTAGATGCCTGCTTGCTGTCACTTTGCTAGATATGAGGAACACAAAGATGAAACTGAAACAGGTTTTTTTTTCTTTTAGCATCTTTTAAGTCTGTTGGGGAAGACAGTCAGACACATAGATACCAAACTAACTTGTACTTACTCTGTCCGTATGATGTGTGTGTGTGTGTGTGTGTGTGTGTGTGTGTGTGTTGTGATCCTGAGATGTGGAGGTAAAGAGGAACTACATTCCAAGAATGGAGGACAACTGATACAAATTAAAGATGGTCATTTGTGAGGAATAGCAGGGAGGTCAGTTTGGCTGGACCTACCAAAATAGCTTTTCTTGAGTGTGGTTTCCTTGTTACGGATAGTGGGTGGACTGGGTAATACATCAAGTCCCTTTAAGCCCTAAATCTCTGATCTTACTGTATGATATATGACCTTATCCAAGTCATTGCTTAAAAATAGCACAAAATCAGGGTGGAGCCAAGATGGTGGAGTAGAAGAAAGAAGTTCAATAAGCCCCTCTCTCTACCCCAGACACTTCTAGAAAATATATCAGATGGAATCCTGATGGGAAAGTCCAAGAAAAAGTCAAAGTAAATAATTTTTCTAGCCCAGATTAGCATATGGAGACAGAAACTGGAGATGAAATCTGTCCAGGAGCACACTGCCCAGAGCATTGCAGTGCAGGGAGAGGCCGTGGTCCAAGGCAAGAGGAGCTCCCAGACCCATATGGGCATCATGACCTCATGTGGGAACAGGTGGTAACTGACAGCTTTGTTGTGCGCTCTCCAATTCTGAATCACAGATCCAGGTGCCTGTGGCTTAGGGATAGCCTACTGAGGAGTGTTAGGAAACCCTGCACTGTGAACTTAAAGAGGAGTGAGCTCAGAATCCAGGAGCAGAGATGGGTCTCAGAGCCAACATCTAGCCAAGAAGGTGGATTGCAGAAGAGTAGCCATGGAAGCAGCTTTGTTATTCTGAACCAGCAGAGATTCCCAGTTGACTGATTCTAGCAGTAGTCTCCTGTTGCTCAGACCCAAACCCAGTCCAGGAACTAGCAGACCTCAGACAAGGGGGACAGTGATCAGATAAAGCCCAGTTTGAGACCACTGGCAGCTTGTAGGCCTCCAGTCTCAACTATATCTGAAAACCTAGAATAACACAATACTTAATACCTAAAGAAAGCAGGAACAGAATCAGCTCAGCATTTCTCTCCAGAAATATGCAGAGCTTGCCCTCATATAAAGTTTAAAACCAAGAAGATTGGAAGAAGGAGCAAACAAAAACAGGAATCCCATCATAAAAAGTTATTATGGTGGGGCAGCTAGGTGGTGCAGTGAATAGAGCACCAGCTTGGAGTCAGGAGGACCTGAGTTCAAATCCAACCTCAGACACTTGACACAAAAACTAGCTGTGTGACTTTGGGCAAGTCACTTAACCCCAAAAGCAAAAAAAAAAAAAGAAAAAGTTATTATGGTGACAGGGAAACTCAAGACGCAAACCCTGAAGAAAATCACTTCAGAACATCTCAAAGCAATTCTTCAAAGAAAAAACACAGCTTGGACATAAATTTCTCTAGAATTCCTAGAAAGACAACATGAGTTAAAAAGTAGAAAAAACTTTTTTTTTTAAATAAATGAAATGAGAGTGCTAAGAGAAAAATGGAAAAGAAATGAAAGCTCTGGAAGAAAGAAATTGTAAAGGGAATTAACAACTTGGTACAAGAGATAAAAAAAACCTTGCCCAAGCAAAAAACTCCCTGAAAATTAGAGTGGATCAAATAAAAGCAAATGATTCCATGAGACAATAAGAAATATTATAGCAAAGTAAGAAACAAAATTAAAAGTGGAATAAAATGTAGGATGGCTAAGAAAAACTTAGTGACCTGGAGAACAGCAAGGAGAAAAAAAAATTAAGAATCACTGGACTACTTGAAAGCCATTGCCAAAAAAGAGAAGAGAGTCTAGAAGTCCTGTTTCAAGATATTTTAAAACTGCCCGGATCCCTTAAAACCAAAGGGCAAAATGGAAATAAATTCCACTGAGCACTGCTGGAAAGAAACCCCCAAATTAAAATTTATGGAGCTTCCAGATTAAAAAAAAAATGATTGCAGGTAGCAAAAAAAGAAAGACTAGGTATTAAGGAGTGACAGTCAGGATCACAAATGTTTGTGTCATCATAATTGAACTTTCAATTTTGCTCTTTTTGTTTAGATTGTGGTCAATGAATGTATTGTTTTCCTGGTTCTGCTTGCTTTGCTATACATTGGTTTATTAGCATGCTTCTCTGTTTTCTTAACATCCATTACATTTATGTAACATAAGTTGTTCTTGGCTACTATGAGTACTCTTCTAAATATTTTGGCATCTGTGAGTTCTTTCCTTATATTTGGGTCAAAGTTCATTAATATTTTTGTCACTTTCTTTGCATAATTCCAAACTGCTTTCTAGAATGATTGGGCCTCCTCACAGTTCCTTCCCCGTGTCTAGTCACTTGTGAGGGCTTACGTATTCCACTTCCTCAACATGTCTTTTGTCTGTTATCTGTCTATAACACATAAGAGCCTTTTATCTTTTGCCTAACTTATTGGAATGGTCTAATTCCCTAAACCATCTTCCACATAGCTTCAAGATTGGTATTCCTAAATCACAGGTCTGGCCATAGCACATCTAGTATAAAACACAAATTTTCCATTTAAATTTGAAACCCATTACAATTCTACTTCTCTGACCTAAATACACTATACAAACATAAAAAGAGACAAGTCTTTGCCCCCAACTTCAGCTCATATTCTTTTGGGAGAAAATAATGTGCACAGAAAGGCGTACACTAAAAAACATAAAAGAGCTCAAAAAGGATTTTAAAAAGCAACTAGAGTGGTAGAGGAAAAATCAGGAAAAGAAATGAGAGTGATGCAAGGAGATCATGAAAAAAGAGTGAACAGCTTGGTAAAGGAGACACAAAAAATACTGAAGAAAATAGCCCCCTTTAAAAATAGAATAGATTAAATGGTAAAAAAAAAAAAAAAAAAAAAAAAGGAACCAAAAATGCAACAAAGAGAACTCTTTACAAAATTCAGATTGGCCAAATGGACAAAAATATACAAAAATTCATGAAGAAAAGAACTCCTTAAAAAGTAGAATTGACCAAATGGGCAAGGAGGTACAAACACACACTGAAGAAAATAATTCCTTAAAAATTAGAAGTGGACAAGTGGAAGCTAATGACTCCATGAAATATTAAGAGACAATAAAACAAAATTTTAAAAATGAAAAATTGAAGAAAATGTGGAGTATTTCATTGGAAAAACAATTGAGCTGAAAAATGCATTGAGAAGAGATCATTGAAGAATTATTGGCCTAAGGAAAGCATCATCAAAAAAAGAGCCTAGTTTCTTTCAAGGAATTATCAAGGAAAACTGTAGTGATGTTCTTTTATCAGAGGGTAAAATAGAAATTGAAAGACTCCACCACCCACCTTGAAAAAGCTGCCAAGGGGCGACTAGGTGGCGCAGTGAATAGAGCACCGGCACTCAGGAGTACCTGAGTTCAAATCTGGCCTCAGACACTTAACACAAAAAACTAGCCGTGTGACCTTGGGCAAGTCACTTAACCCCAACTGCCCTCCAAAAAGCGGGAAAAAAAAAAGCTGCCAAAATGAAAACTCCCAGGAATGTTATAGCCAAATTCCAGAGCTTCCAGATTAAGGAGAAAAATATTGCAAGGAGCCGGAAAGAAACAATTCAAATATCATGGAATAATAGGTTAACACAAAATTTAGCACATTCTACATTAAAGGATTGAAGAACTTATAATATGACATTCTGGAAGGCAGAGAAGCTAGAATTACAACTAAATATTACCTACCCAGCAAAAGTGAGTATAATACTTCAGAGGAAAAAATGGATATTTGATGAAATAGAATATTTTCAAGCATTCCTGACAAAAAGACCAGAGCTGAATAGAAAATTTGACTTTCAAATAAAGATGCAAAAGAAGCATTAAAAAGGTAAACAGGAAAGAGAAATTATAAGAAATTTCAGTAAGGTTAAACTGTTTATGTTCCAACATGGTAAGATGATACCTGTAACTGCTTAAAACTTTCTCAAGTCACTTAGAAGGATTATACATAGAGAGCATGGGTGTGAACTGAATATGATGGGTTGAATATCTAAAACAAAATGAAGGGGCGAAAGAGGAATGCATGGGGGTGGGAGGAAAGGAGAGGTAGAATGGGCTAAATTATCACACATGAAAGAGTCACAAACTAGCTTTTACATTGGAGGGGAAAATGGGGGAACCCTGATGAACGTTGCTCAACCTTGCTCTCGTTGATACAAAAAGGAGTGACAACCTCTGAAATAGCGTAACAAAGTTGGCTGTTAAGATCCGAGCTTGTAGCAGGGATCCAAAAAATGGAGCTGAGGTCAAGGTGCAGGGTGGGTTTTGATGTTGTTCCTGTGTTGTATCTTGGGTCTTCTAGGATCACAGGAAGTGAGGGAAAGGTGCTGAGTGAGCTCAGGCTCACTGAGTGTCAGTTGTTAGGTTTAGGGTTTTGGGTTTTTTTGTTTTACTAGTTTTGCACTGTGTCCTAGACCGTGAAGACAACTGAAGTTACTTTATCTTTGGTGCATAATATTTGTTTTACAGGTCATTTGTTTTTAATGTTATAAACCTAATTCTTTCTTAGTACTTTTAAAATCTCATGTCTTTGTGTGAATATTTCTTCACTCATGGAATTATTAACTTTTGTTTGGTCAGTTTTAGTTTCTTAGAGTCTGTTAGAGTAATGTTTCATACCTCTCGTGCCAATGTTTTCATTCTCTTTTTGAATATATTTTAAAAAGTCAGTTTTATTTTTTGTTCAGTTCCAATTTCTCTTCCTTTCTCCCTTTTACCTTTTGAGAAAATAAGAAAAAGAAAACTCATTATGAATATATATAGTCATGCAAAAATTTGCCACATTAACCATGTCCAAAAAAAGAAAAAGGAAGGGAAAGAAAGAGGAAAATATGCTTCAGTTTACATTCTGAGTTCAGGTTTTTTTCCTGGATGGACATAGTGTTTTTTGTAATGAGACCTTTGGAATTGTGATTGGCCATTGTGTTGATCAGAGTTCCTAAGTTTCTCTCTTTAAATAATATTTTACTTTTGCCCAATTGCATGTAAAAACAATTTTTTAAACTTTTGTTTATTTTTAGTTTACATCATTTCCATGAGATTTTGAGTTACGAATTTTTTCCCCATCTTTCCCCTACCCACCACGCCCAAACAGTGGTCCCACTGTACACCCCCTCCCCCAATCTGATCTCTCCTATAGGCTCACCCATCACCCCTCTGACTTTCCAGTAGAGCGAGATGGATCTCCCTACCCCAGTACCTGTATGTCTTATTTCCCAGTTGCATATAAATAATAATGATTATTATATATATATGTGTGTGTGTGTGTGTGTGTATGTACATAAACATATATAGTTTTAACATTTGATTTTAGAACTTTAGATTCTAGATTCTTTCCTTTCCTCCCTCCTCACCCACCCCCACTGTAAAGACAAGCAATTTAATACAGGCCATACATGTGCAGTTACACAAAACACCTCCACAATGGACATATTGTGAAAGACTGATTATATTTCCCTTCTTCCTATTCCGCCCCCCTTCCACTTGTTCTGTTCTCTACTTTGTCCCTGTCCCTTTACAGAA
>CM053600.1:628874-651542 GCA_028646575.1 Pseudocheirus occidentalis
TAGCCCTTTGGGCATAGTTCCAAATTGCTCTCCAGAATGGTTGGATCAGTTCACAGCTCCACCAGCAATGCATTAGTGTGCCAATTTTTCCACATCCTCTCCAGCATTTGTCATTTCCCTGTTTTGTCATCTTAGCCAATCTGACTGGAGAGTAAAGCACAGTCCAGCACCAGTGCAGGCTACTATTGGCAAGACAGCAGCCAGCTTTGGGTGAAGTTGAATCAGCAGTAGTCACTCTTGGAACTTTCAGGCCACACAGTAAGGGGAAAGTGGTCATGGTCAGATGGAAATTACAGGAGTCCCTTTTCTGGCACTGGTAATAGGCCTCTGTAGCATTGCCCATACACGGATCTAGGTCATGGTCCTGGGTGGCAATCCCAGGCTGAAGAGGAGCACTAGCACGCCAGAGCTTGTGGCCACAGGGGAACAGGAGCCCCTGTTCACAGTTCTAGGCCAGAAAAAAGTGTTTGTGGTCACACAGACTAGAGTGCAGGCCAGGAGAATAGTAAACATATTTCTCTTCAGATCATACCACCTTGGAAGAACTGAAAACTTACAGATCCCCCAGAACTAGCTCTGAAAATAGCTGCACAAAAAAACTCCCTCCACCTCAGGAGCAGAACCCAACTTTAATACAATGTTAAAAGTCAGTAGACCAAAAAACAAAAACAGATGTAGCCATAGGGATTACAATGATGACAGAGAAGATCAAAACACAGACTCAGAAGAAGACAACAAATTCAGAATTGCTGTACCTGGAGCCTCAAAGAAAAATGTGAATTGGGCTGAAGCCCAAAATGAATTCCTGGAAGAAAGCAAGCAGGATTTTAAAAGTAGATAAGGGTGATAGAAGAAAAAATGGGAAAAGAAATGAAAAATTTTTTTTTCCAAGTTTCCCTGAAGACCTCATTTCTCAGAAATAGAACTGAGTCAGATTTTTAAGAATAGGAGACATTCCCCAATTGATAAAGTATTCAAAGGATATGCACAGGTAGTTTTCAGATGAAATCAAAGCTATAGTCATAAAAAAATGCTCTAAATTACTGTTGATTAGAGAAATGCATATTAAAATAACTCTGAGATACCACACCCACACCTGTCAACTTGGTTAATATGAAAGAAAAGGAAGTGACAAATTTTGGGGGAGATGTGGGAAAACTGGGACTCTAATGCACTGTTGGAGATGTGAACTGCTTCAACCACACATGCCCTTTTACCCAGCAATTCCACTACTAGGTTTGTATCTCAAAGAGAAGAAAAACAAAAAGGAAAAGTACCTATAAGTACAAAAATATTTATAGCAGCTCTTTTTGTTGTGGTGAAGAATTGGAAATTGAGATGATGCCCATCAGTTGGGGAATGAATGAACAACTTGTGGTGTGTGATTGCAATGGAATATTGTAATGCTATAAGAAATTATGAGCAGGATGCTCTCAGAAAAAAATGAAAAGACTTGCATATCTGGAGCAGATTGAAGTGAGCAGGACCAGGAGAACACTGTAGATATTAACAGCAATATTGCATGATGATCAGCTGTGAATGACTTAGGTGTTCTTAGCAGTGCAGTGATTCAAGACAATTCTGAAGGACTTATCATCAAAAATGCTATCCACCTCCAGAAAAGAACTGAAGGAGTCTGACTACATACCAAAATTTATTTTTTAAAACTTTATTTTTGTAAAAAATTTTTGGTTTGTGTTTTGCCTAATATGGAAATTAATGCCTATTAATGCCTAATATGGAAATGTATTTTGCATAACTGCACACATATAAACCAAATCAAGTTGCTTGCCTTCTCAATGAGGGAAGAAGGAGGGAGAGAATTTGGAACTCAAATTTCTTTTTTTTTCTATTTTTTTGGAGAAGGAATGTAAGGCAATTGGCAGTTAAGTGACTTGCCCAAGGTCACAAAACTAGTTTTGTGTTAAGTGTCTGAGGCCGAATTTGCACTCAGGGTCTCCTCACTCCAGGGCCAGGGCTCTACTCACTGTACCAACTAGCCAATCCAGAACTCAAGTTTCTAAAAAACAAAGGTAAGAAATTAGCTTTCTGTGTAATTGAGGAAAAATTATATTAAGTAAAAAGAAAATGATTATATCTGAATGCAGATTGAAACATACTTTTTTAAACTTTATTTTTCTTGTGCTTTTTAAAATTTGTGTTTTCACAACATGACTAATATGGAAATTTTTTTTATGATTGCGTATGTATAACCTATACCAAGTTGCTTGCCTTCTCAATGAAGGGAAGAAGAGGAGGGAGAGAAGTAGAGAATTTGGATCTCAACATTTTAAAAATGAATGTTAAAGATTGTTTTTACATGTAATTGGAAAAAAAAATACTAAATTTTAAAAGAATGAAAAAAAGACCATAGAAGGAGTGAAAAGTAGGCGAAAGCCAAGAAGATCATCAGAAGGGAGCAGAGGCATGCAAAACAATTTTAAATGTAAGTATTTGATAATCACAGTTAACATGAAGAATTCTCATTAGCACTGTCCAGTTTTGCAATACTTAAGCAATGAAAGTAGCATCCCTCCTTCTATGTACTGGTCAACTGACAGTTGTAGATATGCAGTAATGGACAGCAACATAGATCTCTGGGTCACCACTTTACAGTCTGGTGACTCAGCGCAGATTGAAGTCAGATCCACTCTAGGTATGGGTCTGATAACTATATAGTAAATGCTATTTCTGTGTATGTGCGTCAAGTATATCTCTACTGGCACCACTGGCCATTAATATTGTTATCTTTTGTTGCCTACATTGATCATGGAAGGAAATGTCTAAATTTCATTTAGAGTAGCAGTTCTCAACCTGTGGGTCGCATCCCCTTTGGGGGTTGAATGACCCTTTCACAGGGGTCACAGGGGTCACCTAAGACCATCAGAAAACACCTATTTCCGATGGTCTTGGGAACCAAGACATTGCTCCTCTATCGGTCTCCAGGCGGGTCTGCCTGCATGCAGATGTGCCCACATAGAAGTATTAAAGGGTTGCGGCATTAGGAAGGTTGAGAACCACTGATTTAGAGGTTAGTGAAAATAAAAATAAAAATTTTTTCCTGTCCAGGTTCATGAACTCTTTGAAATTCAGCACAGGTCATGCTAAGACTTCTTGAACTAAAGGTAGGGAGATGAATTAGAAGGATATTACGGGGGAGAAAGAGGTGAAAAAGACCTGAACCGAAGTGATTATGACGTAAGTGGAGCAGAGAGGATGCAGCAGTGCTACTGTCAATGTAGATCTAATTATGTCCTGGAGCTAATTGGTTGTGAGAGATGGAAGAGGAAAAGGGGGTCGGGGAACAAGCATTATTCAATACTGTTTGCTAAGCAATTTACAAATATCTCATCTGATTCTCACAGCAACTCTTAGAGGTGGGGTCCTGTTATTATTCTGATTTTTTTTTTAAGGAAACTGAGACTGACAGATCAAGTGACTTAGCCAGAGTCACACAGCCAGTAAGTGTCTGAGGCTGGATTTGAATGCAGATCTTCCTGATCTTTATCTCCTTCTCTACCTAGCTATCTTGGCAGAGTTAAGATTGACTCTATGGTTGTGAGTCTAGTACCCTCAACAAGTATGGAGAGGGAAGCTCTGAGAGGGCTTTGAAGCAAAGATAACTGGTTCTTTCTAGATGCGGTAAGTTTAAAAGAGGGAGTAGAGATAGGATATGTGATTAAATTGGTATTTAAAGAACTTTTCAAAGAGGAAATTACCTCTACCAAAGCAGATTAACATCTCTTCTTGTGTTGGCTATCAGTGAAGACCAAGTCTACATATTTTTCCTTAGAAACCAGAAAAAAATAATTTATTCTGAAGTGATTTAGAAATTTAATTTTAAAGTCTCCAGATACTACAGCTTGATACAGGTCCAGCACCTTTAGGGTGCATTGTTTCTGTATGTGTTCTCCCAGCAATCAACAAAACTGTAGCCATTCATCTGTCTGTAGGAGTCTTACTTTTTTTTTTTTGCCTTTTTTTCTTTTTGGAGGGCAATTGGGGGTTAAGTGACTTGCCCAAGGTCACACGGCTAGTTTTTGTGTTAAGTGTCTGAGGCTGGATTTGAACTCAGGTCCTCCTGACTTCAGAGCCAGTGCTCTATTCACTGTACCACCTAGCCGCCAGTCTTACTTTGTTTTTAATGTGAATGGTGGGGAGAGGGCAATTCAAGTTCTTAGACATGAATGGGGGAAAAGAGAAAAATACATCTCTCTAAAATCACATTCTTCTGCATCAGAAGTGTCATGGACCTTTGGTGTATTTGGTTTGTACTTTAGATAAAGTAGGCATATAGTTTAACAGAGTAAATTTTTTAAAAAGTATATAACAATAAAAACAAATCCTTAACTTTAGAGTAAGGTGAAAACTCAGATATAGTAAAAGTCTTTGGATTGAAAAGTGCTTTAATATCTAGAGATTTATCTTTACCTAGATAGCGAGAATGATATACATCATTTCTTACTTGAGGTCAGTGATACTTGAGATATCAGTTGATTTCATTTTTTAAACTGTGGTCCAAAGAAAGGGTTGAAGGAAGCTAGAATAGAGAGCAGCAAACAGCATAGGTTACCCACATGGTGCAGCTATTTCGATTGGGATCTTTGGAGATGAAGCAGGGGACAAAGATACCAACAGCCTCCCAGGACATGCTCATCACAGTGATGGGCACCATGAGACCTGGGTATGCTGTTACTGGTTACTTCCTTGGCTCAGCTCTGCTCACCAGACTCCCAAGTCTACATTTCCTGAGCAACATTTTGGGTTCCGTGGTGTTTTCAATTAACCAGTTCTTTCCCCCCCCCCTCCTTTTTTTTCTTTTCCTTTTGAAACTTTTATTTTGTCATGTTAAGTTAAAAAATTTTTGCTAGGCAAGTGATGTTCTTCAAGATTTCTAAGTCTCTGTCCTGTTTTGTTTTTATGGTTTTGTTAGTAAATTTGAAATGAAGACATAAGCAGCTTCTGTTTGGGAAGGTTTGGGAGAATAATTGCTTTGCAGTTTCAGAAGTGCTGTGAGGGAATGGCAGATGACAACAGCCACCCAGCTAAACTCTCCTGTCATTCCCCTCCAAACAACTTTAAATAATGTCTCAAATAAAATTTTGGAGTAGTAGAGTCAAAAAAAGATCAGGATGAGACATTTTTTCCCACCTAAGATAATTTAAAATGTGAGTAGGGGAAATTTGTGATACCAGGGTGGAGGCCTGTCTGTGGCAGCAACAGCTGCTGTGGGAGCTCTTAGACCAGAGATGGCAAGAGGTCAGACAACTGATCAGAAAGTGATTAGAGGGGACCCTTTGCTGGCACTGGGTACAGTTGGGATTGATTGGTAGCTCTGTTGTCCATATTCAGTTTTGGGCCACTTGTGGTTGGTCATAAGGGAGCAGGGGCCCTGGTCACAGTTCCAAAGCAAGGAAGAGCTCTGGTGCTTGTGGCTGCAGAAGACCAGGAGCGCTTTCTGGATATAGACCAGAGGGCAAACCAGGAGAGCAGTGACTATATCTCTCCCAGAATCATTCCACTTTGGAAACATTAAAAATTTATAGACAACCCCCATCCCAACCTCTGAAGACAGCAGCATGAAAAAGTCTGAAGTTTGGGACAGTGCCTCTGTACCCTAAGGTGGGCAGAGCTCAACTTGAACAGGAAGTTCAAAGGCAAGAAATGGGCTGGGAAAATGAGCAAACATCAAAGAATTTGGTCTTAAAATTTAAGCTTACTTCTTTTTGACAGGGAAGGACAAGACATAAACTCAAGAAAACAACAAAGTGAAAACAGCTGCCCAAAATAATCTCAAAGAGAGATGCTCATTGGACCTAAACCCAACAAGAATTCCTGGAAGAGTTAAAGAAAGATAAGAGTGATAGAAGAAAAATTGAGAAAAGAAATGAGAGTACTGCAAGAAAATGATAAAAGAGGTATAAAAAGTAATAAAGAAAATAATACCTTAAAAAACAGCATTGATCAACTGGTAAAAGATGCACAGAAATCCATTGAAGACAAAAACCCTTTAAAAAAATAGAACTGACCAAATGGAAAAGGAGGTACAAAAATTCACGGAAGAAGGGAACTCCTTAAAAAGCAAAACTGGCCAAATGGAAAAAGAGGTAAAAAAATCTCACTGAAGAAAGTAATTCCTTAAAGATTAGAATTGGGCAAGTGGAAGCTCATGACTCCATGAGACATCAAGAGGCAATAAAACAAAAGTAAAAAGAATGAAATATCTTATCAGAAAAACAAATAAATGATATGGAAAATAGATTAAGAAGAGATTATTTGAGAATTATTAGATTATCTGAAAGCCAATATCAAAGTAAAAAACCTAGACATCATATTTCAGGAAATTACCAATGAAAACTGCCCTGACATTCTAGAACTAGAGGGTAAAATGCAAATTGAAAGAATCTACACCCCACTTCCTGAAAATGATACCAGGGGCAGCTAGATGGCACAGTGAATAGAGCAACAGCCCTGGAGTCAGGAGGACCTGAGTTCAAATCCAGCCTCAGACACTTAACACTTAGTATCTGTGTGATCTTGGGCAAGTCACTTAACCCCAATTGTCCTGCTTTCCCCCCTCCAAAAAGCCAAAAGAAAAAATGTGTGAGAACACCCAGGAATATTATAACCAAATTCTAGAGGTCCCAGGTTGAAGAGACAATATTGCAAGCAACCAGAAAGAAACATGAAAGACTAATCATAAAAGATAATAAAGTTAAATTGCTTACATTCCTGTATGGAAAGATGATACGTATAACTTCTAAGAACTTTATTAGAATAGTCAAAAGGAGTTTGCATAGAGGTCATGAGTGTGAGTCAGTCATGTTGGAATGATCTCCAAAAGGGCGGGGTAGGGTTAAAGAGGGAAGCATTGAGGAAAGGGGGAAAGGACAGGTAGAATGGGGGAAATTACCTTACATAAAAGAGGCACACAAAGAAAAGTTTTTACAATGGAGGGGAAAATAAGGGAGTAATAGGTAGTGTTTGAACCTCACTTTCATTAGAATTGGTTGAAAGAGAAAAGGATAGATACACTCAGTTATATGTAGAAAAGTAACTTACCTATTAGGGAAATAGAAGGGGAAAGGGGCTAAGAGAAGAATGTGAGGGAGATTATGAAAAGAAGGGCAGAAGAAGCAAGGCAGTGCTTAGAAGCAAAGTAGGCTTAAAAAGAGGAAGAAACAGAAGAAAATAGGATGGTGGGTAATACACAGTAATCATAACTGTGAATGTGGATTGGATGAGCTCACCCATAAAATGGAAGCAGATAGCAAAATGGATTAGAAACCAGAATCCCAACAATATGTTTACAAGAGACACACTTGAAACAGAAACATGCGCAGAGTTAAAATATTAAGGACTGGAGCAGAATCTAATATGCTTCAGCCGAAGTAAGAAAAATGCAAGAGCAATAATCATGCTCTCAGAGCAAAAACAAAAACCTAATTGAAAGAGAGAATCAGAGAAGCAACATTATGCTAAAGGGGGTCATAGCTGATGAAGTAATAGCAAATTTTTTGTAGTAAATTTCTCTGTTAAAGACCACATATCAGAAACCACTAATGCTGGAGGGGATGAGAGAAGGAGAGGCAGACTAATAGGCTGTTGGTGGAGTTGTAACTTGGTCCCACCATGTCAAAAAACAATTTGGAACTGTGCCCAAAGGGCTATCAATCTTTGATCCAGCAGTACCATTAGGTATGTATCCCAAAGAGGTAAAAGGAAAAGAATCTATAAGTACAAAAAACATCTATAGCAGCTTTTTGTGGTGGAAAATAATTGGAAATGGAGGGGATGTTAATCAGTTGGGAAATGACAATAAAAGTGGGGGCATATGATTATGATGGAGTACTATTGTGCTATAGAAAATGAGTGTTTTCAGAAAACATGGCAAGACCCATATGAACTGATGCAAATTGGAGTGAGAAGAACAGAGAGATCATTGTGCATGGTGATATCAACAATTTTACTACTCTGGCCAATTCAGTGATCTGAGACAATTCCTAAGGACTCTTGATGAAAAAAATATTGTCTACCTCCAGAAAGGGAATTTATAATATTCAACTGCAAATTGAAGTATAATTTTCTCACTTTCTTTATTTTTTTTTGGTTTTTAAAAAAAGATTTGGCTAATCAGGAAACAAGTTTTGCATGATTTAACATATATAATTGATATATTGCTTGCCTTCTGAGTGCATGAGGGAAGATATGAGAAATGAGGGACAGAATTTGGAACTCAAAATTAAAAAAAAAGAAAAGAATGCTAAAAACATAATAAAAATTCTAAAGATGATATGAGGTGATATCAGTAGAAAATTTAGGAGAGTGGGGGAAGATCTAGGATTTGCAAGTTTTAAAAGCAATGTTTACTTTAATGAAAATGTCAACAAATTAATTACAGGTATACTAACTTATAATTTCAGGCCAAATGTTATATGGTGTGGCTAATTCTAGAGGATGGTAATGTTATAGTGGGGTTTAAAGATATTTTTAGAGGGTTTGGTTACAGACACATGCAAATATATATATGTGTGTGTGTGTGTATACATACATACACACACACACACATATATATAATCTCATGTTATTGCAAGAATGATACTTACTGGAGCAACATTTTGTGGAGTATACGTACCTTTGTACTTTTCCTTAAAATTGAAGTGACACAACAAAATTTACAAATACCAGAATAATATAACTGGATTGCCAAGTATACAATTTTGGCATTAGAACATACTTAGTGTTCAGAAGATCCTGCTGTTTTAAAAGAATATAAATTTAGTCCTTTAAGCAGATTTGCGGCATTAAACCCTTTGATGTTTGTACTAACTTCCACAGTACACTTGCTGACCTAGGCTGTTGGTGACACCTGGTGGCTAGTGTAGGGAACCATGTCTGAATATTTCTTGAATTCGTTTTTACCCAAAATACATTTCTTTCATTTGTATTCTTCTTTACACCTATACAACCACTACCGTAGTTCAGACCCTCAAAACTCCTAACTTAGACTGTGGCAATAAATGTCTTACCCTGTAATTCAGTTCATCCTTCACAAAGCACACTGAAGTGATTTTTTTTTTAAGTACAAGTTCAATCATTTCATTCCCTTACATCAAGGATCTAATATGAATTTCATGGATTGTTAAGTTAAAGACTTTAGATTAAATCTAAAGCCTTTGGTCAGCTATGCAGGGAATGTGTTCAGCTTGACTGAGGAAAGTTGGTTATATGCCCGTTTAAAAAATATCTGGCCATTTTGGACTCGTGAGATTGGAGCAAGGTAAGGTAGGTAGTGTTCAGCAAAACTCCTGAAGTAGAAACACTTGGTAGGGGAGAGGAGGGAAGCATGCACCTCAACTTCTATCTAGGCCAGATGAGGATTTCAGAGTCCTTTGGCTTGTGGATTTTTTGTCTTCCTGTACACCCTAGCATTATCCTCTGGGACAGCAACTAATGATAGCAGTGTCCGTGTCAACATCTGGAACTGAGAACAGATTGAATGTGATTTGGAGGGCTGATTCATGGCTACACAAACAGTCCAGGAAAGAAACTACATCATGCCTAAGAGGAACTTCTTGAAAATCCTTACAAGAGGGAATTTTTTTCCAGTAAGCAAGAGTCATGATTTGCCTCTTTGCCACATATGTTCTCTGAGCTTAAGCCTATTTTGACTTTGGGGAAGGATGCTTATATTAACTTTTATTTGCATCATGTGTTGTTTATTTTTCTCCACCACCTTCATCTGTACTCCTTTCTACGGTGCTCCTCTCCCTCCCTCCTTTCCCTCTATTGTAATGAGTTTTTGTGTCTTTTCATGTTAGAATCCTAAACTTAACTGATTATATTGATCCCTCTTTGCACTAGAACCAATGAAAATAAAGTTCAAATGATGCTCATCTCCCTCCTTCCTTCCCCTCTACTATAGTATATATTTACACCTCTTCATGTGGCATAATTTACCTTTTTCTGCCTCATCCTTTCCTTTTCTCCCATCACAATTCCTTTGTACCCCTTAATAAGGTTTTTTTAATCTTCAGATTAGTTCATTTATACCCACACCCTCTATCTGTGTACATCCCTTTTAAATGTTGTGATAATTATACAAATTTCAGTATCGACAAGTATCTGCTTCTTATATAGGGATGTAAATAGTTTGCTATTATTGAGTCCCAAATTGTGTGCAGGTATGCACACGTGTGTGTGTGTGTGTGTGTATGTATGAGTGTGTGTGTGAGTGTGTGTTTTCCTTGTTTACCTTTTTATGTCTTTCTTGAGTCTTGTAAATGGAGAACGAATTTCCTATTGAGCTCTGGCTTTTTCATCAGGAAAGTCTGGAAGTCTTTTATTTCATTAAATGACCATCTCTTTGCCTGAAAGATTATGCTCAGTTTTGCTGGGTAGTTGATCCTTGGTTGCAGCCCTAGCTCTTTTGTCTTACGAAATATCAAATTCCAATCCCTCTAATCTTTTAATGTAGAAGCTGCTAGGTCCTATGTAATCCTGACTGTAGTTCCACAATATTTGAATTGTTTCTTTTTGGCTGCTTGCAGTATTTTCTCCTTGACCTCATAGCTCTGGAATTTGGCTTCTATATTTCTTGGAGTTTTCAATTTGGGATCTCTTTCAGGAGGGGTCTGATGCATTCTTTTGATAACTGTTTTGTCATCTGATTCTAGGACCTCAGGACAGTTTTCTTTGACAGTCTCTTGGAGGATGTTGTGCAGGCTGCTTTTTTCATCATGGCTTTCCAGTAGACTGATAATTCTTAGGTTATCTCTCCTGGATCAGTTGTTTTTCCAGTGAGATATTTTACACTTTCTTCTAATTTTTCAACGTTTATGTTTTGTTTGACTAACTTTTGATGCATCATAGAGTCCTTAGCTTCAGTTCGACTGATTCTAATTTTTAGTGAACTATTTTCCTCGATTAGTTTTTGAAGCTCTTCTTCTACATGTTCAGTTTTCATTTTTAGGGTTTTTTGTTTGTTTTTTTTTTTGCATTTTGGAGGACAATTGGAGTTAAGTGACTTGTTCAAAGTCACACAACTGGTAAGTGTGTCAAGTGTCTGAGGCTGGATTTGAACTCAGGTCCTCCTTTCTCTAGGGCCTGTGCTCTATTCACTGTGCCACCTAGCTGCCCCTCCAGTTAAATTTTGAACCTCTTGTCCAATCTTACTTTTTAAGGATTTGTTTTATTCAGTGAGATTTTTTTCCAGTTTGGTCACTACAGATTTAAATTTATCTCCTACCTCTCTAATTTGGTTTTTAAAATCTTTCTTGAGCTCGTCCAGGAATGCTTCTTGGGCTCGAGATCAGTTCACGTTTCCTTCTGTGGTCTCCAGTGTGAGTATATAGTCCATGTTGTCCTTTGAATTTGGTTGTTCTTGCTCACTATAGAAGGATTGTATGGTTCTAGATCTCACAGTTTCCTTCTTGTCCATTGTGATTGCCTGTGTCCTGAAATTTTTAGAGTGGATATCTGCTCCTGGGGTGCAGATGTATTGCTGTTCTCAGGCTGGGAGGTAGGGGTTTTGTTGTTCACTTTGTGAGCTGTAGTTTCTGAATGTCTAGACTGAGGCCAAGGCCAGGACTCTCAGTGTTTCCCCCTGAGTTACCCTGATGTTCACAGAATAACCTGTGGGCAAGGGGTGGTCTGGCCACTTCCAGTTTCCGCCTCTGTGTCTCTGGGCTACAGCTCTAGCAGGCTCAGCAAGTGGAGGCTGGCAGGGCTGGGGTCTGCAGATTCCCCTGGTGGTGGTAAGGCACACCTGGGCTTGTACTGTTAGTGCTTCCTGGCTCCATCCCGCCTGGGCTTAGACTCCCTACTACCTCACTTCCCCCTTCCTCAGTGACTCCCAAACCTAAGGCTGTTTCTACTAATTTAGGATTTTACTCTGCGTCAGACATTTATCTCTGGGTTTTCTGGGTCAGGGAGGGGGAATCAGAGCAGCTAGGGTTTATTCTGCCATTGTGACTCCTGGCAGATCAGTGTATGATTTTTAAACATCCGGGCTGTGGGCCTAGGAGAAGCTGCTGTCCCTCCTGCGGGCCCTCTGTGCTTTCTCTTACCCAGCTCCAACCCATCCTCATGCTGTGGTGAGATGGCTGCAAATCGCCCTTGGGATGGGTGAGTCTGCTGGCTGGGGCTCCTTCTCGCTCTACTGTAGTGTGCTCTCAGATCCATACTGGTGCAGCCCCCATGTACTCCATGCTCTTCTTACCCAGACCTATGTGGGCACTTTCTTGGGCTGGGAAACCACCACACTCCGTCTCCCAATGGGTTCTGTCACTCTAAAATCCATTCAGATTCACTTCTTAAAGTTTAGTAACAGAATTCTTGAAGGAGCTTAGAAAAGTTCCTGCTTCCTTTCTGCCATCTTGGCTTCCCCTTCTTCCCTCCCCCCCCCCCCCCCCGTGCTCCTATCTAAAAACTCATTTTCTGGCTGACTGATAACTTACAATCATGATGGGAAAACACAGTGGGGCCTGTGAACTGTATCACTAACATAGATGTCCTCCAACCTTTGAGTACTGTTCCTTAGAATCAGTCCTGAGGAAAGATGTAGGGCCTCAGCTTGACAGTGAGAATGGAGGCTGGGATAAGTACCTCCCGACTGCCACATTGTATATTCTTATATATATACACACTGTTTCTTCCAATCCAACCCAAAAGGAGGGAAATAACTTTGTCTTTGTGTACATATTGCTTAGTTCAGTGCCTGGCATATTGTAGGCATTAATAAGTGATTACTGATTGGTTTTATTACTTATACAAACTTACCAAATCTTGTTACTTCTATTTTATCAGTTATATTATTTTTATTTGCTTGCCTCACTCTGCAAAACATTAAGCTTTTCTGTTTATGTTTTTCACATTTTTTTTATTCAATAACATTTTATTA
Organism: Pseudocheirus occidentalis; assembly: GCA_028646575.1. Lineage (NCBI taxonomy): Eukaryota > Metazoa > Chordata > Mammalia > Diprotodontia > Pseudocheiridae > Pseudocheirus > Pseudocheirus occidentalis. Next base: position 641,776 of record CM053600.1, read on the forward strand.
CATTCATATGAAATATTTTGTTTAAGGTTGTTGGAAGAGGTTATGGAATTGTTAGATGTCTGGGATGTTTACTTTTAAAAATTTTTATTTAGTATTTTATTTATCTCTAGTTACATGTAAAAACAATTTTTAACATTGGTTTTTAAAACTTTGAGTTCCAAATTGTCTCCCTTTCGCACTTCCCACCCTCTTCCCACTGAGAAGGCAAGCAATTCGATATAGGTTATATACATGTGTAGCCATGCAAAATATTTCCCATAATGATTATGTAGTGAAGGAAAACATAGATTCCTCCCCTCCACCTTTGTCCCCCCCAAAAACCTCAAGAAAAATAAAGAAAATTTTAAAAGTATGCTCCAGTAGGTATTCAGACACCGTCAGTTCTTTGTCTGGGGATGGATAGCATTTTTCATCGTAAGTTCTTCAGAGTTGTCTGATCCTTTCATGAAGTAGCTGATACATCTTGTGTTATCCTATGATTCTGTGACGCTTGATTTCTGGCTGCCTGCAATATTTTCTCTTTGACCTGGAAGCTCTGGAATTTGGCTGTAATGTTCCTGGGAATTCATTTTGGGATCTCTTTCAGGAGGTGATCAGTGAATTCTTTCAATTTTTTCTTTTACCCTTTAATTCAAGCCAGGGGTGGGGATATGTGGCCTCGAGGCCACACGACCTCTAGGTCCTTTAAGGGCTGCACTTGAGGGCCTAGAGGGCCACAGATTCCCTATTCCTGTTCTGGACTATCAGGGCATTTTTCCTTGATAATTTCTTGAAAGATTTTGTCTAGGCTCTTTTTTTATCATGGCTTTTAGATAGTCCAATAATTTTTAAATGATTTCTCCTGGATCTATTTTCCAGGTCAGTTTTTTTTTTAATGAGATATTTCACATCATCTGTTTTTTTTTATCCTTTTAATTTTATTGTTTCTTGATTTCTCATAAAATCATTAGCTTCTATTTTCTCAGTTCTATTTTTTGTCTTTATTAATTTGTTTGTTTACTTTTAGTTTACAAGATTCAGTTCCACAGTCCTTTGAGTTTCAGATTTCCCCCCCCTCTCTCTTCTCTCCTAAACCTCCCCCACCACCATTGCAACATGCAGTCAAGTATAGAATCTGCAAATATTTTCACATTAGACATTAGTCGGGTTATAAAGGATTGTGGGCGGCTAGGTGGCGCAGTGAATAGAGCACCGACTCTGGAGTCAGAAGTACCTGAGTTCAAATCCGGCCTCAGACACTTAATACAAAAAACTAGCCGTGTGACTTTGGGCAAGTCACTTAACCCCAACTGCCCTCCAAAACGCAAAAAAAATAAAAATAAAAATAAAGGATTGTAACAGATGGACTGAACATTGAGAAAAAAGAAACAAAACCAAATAAGAAAAAGAAAGAGAGAGCAGGTAGTTTGCTTCAGTCTGCATTCAAATTCTGTTCCTTCTAGTTCTCTCTCTGGATGTAGACATCTCTCTCCATCGTGTCTTTCAGAGTTGTCTTGTAATCTTGCATTGCTGAGAAGAGTCCAGTCTATCAGAGTTGGTAGTCATACACATGTTATGTCTGTAATTGTGTACAGATTTCTCCTGGTTCTGCTCTTCTCACTCAGCATCAGTTCATATAAGCCCCTCTATGTAGATATGAAGTCCCCTCTGTTCCTCATTTCTTATAGCATAATAGTATTCGTTACATTCATATACCACAACTTGTTTAGCCATTCCCCAGTTGATGGGCATCCCTTTAATTTCCAATTCTTTTCCACCACAAAGAGAGCTGCAATAAATATTATTGTACATATGGGTCTTCCTCCCGCTTCTCTAATAAGGGGGAAAAATCCTTTGGAGATTTCTAATAACAGAATCACTGAAGAATACAAATAACTTTGTATCCTTTATTCTATTATCCTACATTTTCCTTAAAATGAATATACTTTTATATTCATTTCTAAAAATTTACAACTTGGGGCAAAGCCAACACAGCGGTGTAGAAACAAGGTTCCACAGCTCCCTCATAGCCACCTCAAATTCCCATAAAATACGACTCTAAACAAATTTTAGGGCTCCAAAATTCACAACAGAAAAATAGATCTCCCACTGAAGGCAAGTTGGTAAGAAGGGCTCATTGCAGTGTGCTGGGAGCCACAACCAGACCAGCCTGAAACTGTGGCTGGGCACCAGAGCGGCCAGGATGAGCCGCAGCTGGAGCCTTCAGGAGAGTGGATCAGCAGCAGCTGTAGCAGTTTCCAGAATTATCAAACCATAAGAAACAAGGACTAAGTGAAAGGTCAGTGGAATTCAGCTAAATCTGGGGGAGAGAAGCAGTCTGGTCAAACTGCCTCCAGGGTAAGGAAGTGGCAGAGGCATTGGCCTGGCAGCTGCCTCCACATGGCTGCTTCAGATCTCCCGGCCTACAGACTGCAGGGGGACCAAGTGGTCATTCAGAGGCTAAGTGCTCTTGTTGAGCAGCCTGGATCCAGATCATGGTCTTGGGTGGTGGTCCTAGGCCGTGTTTTTCATGACCAAAGCTGGTGGGGGCTGCAGCATCCTTGCAATAGCTCCAGCAGCTGTGAAAACCCCAGCAATTTGGGACAGGGCTTTCCCCTCTGGAAGCGGAGTTCCACAGAGCTAAAAAGTCAGGTAATCGCCTGGCAACATAAGCAGGCAAAGGAAGCAAAGCAAACTCAGCAATGCAACTTTAGATTACTTTTTTGGCAACAAAAAGGATCAAAGCATGGAATGGGAGGAAAACAACACAGTCAGAACTTCTGAACCAAAAGCTTCTGAGAAACATGTAGACTGCCTACAAGCCATAGATCAGCTTTAAAAGGATTTTGAAAACCAAATAAGAGAAGTAGAGGAAAAATTTGGAAGAGAAATGAGAATGATGTAAGAAAAACATGAAAAGAGAGTCAATAACCTGATTGAAGAAAATAACACCTTAAAAAATAGATTAACTCAAATGGCAAAAAAGCCCCAAAAAGCCAGTGAGGAGAAGAGTGCCTTAAAAAGTTGAATTTGCCAAAAAGAATCTCAAAAGCATTCTGAAGAGAATAATTCCTTCTGAATTAGAATGGAGCAAATGGAAGCAAAGGACTTTATGAGAAATCAAGATACAAAACAAATGAAAAAATAGAAGGCAATGTGAAATATTTCCTTGAAAAAAACCAGTGACCTGGAAAATAGATCCAGGAGAGACAATTTAAAAATTATTGGACTACCTGAAATCCAGGATCAAAAAAAGAACTTAGAAAGCATCCTTCAAGAAATTCTCAAGGAAAATTGCCCTGATATTTTAGAATCAGAGTGCAAAATAGAACTTGAAAGAATTTACCAATCACCTCTTGAAAAAGATCCCCAAAAGAAAACTCCTAGAAATGTTATAGCCAGGTTCCAGAGTCCCCAGCTAAAGGAGAAAATATTACAGGCTGTCAAGAAGAAGCAATTTGAATACTGTGGAAACACAATCAGGATAACCCAGGATCTAGCAGCTTCTACAGTGGGGGAGGGGGGGAAGCCATTAGCCTCCATTTGCTCCATTCTAATTTTGAAGGGATTATTTTCTTTAGTGAGCTTTTGAACTTCCTTTTCCATCTGGCCAGTTCTGCTTTTTAAAGCATTCTTCTCCTCATTGGCTTTTGGGACCTCTTTTGCCATTTGAATTAGTCCATTTTTTAAGGTGCTATTTTCTTCAGTATTTTTTTGGGTCTCCTCTATCAAGCTGTTGACTTGTTCTTCATGATTTTCTTGCATCACTCTCATTTCTCTTCCCAATTTTTCCTTTATGTCTCTTACTTGATTTTCAAAATGCTTCTTGAGTTCCTCCATGGCCTGCAATCAATTCATATTTTTCTTGGAGGCTTTTGATGCGGGAGTTTTGATTTTGTTGTCTTCTTCTGGTTGTATGTTTTAATCTTGATCACCAAAAAAGGATTCTATAGTCTGGTGTCCTTTCCTCTGCTCATTTTCCCAGCCAATTACTTGACTTTCAAAGTCTTTGCCAAAGTAGAACTCTGCTTCCAGAGTGGAGAGTGCTGTGTCTCAAATTTTGGGGGTTTTGTCCAGCTGTTGTTAGAGCTTCTTCTAGGCACCTGCCTCAGAACTGTGAGGACTGGCTCTCCATAGCCACCACAAGCTCTGCCAAACCCATACTCCTCCTCACCCCAGGACCTCCATCCAAGACTATGACCCAGATCCAGACAGGGCAAAGCAAGAGAATCCTGCCTCAGCACCAGCAAAGAGAGTCTTGCAGTTGCCCTCTGGTCAGCCGCTTGGTCCCCTCACCATCTGTGGGCCTGGAGCTCCGGAAGTAGCCACTGCCACTGCTTCTGCTGCTGCAGCCTCCCCTACCTCTGCTACCCCAGCTTCCCCTACCTCTGCTGCCCCGGACTACCATCTTCTCTCACCCAGGTCCAGCAGCATTTCCCCACTGACCTTTCGCTTTCTCTTTGGCATTGGTGGGTTGACAAGTCTGGAAACCACCACAGCTGCCGGTGATTCAGTCTCCTGAGGCCTGCTGTGGCTGGGTCGGTGCCTCTGGTCATGCCAGTGTGGCCCACGCAAGACTTTGCTTGACTTCCAGCTCGGTGCGATGGACCCTTCTGGTCAGCCTTCCCAGGCTGCCTTTGCTGGGAAATTTGCTTCCCTCTGTCGTTTTGTGGCTTCTGTAGCTCTAAAGTTTGTTTAGAGTCTTTTTTTTTTACAGGTATTGGAGGTGGTTGGGGCACGAGCTCAAGCAGGTTCCTGCTTTTACTCCCACTCTTGTCTCCACTGCAAGGGTGGTCTTTAACTTTTCTTTGTATGCCCAGGTCTTGGTGTAGCGCCCGGCACTATGGTTTATGCTCATGAAATGCTTCTCGACTGACTGACTGACAACGGTGGTTTCTATGGTCAGAGTGTAAGGGTAGGGTAGAAATCAGCACATTTGTTTCTAATGCTTGGATTAGCTGAGCTCTCTGTGATTAAGACCATTACAGCTGAGAGTGAATAATGCCTACAAGATGATGCTCAGCTGTTCTCAGTCATTCTTGACTGGAAGAATATCTCATTTACTTTCTGGAATATCCCATTCCACACTCTCTGCTCATGTTTATTGGTGGCTGCTCACCTGTGTGTGATTCCAATTCCTGGGCTTTTGAATTCTTTCTTTCTGGCCATTTGTAGTGTCCTATGAGGAGCAAATTAAAAAAAAATTGGCGGGCTAGTGTTTTTTTGTTTGTTTTCCTGATGCATCACGAGGTTTATCACTGTACCACTTCAGTGTCTGTTAAAAGCAGAAATGATGAATTAGATGATACTAGTGAATAGGGTTCAGCATGCACCTCTTGGACAGACACACAAAGCCAAAATTGGAAGGCTGATCTCTCCAGGAGCTTCTGTTCTACAGGGAAAGATTGCAGAACATTGCTGTAAGCCATCCCTTCTGCTGCCAGAAAGAATGACACATCTGTGGAATCATAAGAGGGATGGAGCTTTAGACAACTGGAGTCCTCAGGGCAGCCCCATCCTCCAATAGCTGTACCAGATGTCTAGCCAGCCAGGCCTTCTCGTCCTGCACTGGAGGGCCGGAGCCCTGTTCCATGCAGGCTCTGCTGGAAGCTGCCTTGTGGTTCCTTTAACAATCCTTGGGGGCTGTTGTGACCTGCAGGCTTCGCACACTTGACCCATATCTCTCTCTTTGTCTCTGTCCTTCAGTGGCCCACAGGGCTTGTGCTGGAATACCCCTCCAAAGGGCCGCAGTTGCCCTTCCCGGCAGTGGGCTGGGTTTTGTTGTACGCTTCAAGGCAATGAATGTTTTATGATATCGTTGGTCACCTAAACCATCAGTTTATGTAATTGGTTGGAGATACATGGGAGAAATGTTCTCTGCTTCTGTCCCCTCCTCTGTGTTCTGTGCAGGCTGTGAGGAGCAGCTAGATCTGTACTCGCCTCCTCAGATACACAGAGACCCAGCCTAACTCTCATTTCCTCTCGCTCTTGCCACATGAAGTCGCAGTTGTGTCATGCTGCTAGGCTTTATCCTTCCAGTTCCTCTTCACGTTGAACCTAGAGAACTTAGGCTACAAGCAGGATAGATGGAGCCTTTTTTCTTTAGAATGTACGTTAATATGATCTAGCTCAGGTGTGGGGAACCTGCAGCCTCAAGGCCACATGTGGCCCTCCAGGACCTCAAATGTGACCCTTTGACCAAACTCAAACTTCACAGAACAAATCCCCTTAATAAAAAGATTTACTCTATAAAACTCAGACTCAGCCAAAAAGCTACACCCAAGGACCTAGAATGCCCCCATGTGGCCTCAAGGCCATGGGTTCCCCATCCCTGATCTAGCTTATTTGTATCACACCAAACTTTCTGAAGAATAATTTTCCCTTCCATGACTGTTGACCAGTATTTGAAGTAATACTGTCCCTAATGTTCCCTCATCTTCTCTGCAACATCTTGCCTATGTTTTTATGCTCTGAATCCATTATTGTATTTAGGTGTCATATATCTCTAACAGAGAAGGATATTGAAAGTATTTTCTGGTTCAAGTTGTTTCTTGGTCGTTGCTTTTTTAACCTCCTGGTTGTCTTAGATGCTTTATATCAGGATAGCTTCCCTCAATAATGATGGTACTTGATGTACATGTTTTCCCCCTTTAGTTTCACTTTTCATTTTTCAAGACTATGACAGAATTATATTAAAGCTTTTAAAAATACAGGCAGCATTTTCTTCACATTTCATCCTTCTGACTTGATGTTTATTTTGATCTAATGATGTGATGATCTTGCATCACAGACCACTGACCTGCAGGTCAGTTCTGGTTTTAGAAAATAAAGTGAATTTCATTTTTTGTGATAATGCTTTGTGTTTACCCGTGTCTTTTTTGAGCTTTTTATTTATTTTATTCTGAACTTAAGAAATAAAACAAGCATTTCCATAACATAGTAGAATAGGAAAGGAAAGGTGATTATACATGAAACTGCAAATCTATTACGTGTAACTTGCTATTCCTTTTAAATATATAATAAAGTTACCATATAGCTTAATTCTTTCCTTTATTCTTCCCTCCCTTTCTTTCCCCCCCAGGTGGTCACCATTAGACAGAAATATGTATGTTTGTGTACACACACACGTGCACACACACACACACACACATACACATGACTCTGCTTTTACACATAAGACAGTAACTTGTTAGCAAGGCCCAGCCTCTCTTGCACATTCCTGCCAGTTCTTTCCCTGGTTCTATTCCCCTGGTTCTATTCTATTCCCTGGCATTCCTGGCAAACATCTTTCTAAATCTCTAGGTTCTCCTTTCTAGAGGATCACTTCTGTTTTCACAGAGCCCTGTGCTTTTGGCCCATTCTCTTGCTAGGAAGGAATAATATAAACCCTCCCATCCAGGGATAGCTATTTCTCTCTCCAAAGTCCTTCTGCCTCCAAGTAGAGGTCTGATATTTCACGCTTCCATCCTCGTTGCCAAACATAGTGCCAAAGCAATATTCACAGCGCCAATGGTGCCTATGAATATGCCAGAGTAATTCAGAATCACAAAATATAATGTACTCTCCCCATGGAAGATAGACCCAAAACATTTATCCAGACAACAGAATTTATTCCTAATACCAGAAAGTCAGATCCATCATAGCCACAAAGAAATCTGCAGATCTTCCCGTTTACATTACCGTTACAGATGCAGATAATTCTTCCTTCATAGGTCCTTTGTAGTTAATTTGGGTATTTATAACACCCAGAATAAACTGGCTGTTCACAATTATTCTTTGAACAATATTGCTGTTACTGTATACAACATTCTGTTGGTTCTCGTTTCATTCTTCATTATTTCATGCAAGTCTCTATGTTTTGTAAGATCATTGAGCTCATCATTTTTATAGTGTAGTAGTGTTTTGTCATAATAATATACCACAGTTTGTTCAACCATTCCCCAATTTCCAGGCATCCCTGCAATTTCCACTTTTTTTGCTACCGAGATGTTTTAGAACATATAGGTTCCTTTTTCCTTCATCATTTTGGGAAATAGACCTAATGGTGGCACTGCTAGGTCGAAGGGTGTGCACAGTTTTTATAACTCTTTGTGCATAATTCCAGATTACTCTCCAAAATGGCTGTATCAGTTCACAATTCCACCAAACATACCAATTCTTTTGGAATAAAGTATTTACTCTTTCCCTTAAATTTGACAGTTTTCTTCAATTGCCCTTTATTTATCATTGTTATTATTTCATTATGTTAAATAAAGGGTGTTTTCTATTTCTGCTTTTCTGCACTTGTTTTTTAAATAAAGACATGTAAAGACAATTTTTAACATTCAGTTAGAAATATATTGAGTTCTAAATTTTCTCCCTCACCTCCCTCCTGCCCTAAGCAATTTGATATAGGTTATACTTGTACAATCATGCAAAATTTCTTTTGTTTGGTTTTTTTTTTTTGGAGGGGGGAGGGCCGGGCAATTGAGGTTAAGTGACTTGCCCAAGATCACACAGCTAGTAAGTGTTAAGTGTCTGAGGCTGGATTTGAACTGAGATCCTCCTGACTCCAGGGCCAGTGCTCTATTCACTGTACCACTAGCTGCCCTGCAAAACTTATTTTCATCTTTGTTATGTTGTAAAAGAAGACAGAGACCAAAATGAAAAATTCACCCAAAAATATGCAAAGTTAAAAATAGTGTGCTTCAGTTTGTATGGACTTCATCAGTTCTTTTTCTGAATGTGGGTCACATTTTTCTTCATGAGTCCTTTGAGATTGTCTTGGAACATTGGAACATATACTAAGCATAGCTAAGTCATCCATGTGATCATCATACAACACTGCGGTCACTATGCACAGTGTCCTCCTGTTTCTGATCACTTCAGCTCAGCCTTTTTCCGAAATCATCTCTTAATAGTGTTCCATTATATTCCATTACAATCATCTGCCACAACTTGCTCAGCCATTCCCCCGCTGATGGGCATCTCCTAAGCTTCCAGTTCTTTGCCACTACAAAGAGAGCTGCAATAAACATTTTTGTACAAATGGGTCCTTTTCCTTTTTAAAAATTTCTTTGGAACACAGACCTAGTGGTAGTGTTGCTGGGTAAAGGGCATGCACAGCTTTATGTTCCAGTTTCTGCATTTGTTTATGAAGTTTTTATGCCATCACACACAGCAGGTGTTTATTAGTGTCATGTATTGTTGAGAATATGTATATTTCTTTTTATTCCCATTCACTAATTAACAGAAATACATTATATCTATCTTTTCTAAAATTCTGTTCAAGAATGTTATTTCTTTCTTGTTCATCTTTTTGTTGCATTTCTCTAGCTCTGAAGGGGGGATAGTGAGGTATCAGCTATTTTAATTTTACTTGGTTACTTTTTCTTTTAAATGTTTCAGTGCTCTACCACATGATATATATATGTGTGTGTGTATATATATATATATATATAATATTAATATTTCATTGTAGCGCTTATTTTTTAAACTCTGACCCTTTATTACCGTATTTGTAACCTTGTTTTTCTCTCCATCATGCCTATTACTTCCCCTCTGTCTCTGACTTACTCCTCTTTGCACAGAAGAAGGTAGTGAAAGAAAAGAAATGTGACTAACTTTAGAAATCTATGATTGAAGTGTTCTTATCCAATGTGGGCCACTGTAATGGTAATTAATTTGTTTGATCAGATGTTAAGTAGATCCTAGTAACCTAGTGTTAAGTATAGAACTCTGTCCATTGGTGAAAAGGTGTGAATTCCCCTGTGACTTGGAAGAATGCTATTGGCTGAGACACTCCCCTG